>JAANYP010001746.1:357195-539695 GCA_020465985.1 Centrapalus pauciflorus | reverse complement strand
ATATATATATATATATATATATATATATATATATATATATATATATATATATATATATATGCATCCTAAACAAATTGAGCGTAATTGTTCAAAATGTAATTATAGATTACATTATTTGACTTATCTCATACATATTTGATTGGTTGATAAATTGTAGATGGCAACAAGAACACGCCAATGATCTCACCCAGTTAATGTACCTAGAGATTGGACCCCTAACCTCTTACTGTCCCAACACCCTCAAGAAGTTAGGACACACTTATTTTTATATAAAAACTATTCTAATAAGGTATTAGTTGAGAAGAGATTTAGGAGGGAAGACATTGAGAATTTTGGGATTCCATACCTCTTTGACTTTTTGGGATGGGCGAGTGTGTTCGACTTAGGCGGCCATTGATTCATCAGGCCGATGTAGTGGAATGGATGTCTACCCTACGGAGGGAGATAGGGAGCTCAAATAATGAGTTGCGACTTATAGGCACTGTCCACGGTAGGGACGTGGTGATGGATGCCCAAATCCTTCGCCAAATGTATAATGTAGATATGGGTGTAGGCAACGAGGGGTCTACCCAACGTGGGTACGAGTACAAATCCGAGGCCTAGTTGGTCTTTACCGACATGACTTGGTCGGGAGAGTGGATGGAGCAAGTGAGTAAAGTTTTTATCCCATCCTTTGTTGAAGCAGAGTCTTCCACTTCTAATTTCCGAAAGGCATTGACCCCGAGGTGCAAGGTGCTTCAAAAAGTTATTGTGAATAACATCTTGCCACGTGATAGTGACCTGTCTAAGGTCAGACATTGGGATATTACTGTTTTGTTCGATATTTGGGCGATGTATGATACACGAGAGAGGATGATCATCCCCCACGGATTGACCGCTAAATTTCTCGAGAGGATGGGTGCACTTTCACCCGAGTCCCTTACATCTACAGTTTCGGTGACGTATATTACAGTCGCCATGTTCCCTACCTTGATTTTTAGTGAAGTCGATGAGTATTTTGAGATTTACGACAAAGAGACAAATCAGTCGTATATTCAGAGCTACACAGAGGATGTTGGAATATATTCTAAGTATTTCAAGCTGTTAGTTAGGATTTCTCAGACTATTAGTAGTATTCTGGGTAATTACAAAGTTCAAGCTGCTAGTTCAAGAAACTCGAGCTGCTAGTTCAAGAAACTCGAGCTGCTGGTTCAAAAGTTCAAGCTGCCAGAGTTAATGTTCAAGTTGTTCAAGAATTTAAACACAGAAAGTGCTACAAATCAGGAACTGATAAAGATTTCAAGATTTTAAGATCTTCCAAAGATATCCACATAAGAGAAATCGCAGATTGTCAAGGAAACAAATCAGAAGGTTATAAATAGAGATAGACTAGGTCTTTCTAATGTAATTCGGTGCTTAAGCAATTCATATTGTAATCTGTATTCTGATTAAGTTTCCAAAGCCTCTAAGGTTGTAAAACCCTAAGATCAACTTGTGTTCTTTGTCTAATCAAACAGATTAGAGGTGATTGGTTATACAAATGTTTTGATATTAATTGTGTTTATTAATTGAAATTGTTCTGTTCTTATTATTCTGAAAATTTTTCTTAAAACAATTGAGTCTTATTCCGCAAATTTCTCAATAGGACTTTGATTCAAATAAGATTATTGGTTTAACTCTTATTCATTCAAACTAGTTAGTCTTAGGTGATTTGATCATGACAAGTGGGATTAGAGCCATAGGTTCTTTTTTGTTTTATTCTTTGTTTTCAGAGTCAGAACTTTCATCATTTAGTATCCAAATCTTTTTTTCTCCAATGGAGTTTGATGGCAGCAGTAGTGGATCTGGGCAAGGATTTAAGGTGCCTATGCTCAAACACACTGAGTTCTAGATGTGGAAACTCAGGATTCAACAGCACATTCAATTTATTGACTATGCCCTATGGGAAGCTACTGAAAATCCTCCTGCAGTTGATCTTGAACTGGATGCTGAAGGCAAAACTAAAAGAACACCTCCTAAAACTGAGATTGAGAGAAAGGCTAGATTGAATGAAGTCAAGGCTCTCACTATTTGACAGATACCTATTCCTAATGTTTATCAACATCAGTTTAAAAACTTCTATGCTGCTCATTATCTATGGCTTGCTTTAGACAAAAGATTTGCTGGTAATGCTAGCACAAAAAGAAATCAAAATGATCTTTTAAAACAGCAGTATGAAAATTTTTCTGGTGGAAAGAATGAAAACCTAACTCAAATGCTTGATAGGTTTAATAAGCTGATAGGTGAATTGGAGAGTGCTAAGGTTAGCCTGGATCAAGATGAGGTAAACAGAAAGTTCCTCAGATATCTTGGTGAAGAATGGACAGTGTATGCTTGACAGTGGAGAACAAAGGACACTCTTGAAGAAATAGAGTTGGATGATCTCTACAACAGCATAAGAGTGTTTGAGTCTGAATAGAAAATAAAAAGAAAATCTTTTCTTACAATCAAAACACTGCCCTGTTATCATCTGCATCTAATGATAAATCAAACTGCTGTGACTCTTTTACAGGCACTGATACTTCTGAGGTCCATTATGAGGCATTTGTTGCAAGTGATGGAATATTTGCTCTCAATCCTGAAAATCTGGAACAGATCCATCCAGATGATCTTGAGGAGATGGATTTAAAGTGGCAACATGTCATCCTAACAATGAGGGCTAAGAGGTTTTTCAAAAGGACTGGAAGACCAAACTTTCAGGCCAAATCAGAGGGAAAGCCAGCCTTTGACAAAACAAGGGTTGAATACTTCAAGTGTCACAAACTAGGACACTTTGCTAGAGAGTGTAGATCACAAAGTCAGCAGCAACCAAGACACCAATAGACCAGTCAAACACCAACTTCACAGGCTCTTGTTTCACAAGAGGACACTGTTTTTTACTGGAATGACCAAACAGAAGAGGAATACTAGAATCAAGCTCTTATGGCAGAAACCACAAGTGCCACTGACCTACCATCTGAGGTAAATGCTAAACTCTGCTCCCAAGCATGCAAAAATATTGTTAAAAAAATACAAAGATCACAATGAAAGCATGTGTAAAACTCTAGCTAAGATGGAAGAGAGGAGGTATGAGTATATGCAGGCAATAGAGGATCTTGAAAAACAGGTCAATGAATATAAGGGCCATCAGATTCAGATGGGACATGATAGAACATATCATGAGTGGGAGAAAAAGGAACTTGAAGAGAAAATAGAGACTCTTAATAAGAAACCAGAAGAGTCTAAACAAGGGGTGTTAGAAGCTCAAAAGAAAGTAGATTGTATAAACATTGATTTGGGTAACTTCAAGTTGGCCAATCAAAAGCTAGAACACCTAATGGAAGTTCAAATCAAAGATAGGGTAAAATCTCAACAAAATCCCAAGGAAGCAATAGGATACAATGCTACCCCACCTCCTTACAATAACAATTACATTCTTCCTATGAGTGAAGTTGCTGATAGGCTTGTGAATGAACCCCTAGATGAGAAGATGAAGATTGTAGATCCTATCCTTGAGTATAAGACTGAGTTGGAAGACGGACTGGTAACTAATGTAGACAGTATTGGTGAGAAAGAAGAGGGTAATCCCAAAACCATGAGTGAACCCATAGTAACTCCTTTTTCTAACTTATTACACCTAACAACATGAGGGAATACACTAACAACATGAAGACTAAGTCTAACAGTTTGAAAGGACAAGAGAAGATGAGTGAACACATACATGCTTCAAATGTCTCTGTACCTTCTAACTGTAATTTTGCATCATCTTCCAAGGCAGGTAAAAAGAATAAAGCTGTTCTAGTATGCACATGCCAAAAGCATGGTGTACAAAAGTTTCCCACACAGCAGCAGCAGAGGGGAAATCAAAAGAACAAGAATCATTTATGGTCACACAAAACTGGTTCTCCAATCAAAACAGTTAAAAGATGTTTTCACTGTGGCAGGAAAAACCATTTAGCCAAGCATTGTATTTAAAAGCCTGTTGTTAAAAGGCAAACTGTGTTTCAAAGACAATCTGTTTCACAAAAATCAAAAGCATTAAAGACTTCAAAACCTGCCACACCAGTTTCAAAGCACATAATTGACCACAGGTTTGTAAAGGTCAACAAAAGGTAGCCTATATAGAGAAAACAAGTTTTAATTAAACCTAAACTGAGTGTGAAACAGGAATGGTGTGTTAAAGGCAAAAACACAGTTCCAACTGCTGATGTAAAAATTAGAACTGATAAGTCAAAAGTTGGAACTGGTAGTGAAAAATCTGAAGCTGTTAGCACTCAACATCCAGTTCCAACTGCTAAGTCAAAAACTAGAACTAGTAGTGAATCATCTGAGACTATTAACACAAAAATTGAAAAGAACATCTGGATACCTCATGTCATAACTAAATACTCATCACAGGAATACACCAGTGGATCTCTCTAAGTTTAAAAACAGACAAACAGTATTTAGTTATGTTAATTCACATGGACAACCCAAAACCAGCTTTGTTAGGACACTGAAAAATTATCCAAAGCAAATACTTTAAGTTGTCTAATATCCAAAGCATCATCTAATGAGTCTGCACTTTGGCACAGAAGAATGTGTCACATGAACTTCAAATCTATGAATACCTTAGTCAAAAACAATTTGGTAAGAGGTTTACCACAGAAGGAGTTCATATGTGATGATCATCGTGTAGCCTGCCTCAAAGGCAAG
This sequence comes from Centrapalus pauciflorus, assembly GCA_020465985.1. Classification (NCBI taxonomy): domain Eukaryota; kingdom Viridiplantae; phylum Streptophyta; class Magnoliopsida; order Asterales; family Asteraceae; genus Centrapalus; species Centrapalus pauciflorus. Next base: position 535,003 of record JAANYP010001746.1, on the reverse strand, counting down.
CAACACAAAACTTCTCATGAGGCCAAAGAAGTCAATTCAATCTCAACTGCTCTTCATCTCCTTCATATGGATCTCTTTGGTCCAACTTCTGTTTTGAGTTTGAATAAAAGAGCCTACTGTTTAGTCATTGTTGATGATTTCACCAGGTTTACATGGGTTTATTTTCTTAGGACTATGGATGAGACTGCTGAGTTAGTTAAATCCTTTATTCTAAAAATTGAAAACCAATCTAACTTAAAAGTATAGGTTATCAAGTCAGACAATGGAACTGAGTTTAAAAAATCATGATCTAAACAGTTTCTGTGAGTCAAAAGGTATTACAAAGCAGTACAATGCACCTAGAACACCACAACAAAATGGGGGCTGAAAGGAAGAATAGAACCATGTTAGCTGATTCCAAACTGCCAATGACTTTCTGGGAAGAGGTAGTTAATACAACATGTTATGTTCTAAATAGGGTCCAAGTAGTCTAGTCACAAGGAAAAAATCCATATGAGTTGTTTCACCATAGGATTCCCTTAGTTACCTTTCTAAAACCATTTGGTTGTCCATGCACTATCCTGTACACTAAAACTCACTTAGGGAAGTTTGAAAGCAAGTCTGAGGAAGGATTCTTTATAGGATACTCCACACAAAGCAAAGCCTATAGAGTATATAACAGTGTATCTAAAACCATTAAAGAAAGTGCAAATGTTGAGTTTAATGAAAATACTGCAAATGTCAAAGGCACTGGTCCTGATTGGTTATTTGATTTAGATTCACTGACAAATTATCTGAGCTTTGATGAGTATTCTGCAAGAGCAGTTAGAAACAATGTTCAAACTGCCAGTACAAATTCTCATGCTGCCAACACACAAGTTCATGCTTCTGGCACAAAGATTCAAACTATTGAAGATTCTGCTACATGGGATGAGTATACTATTCTACCACTTCTTACTTGTGACCCACCTGGGGTCCTGATTGACCAACAACACAAAGGTACAGAGTTTGAGGTGCAAATCCCAAGTCCTGATATAACAGCTCCAACTAATAGGGAAACAGTCCCAACTTCAAATCAAATTGTTACTGAAGCAGAATCATGAAGTGGTGTAGAAGGTGATGATACCAACCTAGAAAGCTCAATTCAGATAGAAAGTGAACCTACACTCAGAGTTCAAAAATATCATCCACTCAACCAGATCATGGGGAAACCACGCACACCTGTGCAGACAAGACATTGTTCACAAAGTCTATAAAGTCAGAGATCCTTCTTGTTTAGAACTATGTTGATGACATCATCTTTGGATCAACCAATGACATACTTTGCAACGAATTTGAGACCTTGATGCACAAAAATTGTCAAATGAGTTCAATGGGAGAACTAACTTTCTTTCTAGGATTGCAAGTTAAGAAGAAGCCCACTGGCCTCTTCATCAGTCAGTCAAAGTATGTGAATGACATTCTAGAGAAGTTTGGATACAAGGACACCAAAGATGCAAGCAAACCAATGGACACTCACAAGCAGCTTGATGCAGGCAAAGAAGGAATAGATGTGGATATCCATTTGTACCGATCTTTGATAGGTTCTCTGATGTATCTCACATCTTCTAGACCAGATACAATGTTTGCCGTTTGTGTTTGTGCCAGCTTCCAGTGTGCCCCAAAGGACTCACATCTGTTTGCCGTTTATAGAATATTTAGATATCTAAAAGGCCAACCAAAATTAGGCCTATGGTATCCTAAGGATTCTCCTCTTGAATTAACAGCATATTCTGACAGTGACTATAGAGGTTGCAATATAGACAGGAAGTCAACAACTGGAGGATGTCAATATCTAGGAGCAAGACTAGTCTCTTGGCAGTACAAGAAGCAAACCACAGTATCCACATCATCCACTGAGGTAGAATATGTTGCAGCTGCTAGCTGTTGCTCTCAGCTTATGTGGATTCAGAACCAACTAACAGACCATGGTATGAACTTTCTATCTACTCCTATTTATATTGACAATTCAAGTGCAATCTCATAAAAGTCGTAGTTTCGTTCAGTTACAACTACCACTCTCTAATATCTTCCAGAGCCCTCTCATTCCCTCCCTGTGTATCTCCCTATTCTTTGAGCCAAAACCCTAATCCCTTTCGTTCTTAAGCATCAATGGAGTTTGTAAAGGATCACAATTGTCTCCCTTACACTCTAAAACATGTTGAACTGCAATCGTTTCATGAAATGATGGATTTCCTCTCCAATTCATCCATACACTATGCTCTTACAGTGAACCCTATCATCTATGTTTCACACATAGAGCAATTCTGGAGCAAAGCCAGTCTGAGCACACCAGATGAAATTACTTATATTCTTTCCACCATTGATGGTCATACCATCACCATCTCAGAAGATTCCATTCGACAGCACTTGCATCTGCAAGATGCTGCAGGTATAACTGATTTCTCTTTTACAGCTCTACATGAAGGTCTTTTTGAAATAGGGTATAGGGGAGCAACTGATTCTTTTACCTTTTTCAAAGTACATTTTGGTCTAAAATGGAAATACCTTGTACATATCATTCAACAATTTTTAAGCCCTAAAAGAACTGGTTGGTCTTGATTTTCCTTAAATATTGTGTAACATCCTTAGATCTAAATTATTAAGGACCCGAATTTATGGAGAATTAATAACACTTTTGGGATAGTTTTTGTAATATATTAAGACATATAATGAAGGGTTATTTGGGAATAATAACACACCAAATGATGGTTTTTAATGTGAGTTTCGGATGACGGTTCCGAATGTTGTAATACTATTATTTGTACAAATTGATGCTAATTTGTTAAAGAACATATAATGATGATATGTTTTCCATATGAAAATGTAACAGTTCCCTACTGGTGTTTCTTAACAACTGGAGGAAGTCAATATCTAGGAGTAATACTAGTCTCTTGGCAGTGCAAGAAGCAAACCACAGTATCCACATCATCCACTGAGGTAGAATATGTTGCAGCTGCTAGCTGTTGCTCTCAGATTATGTGGATTCAGAACCAACTAACAGACCATGGTATGAACTTTCTATCTACTCCTATTTATATTGACAATTCAAGTGCAATCCCTTAAAAGTCCTAGTTTCATTCAGTTACAACTACCACTCTCTAATATCTTCCAGAGCCCTCTCATTCCCTCCCTGTGCATCTCCCTATTCTTCGAGCCAAAAACCTAATCCCTTTCGTTCTTAAGCATCAATGGAGTTTGTAAAAGATCACAACGGTCTCCCTTACACTCTAAAACATGCTGAACTGCAATCATTTCATGAAATAATGGATTTCCTCCGCAATTCATCCATACACTATGCTCTTACAGTGAACCCTATCATCTATGTTTCACACATAGAGCAATTCTGGAGCAAAGCCAGTCTGAGAACACCAGATGAAATTTCTTATCTTCTCATTGATGGTCATACCATCACCATCTCAGAAGATTCCATTCGACAGCACTAGCATCTGCAAAATGCTGTAGGTATAACTGATTTCTCTTTTACAGCTCTACATGAAGGTCTTTTTGAAATAGGGTATACGGGAGAAACTGATTCTTTTACCATTTTCAAAGTACATTTTGGACTAAAATAGAAATACCTTGTTCATATCATTCAACAATGTTTAAGCCCTAAAAGAACTGGTTGGTCTTGATTTTCCTCAAATATTGTGTAACATCCTTAGACCTAAAATATTAAGGACCCGAATTTATGGACAATTAATAACACTTTTGGGATATTTTTTGTAATATATTAAGACATATAATGAAGGGTTATTTGGGAATAATAACACACCAAATGATGGTTTTTAATGTGAATTTCGGATGACGGTTCCGAATGTTGTAATACTATTATTTGAACAAATTGATGCTAATTTGTTAAAGAACATATAATGATGATATGTTTTCCATATGAAAATGTAACCTGTCCCTTGTGGTGTTGTTTAACCCACAGTGGGGTACTTTGTGATCCGGTTGAAAGCCCGAGGAGAAATAAGATAACTTAAAGTTTAATAACGCACCAACTGTGAGTACATATGATTTCGCATGTTTATATCTGCTTTATGTTGGCTATTGCCTGCTGAGACACGTTGCTTCATTATCGTTTGGAATTCTACTAACTTGCGTAGATTTAGATGCACATTCATACTTGTTGCATGTCTGTTCTTTTGTTGTGCATCTATCGATGGACCGGCTGGTTTGACTCCAGAAGAAACAATGGGTGGTGTCTTTAAATAAATGACATGTTACTAAACAAGTTATATGTTTTATATTTCAGAACATGTCTGGAGGAGGAATGACTCCAGAAGAAACAAGAGAAATGAGGCTAGCCATGACGGCTGAGCAAAATAAGATGATTCAAGACCAGTTTCGGGCTCGAGATGAGGCCAAAGCTAAGAGAAGAGAGGAAAAGAGAAAGAACAAGGAAAAAGAGGGCAACAATGATGAACAAGATGACAACATTGGGTCATCAAATAAGCCGAAAGGTTGTCGTTTCAAGGACTTCATGGGAAATGGTGCTGTAGAAGTAAATGGATTGGGTGATGCTGTTGCCGCACTAGAATGAATAACAGCAACCGAACGGACATTCCGAATCAGCGATTGTGCTGAGAAGGACATGGTTCGGTATGCTACTGCTATGTTCACCAAATATGCGATTATGTGGTGGAATTCCATTGTTAATGCCTTAACCTTGGAGAATGTTTCTATAATGACATGGGCTGAATTCACTAACCTATTCGCTCTGCAGTACTGTCCGGTTGATGAACGCCGAAGGTTGGAAGCGAAGTTTATGACTCTTATGCAGGGGACTAAGACTCTGTCCCAGTATGCTGTGGAATTTACGAGGCTGAGTTTGTTTGCGCCTCATCAAGTTGATACTGAAGAGAGGAAAGTGACAAGATTCGAGGCTGGTTTGGATATAGAGATTAGAAGAGTTATGATCAATGTGCGCTACACTACGTTTGCTGGCTTACTTGAGGCTGCCAGAAATGTAGAACTATTTTCTTATCTTGTCGGGATATTCAATTGGGTCTGCCGCTCTTGCTACAAACCCAACACAGTGAGTGTCCACGAAAAGTCGATGCTTGCATAATTCTGGGGTATGGGGGCATTATAGTAGAAACTGTAGAAAGAATGCTCTAGCAGCTACTACTCCATCTTCAGCCCGATCTTCTGGGGGATCTAGTGGTGGTTCAGTCAACCGCCGGAACCAGCCACAAAGGGCACCGACTCGTGCATTTCAAATTACCACGGAGGAGGCCAAGGAAAACCCGGAAGTGGTTACGGGTACATTTATAGTTAACTCTTTACCTGCACAAGTGCTGTTTGATTCTGGTGCCAACCGTTCATTTGTATCTACCATGTTTGCACAACTACTGTCGATGCCTTTGTCTAAGTTTTCTGCTATTCTTGATATTGAAGCTGTTAGTAATACTCTAGTCAAATTAGATCATGTATACCGTCACTGCACTTTAGTGATTGAAGATGTAGTCTTCAATTTGGACTTGAACCCGATTGAATTCAGTTAGTTTGATGTGATAGTCGGGATGGACTGGTTGATTGAGAATGAAGCCCATATAGTCCGTAAGAAACGAATGATGAAGATAACCACACCGGAGGAGCATGAGATCTGCATATATGGGGATAAGAGAAGCGGGGATCTGTGTTTGTTGACCATTGCAAAAGCTCGAAAGCTTGTTGCAAAGGGGTGTGACGCCTACCTGGCATATGCTATTGATGCCAAGGCTGAGAAGAAGACTGTGAGCGATGTGCCTGTTGTATCACAATTTCCGGATGTGTTTCCGGAAGAGTTGTCTGGCGTGCTTCCTGAGAGACATGTGGTGTTCCGAGTAGATTTGATCCCTGGAGCTGCACCGGTAGCTCGTTCTCCGTATCGCCTTGCTCCTACCGAGATGCAAGAAATGATGAAACAAATCCAGGAGTTGTTGGATAAGGGCTTCATTCGACCGAGTTCATCGCCGTGGGGAGCCCCTGTTTGTTTACTAAGAAGAAAGATGGCACGATGAGGATGTGCATTGATTACCGGGAGCTGAATAAGCTAACTATCAAGAACAAGTATCCATTGCCGAGGATAGATGATTTGTTTGATTAGCTACATGGAGCAAGTGTGTTCTCTAAAATTGACTTGAGGTCGAGATACCATCAACTGAAAGTTCAAGAGGAAGATGTACCTAAGACAGCTTTCAGGACACATTATGAGCATTATGAACTTTTGGTTATGCCTTTTGGGTTAACCAACGCCCCGGCTGTCTTTATGGACTTGATGAATAGAGTTTGCAGACCGATGTAAGATAAATCGGTAATAGTGTTTATTGATGACATTTTGGTGTATTCCAAGTTTGAGACCGAGCATGCTGTTCATCTAACAGAGTTATTGGAATTGTTAAGAAAAGAGAAGTTGTATGCCAAATTCTCAAAGTGTGAGTTTTGGCTACAACAGATTCAGTTTTTAGGTTATGTTATTTCGGGAGCTGGGATTTTTGTAGATCCAGCTAAAGTCGAAGCCATAAAGAATTGGGAGCCACTTCATTCAGCTACAGAAGTCAGAAGTTTCCTTGGGTTAGCGGCTACTATAGGAGATTCATAAAGGACTTTTCTAAGATTGCAGTTCCTTCGACTGCATTAACGAAGAAGAATGCACCGTTTATTTGGGAAACCGTGCAGCAAGAAGCATTTGGAATCTTGAAAAAGACGCTAAGTGAAGCGCCGATACTTGCCCTAGCAGAGGGTAATGAGGATTTTGTAGTATACACGGACGCACCGAGACTGGGGTTAGGCGCTGTACTGATGCAACGTGGAAAAGTAATTGCATATGCCTCGAGACAGCTTAAGCAGCATGAAAAGGATTATTCAACTCATGATCTTGAGTTGACAGCTGTTACTTTTGCTTTGAAGTTATGGAGACATTACCTATATGGGACTAAGTGTCAACTCTGCATGGACCATAAGAGTTTGAAGTACATCTTTAGTCAGATATAGCTTAATATGAGGCAGCGACGTTCGATGGAACTTATAAAGGATTATGATTGTGAAATCCTTTATCATCCCGGAAAGGCTAATGTGGTAACCGATGCTTTGAGTCGCAAATCATATTCTAAGGACTGTTGTTACATCATGACGTCTACGATGTTAACCTCCACTATTATGATGATGTCAAAGCTGCCCAAGTGGAAGTTTTGAAGGAATAAAATATTGGTGCTGAAGATATAAGGGTAGAACAGAAGGTTATGGAAACGAGTGAGTCTGGATTGAAAGGTATATACGAAAGGATCTGGGTGCCGAAGTTTGGTGGTATGAGAAAGGTGATCATCGAAGAAGCACATCAATCGAAATTTTCTGTACATCCCGGGAGCACAAAGATGTACAATGAACTTAAAGCAGATTTTTGGTAGCCCGGATTAAAGAAAGATATTGGTCAGTATGTGGAGAGATGCAGGACTTGTCGGTAGTGAAAGCCGAACACCAACAGCCTTATGGTAGTCTGCAACCGCTTCCCATTCCGGAATGGAAGTGGGAACACATAACCATGGATTTTGTCACCAAGTTGCGAAAGACTAGGCATCAACATGATGCAGTTTGAGTAATAGTTGATAGATTGACCAAGTCGACACAATTTATACCAATTCGGGAAAGCTACTCGTTAGAAAAGTTGACTTACATTTATATGGACGAGATTGTTTCTAGACACGGAGTGGCTAAATATATAGTATCGGATCGGAATAGCCGATTTACTTCAAATTTCTGGTCAGTTTTGCAAGAAGGGTTGGGAACGAGGATGGCTATGAGTACAGCTTATCGTCCGCACACCGATGGCCAAAGTGAAAGGACTATCCTGACACTTGAAGATATGATGCGTGCATGTATATTGGATCTCGGTGATAATTGGGACGATCATTTGCCACTGATAAAGTTCTCGTACAACAACAGTTATCACGCGACGATAAAGAAGGAACCATTTGAGGCATTGTATGGGAGAAGGTGTAGGACTCCTACGTGTTGGAGAGAAACCGGAGAAACATCGATTGTTGGGCCGGAATTACTACAATAAGCTAATGAGAAGATACAATTAGTTCGACAGAATATGAAGGCGGCCCAGGATCGACAGAAAAGTTATCATGACAGGAGGCATAAATCGATCAGTTTTGATGTAGACGATTGGGTTTATTTGAAGGTGTCACCTATGAGAGGTGTTACACGTTTTGTTAAAAGAGGAAAGTTAGCTCCGAGATTTGTTGGACCATTCAAGATAATAGAAAAAGTTGGAAACCAGTTTTACCATTTAGAGTTGCCTGAAGAAATGTCAGGCATACACCTAGTGTTCCATGTGGGGAATCTTAGAAAATCATTCACTACCGGCAACGAGGATTGGGCAGATCACACATAGTTGCAAATTGACGAAAGGCTCCGATATGTGGATGACCAAGAGTGTGTGTTGGATACTAAAGTAAAGAAGCTAAGGAGTAAAGAGATAAAAATGGTGCTTGTACGTTGGAAGCAACATAAAGGAGCAAATCACACTTGGGAGACAAAGTCTGAGATGGTTAAGAAATATCTGCAACTGTTTGGATCAAAGTAACTTCAAGGACGAAGTTTTAGCGTGGTGGAGCCCATGCTGTAACATCCTTAGATCGTAAATTATTAAGGACCCGAATTTATGGACAATTAATCACACTTTTGGGATTTTTTGTAATATATTAAGACATAAAATGAAGGGTTATTTGGGAATAATAACACACCAAATGATGGTTTTTAATGTGAGTTTCGGATGACGGTTCCGAATGTTGTAATACTATTATTTGTACAAATTGATGCTAATTTGTTAAAGAACATATAATGATGATATGTTTTCCATATGAAAATGTAACAGGTCCCTTGTGGTGTTTTTTAACAAGTGGGGTACTTTGTGATTCGGTTGAAAGCCCGAGGAGAAATAAGATAACTTAAAGTTTAATAACGCACCCACTGTTAGTACATATGTTTCGCATGTTTATATCTGCTTTATGTTAGTTATTGCCTGCTGAGACATGTTGCTTCATTATCGTTTGGAATTCTACTAACTTGCGTAGATTTAGATGCACATTCATACTTGTTGCATGTCCGTTCTTTTGTTGTGCATCTATCGGAGGACCGGCGGGTCGCATTTATTATTCCGATGTTACTGCGCTATATGACCCGGAGCTGATCCCTCCGAAGTTCTGGTAGGCAGTAACTCATCCCCGACGTTATTTCTGTCTCAGATGGTTGGTTTATATGTCGAGCTTTGGGCTCGTAGGAGCGACGGCTCATGTATGTCGTACTTTGTGTACGTGGAGAGAGCACGACGTGCGTCGTCGGTGTTACTCTCGTGGGGCTTCATAAGGATTTATAAAATGCGTAAATCTGTGTATTCACTAAGCATTCGCTTACCCCTCAGTTGTTTAATTTTTACTAAAAAAGGAAAATCCGCTGCGGGACCTTCTAGTTAGGTCGTTTGTGAAGTCTTGGAAGAATTGATACTGCTCAATCGGTAAATGTGCTATGGGACCAATGTTGTAATATGTTTGGGATGCTATAATAATGTATGAGTATGTAGATTTAGACTCCAAACCTTGTAGCACCATAGGGTGTTTAAAACATTTGTATTATTTTCTTTTATGTACTTTAATGCTTCCGCATTTATATTAAGCTTTCAGGTCATTATGTAGTTACATGTCATTGGTGATTAATCCTGGGTGTATTGTAATGGTGGTTATTGTGGCAAGGGTGTCATAGCGGATGGTATCAGAGTAGTAGTTTGAGATTCATGTCCGTGAGGTCTTGGTCTCAAACATTAAGTGATGATATGTAGTGGTTTAATTAATGATCTGAACTAAGACAGGCTATGATCCAGCAATCATAAGAAGTTGACTTTCATACGGGACAATGGGTGGTGTCTTTAAATAAATGACATGTTACTAAACAAGTTATATGTTTTATATTACAGAACATGTCTGGAGGAGGAATGACTCCCGAAGAAACACGAGAAATGAGGCTAGCCATGATGGCTGAGCAAAATAAGATGATTCGTGACAGTTTCGTGCTCGAGATGAGGCCGAAGCTAAGAGAAGAGAGAAAAAGAGAAAGTACAAGGAAAAAGAGGGCAACAATGATGTGGACTAAGACTCTGTCCCAGTATGCTGTGGAATTTACGAGGCTGAGTTTGTTTGCCACTCATCAAGTAGATACTGAAGAGAGAAAAGTGACAAGATTCGAGGCTGGTTTAGATATAGAGATTAAAAGAGTTATGATCAATGTGCGCTACACTACGTTTGCTGGCTTACTTGAGGCTGCCAGAAATGTAGAACAAATTCTTATCTTGTTGGGATATTCAATTGGGTCTGCCGTTGTTGCTACTAACCCAATACAGTGAATGTCCACGAAAAGCCGATGCTTGCCATAAGTCTGGGGTATGGGGGTATTATAGTAGAAACTGTAGAAAGAACGCTCCAGCAGCTACTACTCCATCTTCAGCCCGATCTTCTGGGGGATCTAGCGGTGGTTCAGTCAACCGCCGGAACCAGCCACAAAAGGCACCGACTCGTGCATTTCAAATTACCACGGAGGAGGCCAAGGAAAACCCGGAAGTGGTTACGGGTACATTTATAGTTAACTCTTTACCTGCACAAGGGCTGTTTGATTCTGGTGCCAACCGTTCATTTGTATCTACCATGTTTGCACAACTACTGTCGATGCCTTTGTCTATGTTATCTGCTATACTTGATATTGAAACTGTTAGTAATACTCTAGTCAAATTAGATCATGTATACCGTAACTGCACTTTAGTGATTGAAGATGTAGTCTTCAATTTGGACTTGAACACGATTGAATTCAGTTAGTTTGATGTGAAAGTCGGGATGGACTGGTTGATTGAGAATGAAGCCCATATAGTCCGTAAGAAACGAATGATGAAGATAACCACACCGGAGGGGCGTGAGATATGCATATATGGGGATTAGAGAAGCGGGTATCTGTGTTTGTTTACCATTGCAAAAGCTCGAAAGCTTGTTGCAAGGGGGTGTGACGCCTACCTGACATATGCTATTGATGCCAAGGCTGAGAAGAATACTGTGGGCGATGTGTCCGTTGTATCACAATTCCTGGATGTGTTTCCGGAAGACTAGTCTGGCGTGCCGCCTGAGAGACATGTGGAGTTCCGAATAGCTTTGATCCCTGGAGCTGCACCGATAGCTCGTTCTCCGTATCGCCTTGCTCCTACCGAGATGCAAGAAATGATGAAACAACTCCAGGAGTTGTTGGATAAGGGCTTCATTCGACCGAGTTCATCGCCATGGGGAGCCCCTGTTTTGTTTATTAAGAAGAAAGTGGGCACGATGAGGATGTGCATTGATTACCGGGAGCTGAATAAGCTAACTATTAAGAACAAGTATCCATTGCCGAGGATAGATGATTTGTTTGATCAGCTACATGGAGCAAGTGTGTTCTCTAAAATTGACTTGAGGTCGAGATACGATCAACTGAAAATTCGAGAGGAAGATGTACCTAAGACAGCTTTCAGGACACATTATGGACATTATGAATTTTTGGTTATGCCTTTTGGGTTAACCAATGCCTCGGCTGTCTTTATGGACTTGATGAATAGAGTTTGCAGACCGATGTTAGATAAATCGGTAATAGTGTTTATTGATGACATTTTGGTGTATTCCAAGTTTGAGGCCGAGCATGCTGTTCATCTAACAGAGTTATTGGAATTGTTAAGAAAAGAGAAGTTGTATGCCAAATTCTCAAAGTGTGAGTTTTGGCTACAACAGATTCAGTTTTTAGGACATGTTATTTCGGGAGCTGGGATTTCTGTAGATCCAGCTAAAGTCGAAGCCATAAAGAAATGGGAGCCACTTCATTCAGCTATAGAAGTCAGAAGTTTCCTTGGGTTAGCGGGCTACTATAGGAGATTCATAAAGGACTTTTCTAATATTGCAGTTCCTTTGACTGCATTAACGAAGAAGAATGCACCGTTTATTTGGGAAACCGTGCAGCAAGATGCATTTGGAATCTTGAAAAAAACGCTAAGTGAAGCGCCGATACTTGCCCTACCAGAGGGTAATGAGGATTTTGTAGTATACACGGACGGATCGAGACTGGGGTTAGGCGTTGTACTGATGCAACGTGGAAAAGTAATTGCATATGCCTCGAGACAGCTTAAGCAGCATCAGAAGGATTATTCAACTCATGATCTTGAGTTGACAGCTGTTACTTTTGCCTTGAAGTTATGGAGACATTACCTATATGGGACTAAGTGTCAACTCTGCATGGACCATAAGAGTTTGAAGTATATCTTTAGTCAGAAAGAGCTTAGTATGAGGCAGCGACGTTCGATGGAGCTTATAAAGGATTATGATTGTGAAATCCTTTATCATCCCGGAAAGGCTAACGTGGTAGCCGATGCTTTGAGTCGCAAATCATATTCTAAGGACTGTTGTTACATGATGACGTCTACGATGTTAACCTCCACTATTATTGATGATGTCAAAGCTGCCCAAGTGGAAGTTTTGAAGGAAGAAAATGTTGGTGCTAAAGTTATGACGGTGCAACAGAAGGTTATGGAAACGAGTGAGTCTGGATTGAAAGGTATATACGAAAGGATCTGGGTGCCGAAGTTTGGTGGTATGAGAAAGGTGATCATCGAAGAAGTACATAAATCGAAATTTTCTTTACATCCCGGGAGCACAAAGATGTACAATGAACTTAAAGCAGATTTTTGGTGGCCCGGATTAAAGAAATATTTTGGTCAGTATGTGGAGAGATGCAGGACTTGTCGGTAGTGAAAGTCGAACACCAACAGCCTTATGGTAGTCTGCAACCGCTTCCCATTCTGGAATGGAAGTGGGAACACATAGCCATGGATTTTGTCACCAAGTTGCCGAAGACTAGGCATCAACATGATGCAGTTTGGGTAATAGTTGATAGATTGACCAAGTTGGCACAGTTTATACCAATTCGGGAAAGCTATTCGTTAGAAAAGTTGGCTTACATTTATATGGACGAGATTGTTTCTAGACACGGAGTGGCTAAATGCATAGTATCGGATCGGGACAGCCGATTTACTTCAAATTTCTGGTCAGTTTTGCAAGAAGGGTTGGGAACGAGGATCGCTATGAGTACAGCTTATCGTCCGCACACCGATGGCCAAAGTGAAAGGACTATCCTGACACTTGAAGATATGACGCGGTCGTATATATTGGATCTCGGTGGTAATTGGGACGATCATTTGCCACTGACAAAGTTCTCGTACAACAACAGTTATCACGCGACGATAAAGAAGGCACCGTTTGAGGCATTGTATTGGAGAAGGTGTAGGACTCCTACGTGTTGGAGAGAAACCGGAGAAACACCGATTGTTGGGCCGCCATTACTACAATAAGCTAATGAGAAGATACAATTAGTTCGACAGAATATGAAGGCGGCCCAGGATCGGCAGAAAAGTTATCATGACAGGAGGCATAAATCGATCATTTTTGATGTAGACGATTGGGTTTATTTGAAGGTGTCACCTATGAGAGGTGTTACACGTTTTGTTAAAAGAGGAAAGTTAGCTCCGAGATTTGTTGGACCATTCAAGATAATAGAAAAAGTTGAAAACCAGTTTTACCGTTTAGAGTTGCCTGAAGAAATGTCGGGCATACACCCAGTGTTCCATGTGGGGAATCTTAGAAAATCATTCACTACCGGCAATGAGGATTTGGCAGTTCACACAGAGTTGCCAATTGACGAAAGGCTCCGATATGTGGAAGAGCCAGAGTGTGTGTTGGATACTAAAGTAAAGAAGCTAAGGAGCAAAGAGATAGAAATGGTTCTTGTACGTTGGAAGCAACATAAAGGAGCAAATCATACTTGGGAGACAAAGTCGGAGATGGTGAAGAAATATCCGCAACTGTTTGGATCAAAGTAACTTCAAGGATGAAGTTTTAGCGTGGTGGAGCCCATGCTGTAACATCCATAGATCGTAAATTATTAAGGACCCGAATTTATGGACAATTAATCACACTTTTGGGATTTTTTGTAATATATTAAGACATATAATGAAGGGTTATTTTGAGTTTCGGATGACGGTTCCGAATGTTGTAATACTATTATTTGTACAAAGTGATGCTAATTTGTTAAAAAACATATAATGATGATATGTTTTCCATAAATGTAACAGGTCCCTTGTGGTGTTTTTTAACAAGTGGGGTACTTTGTGATCCGGTTGAAAGCCCGAGGAGAAATAAGATAACTTAAAGTTTAATAACGCACCCACTGTTAGTACATATGTTTCGCATGTTTGTATCTGCTTTATGTTACCTATTGCCTGCTGAGACATGTTGCTTCATTATTGTTTGGAATTCTACTAACTTGCGTAGATTTAGATGCACATTCATACTTGTTGCATGTCCGTTCTTTTGTTGTGCATCTATCGATGGACCGGCGGGTCGCATCTGTTATTCCGATGTAACTGCGCTATATGACCCGGAGCTGATCCCTCCGAGGTTCTGGTAGGCAGTAAGTCATCCCCGACGTTATGTCTGTCTCAGATGGTTGGTTTATATGCCGAGCTTTGGGCTCGTAGGAGCGACGACTCATGTATGTCGTACTTTGTGAACATGGAGTGAGCACGACGTGGGTCGTCGGTGTTACTCTCGTGGGTTTTCATAACGATTTATAAAATGCGTTAATCTATGTATTCACTAAGCATTCGCTTACCCCTCAGTTTTTTAATTTTTACAGGAAAAGGAAAATCCGCTGCGGGACCTTCTAGTTAGGTCGTTTGTGAAGTCTTGGAAGAATTGATACTGCTCAATCGGTAAATGTGCTATGGGACCAATGTTGTAATATGTTTGGGATGCTGTAATAAAGTTTAAGTATGTAGATTTAGACATGAAACCTTGTAGCACCGTAGGGTGTTTAAAACATTTGTATTATTTTCTTTTATATACTTTAATGCTTCCATAATTTTATTAAGCTTTCAGATCATTATGTAATTACATGTGATTGGTGATTAATCCTGGGTGTATTGTAATGGTGGTTATTGTGGCAATGGTGTCACATATTGCAACTACTTTAGTTTGCTTATTCACAGGCCAACAGTTCAAATTTTCAAATATGATTTTTCAAGGGATGTTAAGGCATCATGTCTTAAAAAATGGGAAATTTTTGATGTATTCTCGGTTTTTGTCTGATATAATTGCAAAATCTTGCAATTTTATAAAAATATATAAAAGGATATATGTTTCCCGTAGACACTCTTTGCCATCTATTAAAAGATTTTTGAAACAAAGTGCCAATTTTCTTTCTGTTGATGTCCCATTGCCTCAAGCAATGCAGACTATCTTTCCAAGAAACAGGGGAGAGAATCCGGAGCAGGTTTGCCCACATCACTACTTCACCACCAGGATCCCAACCCACTCCCCATGATCTAGATATCCCTTCTGATCCTTCTACCACACATACCTACCCAGCCCCACCAATAAAAATATATACTAAGGAGAGACAAATGGCTACAGGTGCTCCTTCCACCTCAGTCCCACAACCAGAGCCAAATATCTCTGTGCAAGAGGATACTCTTGCATAGCATACCCAAAAGGGCACCCACTGAGGATACTCCCAACCTCAATATGGAGGTGAACATCCTTTTGGAGGATGTTCATATGGGCTTTGTGGCTGGAACTACTGATGCTTCTGCACAAGGGGCACAGGACTGTTCCAACATTCCTAAGACCACACTCATGGCAACAGAGGGTGTGCAAGCACCTTCTGTAGGTCCCCAGCACCAAGAACAGAGGGGCCCAGATGTCTCTAATACATCTGGGTTTGGTGCCAATGATAGATCTCAAATCCCACTATCATTTGAAGATCTTGAGGCCAGTCTGCAACTAATGGCTTTGACGGATCCACAGCTGAAACCTGTTGTAGCTATTTTTGAACATTACAAGTCCACTATTGCTACACAGTGTTCACAAATCATTGCACTTCAATAACTCTCAGCAGTCCAACAAAAAAAGCTTGCCCAATTTCAACTAGGGTTGAAGCTCTATGGAACCAAGATTGTCCAACTCGAAAAGCAGATTCAAACCCTGTTAGCAATGGTTTTTGGTCCTTCTGATCAAGCCAATGCATCCAAAAAGGGGGAGAATCAGGAGATCCCACATCCAGTCCAAGAAGGTTGAAGTTCACCTGTGGCAGTTTCAGCTTCTAGGCTAACAGTCCCACCAGTTTCTCAAACTGTTAGTCTATACGTTCAAGCTGATTCCCTTAAAAGGCCTGGAGGTGTGTTAATTAGAGAAGGAATTCAAGGATCGTCCTCTATAGTCCAAGTAACAGCAACAGTCCAAGCAACAGCAACAGTCCAAGCAGCAGCTCAGACAAAGGAATGGTATTCTAATTGAAACCCCAAAGATCAAGTTTGTTTCAAAAGAAGCTCAATTTGATGATGATATTGAACTGGCCAGAAAATTAGCAGAAGAACAAGACCAAATCCTTGATCAACATGCTCAAGTCTCTATGGGTGATGATGAAACCCTTGGAGACTATTTACGTGGATTTGTGGTCAAAGAGAGACAAAAGAAGAGGAAGAGGCCAACAGGGCCTTCAAAGGCAGAACATAGAAGATTTTTAATAAGCTATTCTACAAGTGCTTTCATTCCAAGAGCCATTGCACAACCATGGTCCACAGAGAAACTTCAGGCTCTGTATGATAGAGAAACGGCAAAAGAAAAGGCTTCTGAACAAGCTCCTGAACAAGTCCAAGAATCTCCTTATGATATGGGTCAATCAAATGAACCCTCTTAAACTGTTGTTATGCCCCATCCAGAAGTTATTCCTCAAGCAAAGGTTGATCAAGTGAAAAGAGTTATGTTTGATCAATAATTACAGAAGGCAATGGAGATAGAGAAAGCCCTTGATAAATATGACTTCTCCAAACCTCCAATTACTTACTGGTATGCCAAATCAATGGACAACATTGATCTGGTATATCATTTTGTAGTTAAAAGAGAAGCTGGTCCAGAAGAGGAGTATAAGAACCTGGTCCAAATAGATCAAAAGATGACTAGAGCAGAGCTGACCCAGATGCACAATATTGGGAAGGTCGGCCAATCTAGATCACCAATAGTATGGGTTCGGAATAATGTAAAAGATTTTCAAAGCATCATTGATCCAGAATCTTCAAGTATAGAATCTGCCAAGGAAATGAAGATTGTACAGATTGATCTATATGAAAAATCTATGACATATAGACTCAAACTTGCAGATAGATCCAGCAGATTCTATACTTTTGATTTTCTTGATTTACCAAAAAAATGACTACATCAAACGAGCACAATGAAGATTGTTTGTGATAAAAAAGAACTTAAAGGAGACTTCATAAAAGCTCTAAGGCAGAAGCTTGCACAATTATAATATGTAAGTTTTTAGATGCCTTAGTTTGTGTATAACAGTTTTACTTTGTATATATTTCCTTAATTGTAAAGAAACTTAAAGTCATTGTTAAAGAATTTAAGCTAGGGGGAGATTGTTGGGAAATATTCTAAGTATGTCAAGCTGTTAGTTAGGATTTCTCAGACTGCTAGTAATATTCTGGGTAATTACAAAGTTCAAGCTGCTAGTTCAAGAAACTCGAGCTGCTAGTTCAAAAGTTCAAGCTGCCAGAGTTAATGTTCAAGTTGTTCAAGAATTTGAAAACAGAAAGTGCCACAAATCAGGAAGTGATAAAGATTTCAAGATTTGAAGATCTTCCAAAGATATCCACTCAAGAGAAATCGCAGATTGTCAAGGAAACAAATCAGAAGGTTATAAATAGAGATAAACTAGGTCTTTCTTATGTAATTCGGTGCTTAAGCAATTCATATTGTAATCTGTATGCTGATTAAGTTTCCAAAGCCTCTAAGGTTGTAAAACCCTAAGAACAACTTGTGTTCTTCGTCTAATCAAATAGATTAGAGGTTATTGTAATCAGAGATTGGTTATACAAAGGTTCTGATATTAATTGTGTTTATTAATTGAAATTGTTCTGTTCTTATTGTTCTGAAAGTTTTTCTTAAAACAATTGAGTGTCATTCCGCAAATTTGTCAATTGGACTTTGATTCAAATAAGATTATTGGTTTAACTCTGATTCATTCAAACCAGTTAGTCTTAGATGATTTGATCTTGACAGAGGATGAGAGGAGAGAGAGAAAGAGCGCAGAAGTGTAATGTCTTCACTTTACGGATATATCTAGACGCGACACCGTCCAACGAGTGCGGAATCCTCGTTAGCGGCTTGACGGTAAGATCACAAGCACGAAACACGAAGACTACCAAAATACTATACGAACGATTACGAACGTACCTACACGATGATTCTCTCCGAAACACTCTCAGATTACTAGTAAACTCGAGATCGCCTTTTGCTTAATTTCTGACAAATTCTGCAAAAGTCTGCTCTGCCAAAAGTCTTTTTGCTCTCAAGTTCGACAGAACCTCTGAGCCGTCAAAGATCATCATTCAATTAATCGAGTTAACCCTTAATTATACTGACAGATTCGAGTTTGTCTAGGACAAATTTGAATAAGGCCCAAGGCCCATTCGAATTTGTCCACTTGACAAGTTCGAATCTTCCTCAAAGACAAATTCGAATTTTACCTCAAATTCGACCTTCAATATCAAACTTATGTTTGATTTTATCTTTGAACTTTATGTTTGAACTTCTTGTAATACATTACACCAAGTTCAAACATACAAACAATCATGATATCAATAACAAAACTAGACTGTTGTCGTCACACCGGATGTACCAACAGACTCCCCCTTGACGATAGCTTTGTAAGGTCTACCACTACGAGATCTATCTAGACGCGGAACCGTCAACGAGTGCGGAATACTCGTTAACGGGTAGACGGAAACAACTCTCACCAAGAAACACGGAGACTATCAGAAGCTGAATGAACGACACACGAACGATCCTACGAACTGATTCTCTCCGAAACGGCACTAACACTGATGATAAACTCGAGATCGCCTTTTGCTTAATCACTCTCGAATTCTGCAAAAAGTCTCATAATTAATCGAGTCTATCCCTAATTATAGAGGCTAATTCGAGTCTGTTATGGGCCAAACTCGAATCTGGCCCAAGGCCCATTCGAGTTTGTCCTCATTGACATTCTCGAATCTGCCTATATTCGAATCTAGGATCTCATTCGAATCTATCACAGATTCGAATGTACAACCTTATAGAATTCGAATCTAACTAATATGCATATGACACTTACATTATTAACTTATGCTTGAATTAATCTTTGATCTTTATGTTTGAACTTCTTGTAATATGATACACCAAGTTCAAACACACAATCAATAACAATCAAACATATATAAACATATATATCAAAACACTCGTTAATTCTCAATACTCTGAATATTACTTAAACCAAAATGTTAGATCGCTTAGACTGCTATCGTCACACAGGATGTACCAACAGACTCCCCCTTGACGATAGCTTTTAACCATTTACATCAAGTTTAAGTACTAGATCTATATATACTACTACCTGCATATATACCAGCATCTATACAAACTCTGACAACTTTCTGGAACTTTCTGGCTTCAGATCTCCATCCTTCATGAAAGAAGATATGTTGACCATGAAGCTTTTTCAGATCTTCCTTTGACAGATTCATCAGATGTAGAGGATCATATACTCTCAAAAGAACTTTTTCGTCTTGATCCTCCATGATGGATTCAGCAGTTTCATTATCCAGGTACCACCACTTCATGTTGGACAAAATATCTTGAGGCATCTTCTTCATGGGCACCCTTCTTAAGCATTTGACAGGCTTATAAACCATTTTCGCCCATGGTCGTCCTGTATGCGGATCTATCCTTGAAGAATCCTCAACTCTCTTTCCAGAGCTTGGTTTGAGTCTTTCAAACCTACCGGATCTCCCTTCACGTCTGATTATCTTCGCGATCACTTCAGCATAAGGGTCATTTCCGATGTTGACTAACTCTTTCCATGCCAGCTCCTTCACCTCTACCTTCGGCAATGTATTGAACACTTTAAGCTTGCGCCTTAGGTATTGGAGACCATCTCTCCTCTTTAGAATAAAGAGCTGCAGTTCTCTATCGAAGAACCAACTAATAATGCCTCCGGAGAAGTTTTCTGAACCTGGAATTCTCATCGTCTTCTTTATCTTCGGCTCAGTCCTCTTCTCTTCCTTTCTGAACCAAAGGTTTAGCAATTCAGCTCTGCTCGGCTCTCTTTCAGCCTCTTCCATTTCTGAGTCATCTACCGAGGCCATTCTGATGTCATCAATATCTATCACGTGCTGTTCAGTATGCTCATATAATTCTGTGACAGGTTGGGATTGGATGATTACTTCGTTTACATTATCGTCCTCATCTAATATAACTTCCTCATCAGATCTCCAATCGGCTACATCTTCTGGCACAAACTCACCTTCTTCCAAGTCCTCCACATCATCTTCAAAATCAAAATTTAACTCTAATGGCTCTTCATCAATATCCATCAATGCATCAATTATTTCACACACTTGACTTTCTGAGACCTTTGATGAACTTGCCTCACCCATTCCAGCTCCTTCTTGACTAGGCTCCCCCTGAGATTGAGCAGCCTGAGCAGCAGAAAAATCTACTGGCTCATACTGTCTTTGAGAGCTGGGATCATTGCCTTGGTTATCTTCTTCATCATCATCCCTCGGCCTCTGTACTTCTTGATCACGGCACGACGTCTCCCCCTGAGCCTGTAAATTTTTCATTAACTGCTCAATTAGGGAGCGCATCGACCTTATCTCAGCTGCCTGATCTGCTACAAATGATTTTTTCTCTGTGTTCTCTTCCTGAACTTTCTCCACAATCTTTTTGAGTTCGGCATTCTCGTTATGAAGATTTGCGTTATGACTCTGAATTTCATTGATTGTCGTTGTTAGTCCAAAGATTTGGATTTCCTGGAAGTCAACTCGATCCTTTAGGCGCAGAAACCTTTGATTTTCAGCATATGTGGATGAGGTTGATGGGATGGATTGAATTGGCGTTGGAATGATTGGCGATGGGATATACGGTTCATCTTGAGGTGGTGGTGGTGGAATGGTGGTTTGAGGTTCCTGAGTTTGAGGGTTTTGAGGTTGCTGAATTTCTGGTTGATCTGCTGATGCTGAAGATGATCCTTGCATGAATCTATGACGCTTGGCCCGTTGCCTCGTCACTAAAGGTGCAACTTCCTCTTCTTCAAAATCGGATTCATCAGACTCTCTTATTACTCGCCTCCTTGAAGCTTCTTTATTAACTACTAACCGTGATCCATAAGTTCCTATTTGAATATGAGGTTCTGTAGATTCTGACTCTGGAGCTTCAACTTCGATTTCCTCCATCTCTTCTGATTCGGTGGCAGATGATGACTCATCATTACCAGTTTATTTTGGTTCATATTCATCCACATCCCTTAGCACATCTTCTTCTCCCTCTGGAGGCTCAAGCAATTCTCCCACCAATGCTGCAGCTATATCTTCATTGGCATGAGGACCTGCCTCCCAAATTTCATTTAGAGTCTGGCACAACTGATCAGCTTCATTTGGGACATTTGAAGGCCCTGCTTCTTGTACCTCCAGCTGCTGACTTGTAGAAGGCCTTGATGCCTGTGTTTGACTCGCAGTCGCTCTTTGTCTTCGCCTTTGTGGTTGTGCTCGCGGTGGCTGTGGTTGTGGTTGTTGTTGTTCCGATGGTTGTCTAGGTTGAACTTCAACTTCCCCTGCCCAGTTGGCAATATCTGGGGCTTCAAAATTCCTATCCAAAATACCTCCAAACAACGGTCCCTCGACTGGAACCGCCAACTTTCCTCTATGTGAGGAGCAATCAGCAAAAATTCTCTTATCCATCACCGCGACACATTGTATTTCATTCAGCTGAGGCAAATTCGGCAAGAAATGTCGGATAAGCATCATTATGAACCGAGGATACAGCAGAAATTGTTGCTGCTCTGGAGCCGAAATTTGGTGAACGAATTCCGAGAAAAACATCTGAGAAAAGCTGAATGGCCGATTATACACTAACGCGATCATCCCAGACTGGATCTTCGACACTATATAGTCAAAACCGGCTTTCTTTGCTGCAAAGCAAACCATAAAGACATGAGCCAGAAATCTCCATTGGCCAATTAGCCCGCTCTTCATATAAGAAGCCTTCGTCACATCTAGGCTGTAACCCATTCTCTGAAATGCTGCCTGCCTAATACTTAATGGAAAGTCAATAGGCCCAGACTCTTCTTCTTGTGAACCCAGCTGCAACACCTGACGCAGCATATCCGCAGAAAACACTAGTGGTTGTCCAGCTATTCTGGTTCTCAGCACTGTCGGGGTGACAGAGCAGTCCATCTGAAGATGATCATAAAATTGACGAACATAGGGAATTACAATCTGAACATTATGAGATAAAGCAAAAGCTATCCTAGATTCTACTAGGAAATCCAACATTTGACGATATCCCTGCGCTTCAGGGATATGATGGTCGGGGTGAAGGACCATATTGTGCTTCGGCACAAAAACTCGAACAGCCATATCTGCACAGTCAAGAAACTATTAGAATTAATAAAAATCAATAAACTTGCCTAAATTCAAATTTGTTTAATTTTGAACTTGATTAAGTACAAAATCCAACACAAAAGAATTTCTACAAATTTAATAAAATTTAAATTAAATAATTCAAATAAAGTAACAGATTCGAATAGACATATTCGAATAAATCCTCCTTTCGAGTTTGATGACAGATTCGAAGGTAATGGACTTCTCGAGTTTGTCAGTAAACTCGAGGAAGTTCATTATCAGATTCGAAATGCCGTCGGCCCAAATCTTCATCATAGCCCATGATTTTAACCATTTTGAACTTAGAAAATCACATACATTAGTCCAACTAGGTTCTAATCACAGATATATGCAATTAATTTGACTATTTATTGGTCCAAACTTTGTAATTTTTGGAAAACACGACTTAGACCCTTAAACCTTCAAAAAACGATGATTTTGCCTAAATGGTGTATAAAACTACATGAATCTTGTGCAATCCAGTTGTTTGTACCTAAAAGTAACAGTAGAATCGAACACTAAGGCAAGAAATTCGACAAATTATCGTTTATGTGAAAAACGGTAGACTCGAGCAATAGATTCGAGATCGCCTATATAGATTCGAGGATATAGATTCGAAAACAGTAAGGAGTTAATGATTTCACTGTTAACCTATATATACCACCTACCTTCGAATCTAAGGCCAGACTCGAATCTACTGACAGATTCGAAACTACCAAATTTCGAGTCTGTCCTAAACTCGAATAACACCAAACACTTAGAAAAATTTCGAAAATTTTGAAATAACTTCAACTTTTTCAACCTTTTCAACGGCATTGTGTAACGAGATAAACTATGCCAAATCTTTTACCCTAAGCACAAGATTTTTCACGCAGTGTTTATTTTATCCAACTATGAATGCACCCTCAGTAATTTTTGACCTTTTACCTAAGTAAAAAATAAAATAAAATAAAGTAAAATAAAATAAAATAAAATAAACTAAGGTAAAATAAAATAAAAATTTTGACCAAAAAATTTAACTTAGACTTAAGCTATACTTATTAAAGAAAATATTTTTGATGAGTATAGTCAAAGAAAGGTTCAATCAGATAGCGATGTCAGAGACTCACTTTCAGTACTTAAACTTTCAAACTTAGAAATTTTTTATTCCTTTGATTGTTTGTCGTGAAATACCCATTTAGCCGATTGTTGGTATTTACCCCTTTAAACATTCTACATTTCGGAATATCCCTTGGCATTTTTATTTATCATGAAATTATCTTACGTGACTCGGACATAGACATACTTTTATGATCAAGGCATACAGACAAAGATTCTAACTTGTTGGTATTTGCAAACTTTCTTTAAAAGACAAACATCGGACACAGGTCTGTATTTTCATACAACAAAGTGTCTTAGTTTGACTTAAGGTTTATTCTTAAAGCTAGCAAGACAGCGGTGACAGGTCTGTACCGACGTACAACAAAGCGACATATCTTGCTAACCCGAATCTAAACAGAGTCAACAGGTCTGTACTTACGTACAACAGAGTTACATGTTTTCGACTCTCAATTTTGTATGATTTTTCTATTCTTTCCATTTTAAGATGTATTTGATGTTGCCATACATCCCCAGAAAGTTTGCATACCTCATTTAGACTCAAAGTTTGTATGTCTTGTACATAAAATTAAGACCGATTGGTCGTACATCTAAGTTAGTGACACGTTTGACTTTTTCTAGAATATTTTATTTGCCTTGAGACTTCCTATATGTATTATGCCTACCAACACATCAAACTAAAATAAAGTATAACACTTAGAATTTAGTTGCATTATGTGTGAAAGCCTAAACACTTAGAGTTTGTAACGACTGTGCTAATTTTCGCCACTTTGAACCTATGCTTCTAAGACTTAACTCTTTTTTCTGATATTCTCTCTTTTTTTTGTATTTTTATGATTTTCACTCTTTTTTCTTTTGTTTTTCATAAGAAATAGCAATAAAATAAGATAACCTACTAACCTACTAAAAATAGAAACTTACTAAAAATAGAAACTATCCTAAATTAGCAGACTTACTATAAAAAGAAAGAAATACTACAACTATAAAAGGAAATAAACTACTACTAAGGCCAAATTACTCTGGGTTGCGCATTCCCTTTAGTTGAATTAAATATTCAAACCGTGACTTATCAAATGCTTTGGTAAATAAATCAGCATTATTATCTTCTGTTGCCACTTTTACCAATTTGATTAAGTTCTTTTCAGCACAATCACGAATAAAATGATGCCTAATGTCTATGTGCTTTGTTTTGTTGTGTTTAACTGGATTATTCGTTATAGCAATAGTAGACTGATTATCTATCCTAATTGGAGTTTGAGTGTAAGCCAAACCGTAATACCGCAATTGTTGTTGTATCCACAGAACCTGTGAGCAGCAACTTCCAGCAGCAACATACTCGGCCTCGCACGTTGACACGGCTACCGATGTTTGTTTCTTGCATTGCCAGGATACCAATCTCCCTCCTAGGAACTGACAACCTCCAGTTGTTGATTTGCGCGTCAAGCTGCATCCTCTGTAGTCAGAATCCTTGAACGCCTCCAACTCTAGATCTCCCTCCGCGTGATACCAAAGTCCCAGCTTCGGTTTCGACTTGAGGTATCGTAGAATCCGCTTCACAGCTTTCATATGCATCTCCTTCAGATTCGCTTGAAACCTAGCACAAATACACACAGAAAACATGATGTCAGGTCTTGAAGCAGTTAAATACATAAGTGATCCAATCATGGCCCGATATAATGTCGGATCCACATCGGTATCACTTTCAGTACCCGGTCCGAGATTGTGATTCACTTGAATCGGCGTGCTGAAATGGACAGTCAATTTTGTTCCTTCCATCCCGAAACGTTCCAATATGTCAAAGACATACTTCGTCTGATGGATAAACATCCCTTCCTTCTTCTGGTCAACTTGTAACCCCAAAAAGAAATTTAATTCTCCCATAGCACTCATCTCGAATTTCGACTTCATCACCTTCTCGAAATCCTTGCACAGCTGTTCGTCTGATGATCCAAAAATGATATCATCGACGTACACTTGTACCAAGATAAAATGTTCTCCCTTCCTCTTAACAAACAGAGTACTATCTATCCTACCCCTTTCAAACCCGTTCTCTAATAAATGGTTGGATAGAGTCTCGTACCACGTCCTTGGTGCTTGATGCAATCCATAGAGAGCCTTATCTAAGCGATATACTCTATCAGGATATTTTGGATCTGTAAATCCGGGCGGTTGTTCTACATACACCAACTCCTTCACTTTCCCATACAGGAAAGCACTCTTAACATCTAATTGATATACCTTAAAGCCCTTGAAGGAGGCAAACGCTAGAAACAACCTAATGGCTTCTAGCCTTGCTACTGGTGCAAATACCTCGTTGTAATCGATTCCCTCCTCTTGGTTGAAACCCTTTACAACTAACCTTGCCTTGTTGCGCGTGACAATACCCCGATCGTCTCTTTTGCACTTAAAAACCCATTTGGTTCCTATGGCAACTTCCCCTCGAGGTAATGGAACTAACTCCCACACTTCTAGTTTCCTAAACTGCGAAAGTTCTTCCTGCATCGCTTCAACCCAGGAGTTATCCTTAAGTGCCATTTGCACATTCTTAGGCTCTACTTGCGATATGAAACACGAATAGAGACATATGTGATATGCCTCGGAGTCATTTATCATCGACAACAACACCGTGTTGTTATTTAAACTACTCTTAGTCCTCACACCCTCGTTAGGATTTCCTATGATGCTTTCTATAGGATGGTTCTTGTTAATCCTAGAGGTCTCTATCTTATCAACTCTTAGATTATCTCCTAAGTTAGATCCTATTTCACCTAATGGGGGAACAGGCTCAATCTCTACATTTTCCTCCTCGTGGACATTTTCCTTAGAGTTGGAACTTGTTGCTTGAGTCTGATTCTCAGTGGAAGGTGCTTCTTGATCATCAACTTCTGGAGATCCATCTACAGTCGCAGTAGGCTCAGATGTGGATTCAAACGTAGTCCTCGGAAAGGTATGGCCATCGTCATTCAGATGCAACGTCGCCATGTCCTTTTCGATTGTACCTGCATTATCATCCAAAGGAATGTTAAATGACTCAAATAATTTATCATAGTCAAATATCCATTCCGGACCAGTTTGGGGTTCATGTGTATTACTTGTAACTTCAATGTTATACACAATCTCTACCGTACCATTTGTTTTATTAAAAACCCGTTTGTTTGGTGAGTTCGGCACATAACCTAGGAAGTATCCTTCGTCAGCCTTTTCACCAGACTTCGGTTGATATTTTGTACGTAAAAGAGTGCATGGTACCCCAAACGGTTCGAAGCCAGTTAAACTAGGTGGCCGTTTATTCAAAATTTCATAACAGGTTTTGTTTAAAGATTTGACAGTTAGGACTCGGTTTAAAATGTGACATGCGGTATTCACTGCCTCCCCCCAAAACATGGTAGGAAGCTTTGAATCCGACAACATAGTCCTAGCTGCCTCAATCAGTGTCCTGTTTTTACGTTCGGCCACCCCATTTTGTTGAGGCTCATATGGTGCACTGAATTGATGCACTATGCCCTTTGAGAGGCAATATACACCAATTACAGTGTTTTTGAACTCAGTTCCATTATCACTACGTATCCTTTTAACCCTTATTCCGTAGGAATTCTCCACTTGGTCTAAGAACCCGATGAGCTTGGAAGCCGTCTCGTCCTTTGTACCTAAAAAGAAAACCCAAGAAAAGGGTGAGTAATCTTCAGTGATAACCAAACAGAACCAACTACCTCCAATACTCCTTTTGTTGATTGGACCGAAAAGATCCATATGCAACAAATCGAATGTTGAGGTTATGGAGTTCTGTGTCTTGGACTTGTGTGTCTTCTTATGTTGTTTGCCCTTCTTGCACGGTAGACACTTGTCCTCGAACTGAAAGCTCTTCATAGGCACACCTTGCACCAATCCATGTTTCGTGATGTAGTTCATCTTTCTTAGGTGCAAGTGAGCCATGCGTCTGTGCCACAATACCGATTCCGTCTCCGAAGCTTTGGATAACAGACAGATTGGCCCCATCGAAGTCTCCGGCTTGTTCATATCAAGCATGTACAAGTCATTCTTCCTTGGTGCCCGCATCAATACCCATTCTTCTGGAATCTTGAATCCCGGTTTTAGCACTAACGCCTCAGTGTCCGTGAACAACACTGAATTCTTCTTGTCACAGATTTGAGATACACTAATGAGATTGTGAACCAGTTTATCAACGTGATAAACTTGGTCCAACGTGATCGTCCCATTAGTTACCACTCTGGTACCCGTGATGTTTCCTCCTTTGTTACCCGCGAATGATACAAATCCCCGATTCCCACCCTTGAAGTCTGTAAGGAGACTTCTTTCCCCTGTCATGTGCCTGGAGCATCCACTGTCGACGAACCACTTGTTGTTTGGACCTGTGGTAATCTCCTGCACATGAAAGAAAATAGGTTAGTTATCACGGGGAACCCAAGCCATAACTGACTTGGTTATTCCATTCTCGTCCACATACTTAAACTCTTTCAAATACCCATCTCGCCTTTCAGGTGACTTGGGTCGTTGAACAGGAGTTTGTTGTGGTGCCGAGTGATTTAAATTCACTCTTTGCCTTTGAGTAGGCATTTGTTGTGGAGCTCTAGAATAATTCCTATTATATTGCATTTCTGACTGTGATCCCTGAGCTCTTACCGGTGCATAATGTCTAACAGGAGTGTGAGACCTTACTGGAGTGTGTGACCTGCTAGATGTTGTGCTCCTATAGACTTGTGGAGGTGCTGACCTAGATTGATTAATAACACGATTCGGTGAATTTGTCCTAACCACTTCCTTTGGTCCAACCTTTACCGGTGTTTGTTTCACAACTGGTTTTGGTGTGGCCTGCACAGTTTTCTCGGTACTCTGAGAACTACTAGTGCTCGCCACATTTGTTGAGGGCTTAACAGGTGTTGGGTTCACTGTCTTAGGTGTAACTTCGGCTTTCCTAAGCGGACAGTGAGAAGCAACATGCCCCTTTTCATGACATCTAAAACAGGACATCTTATCTATGGACTTCTTGTGTGTGCCCTTAGACTTAGGTGTCTCACTAGTGTCTTGGTCCTTTTGTACATCTATTGCGACTGGCTCATCGTCTTGGTCAGCCCAATCAATTTTATGTTTTCCTGCAGGGGTTTCACTGGAGGAAGACACAAATTTGACTTTCTTAACCTTGACAGTTGTGTCAGCCACCTTAGGTGTATTTTCTACTATAGACTCTGATGTAGGTGCAGGTATGTCCTCTAAGTCTACTGATTTGTCAGTTATCTCCTGAGGTTGAGGCACGTAGTTTGCATTAAAAGGTGGAGGAATTTCATGAAACCTGGACCCACAGGCTTTTTAGACTGGCGTTGAGCGTCTAAAACTTTCCCTAGGTTCAGGCTTGAATTCCTAAACTTTTCTAACTTACTATTGGCCTCTGCTACCTTTACCTTTGTTTCAGCTAGCTCTATGTCTTTATCTTTAAGGTTTTTTGTCAAGGCCTCTACATGCTCATACATAAGCTCTATCCTAACACACTGCTCACTCAGTTTGTCTTTTAGAACTATTACGTCTTGAGCATCAGCCTTAAGTTTTTCTTTAAGATCTTGCTTAATATCGTTTAGGCTAGCGTTTTCAATTTTTAAAGACTCATTTTGAGCAGTTATGGTTTTTTGCGATTCTAAGACTAGATTTAACCTATCATTAGATGTAACACACAATGCACATAACTCATGAAAAGGAGAGTAAGTCAGACTAACCTTTGTGTGGTCTGATTCCACATTGGCCATTTTAGCGGCAAACTCCAGAACTGTCTGATCATTCGTCTTCTCCACCCACATCGGACTGTTGTCCCTTGTGGTCTGCTCTTCCCCTTCATCCGTGACTTCAGCCATAAAAGCCCGAGCATTTGATTCTGGATGTGAGCTCCAGTCGTAGGTACCATCCAGCTGTCTGTCTGATGTGACATTTGATAGAAGACCAGCTAGATTGGCTTGACCGGCAGATGAACTCGGAAGGTAACGTTGTTGAGACTGATTCTGAAACTGTCCCTGATGCTGACTCTGCCCTTGGTACGTTTCTACCTTCGGCCTCTGACATTCTCTGGCGAAGTGTCCCAGACCTTGACAGTTGTAGCACTTTACTTTGGACTTATCAAATCCAATCCCCTTGTTGTTCATTGTCAGATTCCTCCCAGTTCTTTTGATGAATCTCTTAACCCTTTGGGTTACCATGGCCAGTTGCCACTTTAGATCCATTTCCTCAAGATCGTCAGGGTCGGCCTGATCATAGTCCTCATCCCAGAGAGCAGGATCGTTAATCTTCCCCTGAACGCAGTTCCCGTATGCAGCCACAAATGAAGCAAGTAGGTTCAAATGTTCTTCGGCTGATTTTGCACTCATGGGCATCTTAGAATAGCTCTGAGATGTCGATGCCTGTTGTACTTGAGGTTGCGGTTCTTCCGATCTTCCTAATCCTAAGAACGCTCTGTTTAGCGTGTCATCAGTCTCTGCTGGTGACGACGTTTCTCCGGTGAAAAACGCTGTAGCAGTCTTCAGATCGGCGGTCGCTGAAGGTTTTGTAGACTTTCCAAAATACATCGCTGGATTCTGGACTTGTTCGTAATCAGTTTCGGCCTTCAGCAGCTCGAAATGATAAGCTCTCAACGTTCCCACGATATCCTCCAGAGATTGGGTATAATACTTATCCTCATTTAGCTTTATCATTGCCACATACATAGCCCATTTGACTGGTAAGGCATCAAGAAGCTTGTTGTTCTTGTCGGTGTCAGTATACTAAATCCCATGACTTTCAAGCTCCGTCAACAGATGATAGAACCGGGTGATGGTATC
Source organism: Centrapalus pauciflorus (assembly GCA_020465985.1). Lineage (NCBI taxonomy): Eukaryota > Viridiplantae > Streptophyta > Magnoliopsida > Asterales > Asteraceae > Centrapalus > Centrapalus pauciflorus. The sequence continues at coordinate 504,484 of JAANYP010001746.1, read as the reverse complement.
ATCCAGCTGTTCATCCTTTAACGCCTTGAAAATCGCAAACTGTTGTTTCAATAATTCCGTACGCTTTCTTCGTACCCTTGGATTACCCTCACACCGTTTCTCCAGTGACTCCCAAAGTTCTTTAGAAGTCTTTTGCGTCCGAAATGTGTGTAGTATATCCTGAGGCAAAGCCATTCGGATTATTGAAAACGCTTTGTTCTCGGCTTCATACAGCTTCTTATCATCCTCCTTCATCATTTGGTATGACAAGACTTTCTGACGGCCTTCAACTTCAGAAACTGGTGGAATGTATCCTTCGTCGATACATACCCACATGCGCATATCATTAAAACGCACGAAATCGGTAAACCGATCTTTCCACCAGTAATAATCCTCGATTTTCATCAGCTTAGGCGGAGTGTTTGCCTTCCCGACCTCGTGGTCCATTTCCAGGAATTTTTGAAGATTTGACATCTTTTCAAAAGAATTGAATTTGAACTCAATTAATTTAATTCGAAACTGACTTAAACTAATTCTTTCGAACCTAGGTAGATTCGAATCTAATTTAGATTAAATCTTTTGGGATTAAATTTGATTAAGTGTTGAAATTCAATTAAATTCGAAATTATGTCAGATTCGAAAAGTCCTTAGATCCGAAGGTCAAGACAAACTCGAAGACATAGCAGATTCGAAACCCTATTCGAAACTAAACTAAACTCGAATTAAACTTGAAAGTAAGTAGACTCGAGACCCTATTCGAATGTAGCACAAACTCGAATTAGATTCGAAAACTCTCTGTATCAGACTCGAAAGGAGCGTATTTGGTTAGACTCGAGACTAAGTGTAACCCTAATTACCCCTAATAGATTCGAGCGCCGCAAACTCGAAAAACGGCTAATACTTTGATTTTTTAACGTTTTGCAGATTAAATCAATATTTTTACAATGAAAAATATTGATTTCGATCAAAAACGTGAAAACCACAAAGTATTTCCCGGATGACTATTTGCTAAGCTCGACGAACACGAAAAACACGATTTTGAGAGAAAAATCGTCTAAAAGCGTCAAGAAACCTAGAATGTATCTAGATGAACACGAAGAACACCAAGAACACTCCGTAGTCTCTGATACCACTTGTAAGGTCTACCACTACGAGATCTATCTAGACGCGGAACCGTCAATGAGTGCGGAATCCTCGTTAACGGGTAGACGGAAACAACTCTCACCAAGAAACACGGAGACTATCAGAAGCTGAACGAACGACACACGAACGATCCTACGAACTGATTCTCTCCGAAACGGCACTAACACTGATGATAAACTCGAGATCGCCTTTTGCTTAATCACTCTCGAATTCTGCAAAAAGTCTCATAATTAATCGAGTCTATCCCTAATTATAGAGGCTAATTCGAGTCTGTTATGGGCCAAACTCGAATCTGGCCCAAGGCCCATTCGAGTTTGTCCTCATTGACATTCTCAAATCTGCCTATATTCGAATCTAGGATCTCATTCGAATCTATCACAGATTAACCTCTCAACTCTTAGATTAACCTCTCAAATCTTGCAGAACGACCCTACCTTCTGATAGTTTTTGCAAACCCCTCAGCAAAGAATCGTCTTCCTAGCAGATTCATATGGTCCTTCCAAGCTAAATCAATCACTTCACACTTCAGTATCTAATTCATCATTTAGAGCAGACTTCTGCATCTCTAGATCTATCCCATTCTGATCTTCATCCACTCTGACAATGCTCCAATCAGAACATATCTTCAGTTACTTTAGTTGTATCTAAATCCTTGTCTTTTCCCTTGTCAGCGGTTATGAATATCGACTCCCCCTGAGGATCAGCAAGCTGAGCAAATCGTTGTCTAGAAAGATCTACCAAACACTAGAATTTAGTTCGAGAGAAACAGTCGTTATCGTCGCTAAACAGTCACAGACACTTAAGAGAGAATTTTGAAAATACTTGAATAAAAATTCAACTTTTTCTACTTTCTCACAAAATTTGCAGAAAAATTCACTCTAAGCAACAGATTTTCACGCAATATTTGTTTATTCAACCAAAAATGCATTCTAGTAACTTTTGACCTTTCTCCTAAAAATAAACTAAAATAAAATAAAATAAAGGATAATAAAAATAAAATAGAGTAAAATAAAATGAAATAAAATTTTGAATAAAATTTAACCGTAAACTAGTCTAAAATACTTAAAAATTGACATCCTATACTTAACACTAACAGAATATTTTTGGCGAGAAAGTCAAAGAAAGGTTCAATCAGATAGCGGTGTCAAATACGCACTTTCAGTATCTTACTTTCACACTTAGGAATTTTTAATTCATTTTATTGTTTGTCGTGACACACATTTCTAGACGATTGTTGGTATTATTTTCCCTTTAAACATGTTACATTTTGGAATATCCCTTAGCCTTTTTATTTATCATGGAATTACCCTACGTGACTCATACTTAAACATACTTTTATGATCAAGGCATACACACAATGATTATAACTTTTCGGTACTGCAAACTTTCTTTAAAAGGAAAACATCGGACACAGGTCTGTATTTACATACAACAAAGTGTCTTAGTTTGTCATAAAGTTTATTTTTAAAGCTAGCGAGACAACGGTTATGTTAGGCACAAAAAGGCCTCAGTCAAACCTGTTCTACATCTGAGGGGGAGATTTATAATCAAACCTGTTGATGCATTTGAAGGTTGAATTTAAGGCCTGTTATATGCCTTATTGAAACCTGAAAATGATTTGCAATATCAGTCTAAAGCTGTTCTATATGTTGCATGTGTTGCAACTAAGACAGTTTGTCCAAGCTGCTCTGTCTGCTGAACAGGCTGGACATATAAACTGTCTACGCTGCTCTACACTGTTGAGCAGCTTGGGCATTTTAAAGTGTTTTGTTCTTTGTGAACAGAACCTGTTCTTTGTGAACAGGCTAAACACTTTATGGAATGATGTTTTCAAGTCATCATGTAATTGTTTTTGACTACAAGATCAGTTTTACAAAGTCGAAGACAAAGTGGAAAACAGAACTGCTCAGCCTGCCCACGCTGTTCTGTAACATGAAGACAAAAGGTTATTTGAAAAAGGGTGACAGACCTTTTTCTTATATCAAAATAGGCCTTTACAAGGAAGAAAGACGCAAAGTTGACATTCCTAAATTAGTTAAAGGCAATGCAACAGTAGACAAAGTAAAAAGACAAAAGTTCTGCACATGTGAAGACAAGTCTGCTTTTCAGAAAAGTGCAGAAAAGGTTATGTTGTCTTTTCAACAAGACTTCTCCTTTTTCATTTCGTCCAATGAAGATGTTTCTCTTAGATCCTCTGAGTGAGTATTAAAGGAAGCTTCTAAGGACAGAAAGAGGTGTGAAGAAAGCTAAGTGCTGAAACCAAGAGTGAACGTGCAAGTGTGATTTTCATGCATGCAAGCCTTCTGTGTGAACCAGCATCTGTGTGTCTAAGTTGTTTTACATAAGCTGTTCCCTTAAGTCTTGTAAACACAGTGAGTGCTTCTTAGTGAGTATATTCATTGTATACTAGTTTGAGTTTGTCTTAGACTAGTGAGCATACTGTTGTATCTGTCATCTCAGCTTGAACTATTCCGCATTCAAGCTTGTTTGTAATTAACAAATTGTTGATAATACATACAAACATTGAGAAAAGAGTGTGTAGTTTTTAAATTGTTGTATTCACCCCCCTCTACAGCTTATAACTATATACTTTGGGAACCTCTCGGGACCTACAGGTTACATGTCTGTACCGACGTACAACAAAGTGACTTATCTTGCTAACTCGAGTCAAACGAGAGGCAACAGGTCTATACTTACGTACAACAGAGTTACTTGTTTTGACTTTCAACTCAGTATGATTTTTCTATTCTTTTCATTTCTTTAAGATGTATCTGATGTTTCTATACATCCCCCAGAACGTCTGCATACCTCATTTTGAATCATTGTCTGTATGTCTCTGACATAAAAATTAGGACCAATTGGTCATACATCTAAGTTAGTGACACGTCTGACTTTTTCTTGAATATTTTATTAGCCTTGAGACTCCCTATATGTATTATGCCTACCAACATATCAAACTAGATAGAGTATAACACTTAGAATTTTAGGTACAATATTTGTGAAAGCTACACACCTAGAGATTGTATCGACTATGCTAATTTTCGTCACTTTGAACCTATATATCAAAGACTTAACTCATTTTCTGATATTCTCTTTTTTTTTGTTTGAACTTTTTATGGGTTTCTCTCTTTTTTCTTTTGTTTTTCATAAATAAGAGTAAGAAAATAAAATAATCTCCTAACTTACTATAAAAGGAAACTATCCTAAGCTACTAGACTTACTATAAAAAGAAAGAAATGCTAATGCTATAAAAAGAAATAAAATTCTACTAAGGTCACTTTACTCTGGATTACGCATTCCGTTTAGTTGAATTAAATATTCAAAGCGTGACATATCAAAAGCTTTATTGAATAAATAAGCATTGTTATCTCAATTACTTCACTTTACCCTTTACCAGTAAGACTTCTCCAGTTGGTCTAAGGACCCAATCAGCTTGCCTGCTGTTTCGTCCTTTGTACCCCTGTCCTGTGTCGAGAGAAACCACTATTCATAGACCATTTGTTATTAGGACCTGTAGTTAATTCCTGCACACTAAACAAGAAAAATCAGTTATCACGGGGAACCCAAGCCATGACTGACTTGGTAATACCATCCTCATCCAGAAACTTGAACTCTTTCAAATACCCATCTCTCCTTTCAGGTGACTTGGGTTTTCGATTAAGAACCTGTTGTGGAGTTGAGTGATTCAGATGCATTCTCGACCTTTGGGTTGGTCTTTGCGGTTCAGCCCTTGAATAAAATCTGTTATAGTACATCTTAGTTTGAGAGTTCTGGGCTCTACCTGATGTCTTGTGTCTATTAGGAGAATTAGACCTAACTTGAGTGTGACTCCTCGTAGGTGAATTATTCCTAATGACGGATTGGGGGCCAGACATTGATTGACTAGAGAATCTATTCGGTGAATTATTCCTAAGTCCTTCTTTTTGTCTGATAGACACCGGTGGTTGTCGACTACCTAGACATGACATCACACTTGAGTTCTTCTCAGAAATTTGAGAGCTACTCCAGTTCGTATCACTAGGCATTGTTTTTAAGGTTTGTTGCTCTTGTTTCCCTATGTTTAGTGAAGGCTCTGACTTTTTGTAGGGACAACCTGAAGCAACATATCCTTTCTCATGACACATAAAGCAAGACATCTTGTCTATAGATTTCTTATAGACACTCTTTGACCTAGGTGTCTTACTAATGTCCTGGTTGTTTGTATCAACAGCTTGGTTTAACTCCCCTTTGTTATCATTACTTACAGTATTTTCCTCTTCTAGTTTTGGCTTACAACTAGACTGAACACTCTGTACCGTTTGCCCAACCTGAGGAGTATTTGAAGATACTTTAAAAAACTCAGTTACCTTGACTACCTCTGACTTAACCATATCATTGGTCTCATCCTGAGGAGTAGGTACATGGTTGCTATTTGCCTCAACAACCTTATCCCTAGACTCAGCTAATTCCATATTTCTAAGAGAGATCTCTTTGGTCAGTGACTCTACGTACTCATAAATTAGTTCATTCCTGACACTTTGTTCAATCAATTTGTCATTCAGAACTATTAAATCTTGAGCATCATTTCTCAGTTTGACCTGAAGATCTTCCTTAATGTCTAATAAATTAGCATTATCTGATTTTAAGGATTGAATTTGAGCAGTCAAAGATGAATGTGTTTCTAGCACTAGGTTCAAGCTATCATTTAACGTAGTACATAAAACCCATAAATCATGAAAAGTAGAAAAGTTTAGAATTACCTTTGTCCGATCAGATTTGATGTTGGCCATCTGAGCTGCAAACTCTAAAGTAGTCAGCTCCTCAGTAATTTCCAGCACCAAAGGATCTGAATCAGACTGTTGCGTATCCTCTTTCTTTTCCTCTTCTGCTCCCGTACTTCCAGTCTCTGTTACTTCAGCCATGAAGGCTCTAGCATTAGTCTCTGGATGTGTACTCCAATTATATGTGCCATCTAACTGTCTGTTAGACCCCACATTAGTAAGTAAACCAGCCACTGAACCCTAATTCCCTGATCTTTGATTCCCTGAACTGGTTGAATACTGACGTCCTGAGTTCTGATTATTATCCATCTTAGGTCTTTGATACTCTCTCGCAAAGTGTCCCAACCCCTGACAGTTATAACATCTAACTTTTGACTTATCAAATCCCACTTTATTCACACTTAGATTTCTTCCCGTTCTTATCATGAACCTCTTCAATCTTTGTGTGACCATAGCCAATTGCCATTGCAGGTCCATTTGCTCAAAGTCATCCGGATCCACCTGATCATAATCTTCTTCCCATAGAGCTGGATCAATGATTTTCCCTTGAATACAATTCCCGTAAGCGGCTACGAACGATGCTAGAAGCTTCAGTTGCTCCTCTGCAGTTTTAGCACTCATTGGCATTTTCATGTATCCCGGAGATGATGATCCTAAAGTAGATGCCTGTGGCTGATCATCCGGTCTAGAGAACCCTAAGAAAGCTCTACTCACTGAGTCTTCTGATTCAACCGGTGTCGATTTCTCTCCCGAGAAGAAAGCTATAGTCGTCTGCACATCAGAAGCCACTGAAGATTTTGATTTCCCAAAGTACATAGCAGGATATTGAACTTGGTCATAATCCGTTTCCTTCTTCAGCAACTCAAAGTGATATGCCCTCAGCGTTCCTATAACATTATCTAGAGTCAGAGTATAGAGCTTATCTTCATCATGCTTTATGAGTGCCACATACATTTCCCATTTGGCAGGCAAAGCATCTAGAATCTTATTACTATTCTCCGTTTCACTATACTCCACGTCGTGGCTGTCTAACTCAGTTAGCAAATGATAGAATCGTGTGATAGTCTCATCCAGCTTTTCGTTCTTCAAAGCTTTGAAGATTGCAAACTGCTGCTTGAGCATTTCCATTAGATTCTTTCTGACCCTCGGATTACCTTCACACCGTTTCTCTAAAGCATCCCACAGCTCTTTTGCTCTCTTCTGATTACAGAAGGTGTGCAAGATCTCCTGAGGTAACGCCATTCGAATGATTGCGAATGCACGGTTTTCGGCCTCATAAACTTTCTTATCTTCATCTTTCATCTTTGAATATGTTAAGACTCGTTGACGACCTTCAACCTTGCGAAGTCGGCAAACCTATCCTTCCACCAGTAATAATCCTCAATTTTCATTAACTTCGTTGGAGAATTCGCCTTTCCAACCTCGTGATCCATTTCCATAAACCTCTGTAGACTTGTCATTGTTTCAAATATTTTTGAATTTAAACTTAATTAATTTAATTCGAAAATAATTTAAAATAATTCTTTCGAATTTGTGAAAATTTTGAATTTAATTAATTTTAAACTGTTTTGGAACTAAATTCGAAATTAAGTTTAAAATCAAACTATTTTCGAAATTAATGGCAAAGTCGAAGTTCACCAAACTCGAGATTCCAATTAAATTCGAAATCCCACTAAACTCGAAATTCCCTAATTCGACTTTAGTGTAAAGTCGAAACCGCAAGCAAATTCGAAGCAAACTTTAACGAAACTCGAAAGGAGCGTATTTTGGTCAAACTAGAAATTTTAGAAAATCCTAATACTCCCTTACTAAACTCGAGCACCGCAAATTCGAAAAATGGCTAATACTTCGAGTTTTTCAAGTTTTTCAGATTAAATCAATATTTTTACAAGTAAAAATATTGATTTTGGTCAAAAACTTGAACTACAACAAAGTATTTCTCGAAATCTAATTTGATAAGCTCGAAAACCTCAAAAAAATCTTGATATTAACCGTCCAAAAACGTCAAGAAACCTAGGATGTATCTTATGAACACGAAGAACACCTCAAAGGCTCTGATACCACTTGTAAGGTCTTCACTTTACGGATCTATCTAGACGCGACACCGTCCAACGAGTGCGGAATCCTCGTTAGCGGCTTGACGGTAAGATCACAAGCACGAAACACGGAGACTACCAAAATGCTATACGAACGACTACGAACGTACCTACACGATGATTCTCTCCGAAAACACTCTCAGATTACTAGCAAACTCGAGATCGCCTTTTGCTTAATCTCTGACAAATTCTGCAAAAGTCTGCTCTGCCAAAAGTCTTTTTGCTCTAAAGTTCGACAGAACCTCTGAGTCGTCAAAGATCATCACTCAATTAATCGAGTTAACCCTTATTTATACTGACAGATTCAAGTTTGTCTAGGACAAATTCGAATTAGGCCCAAGGCCCATTCGAATTTGTCCACTTGACAAGTTCGAATCTTCCTCAAAGACAAATTCGAATTTTATCTCAAATTCGAACTTCAACTATCAAACTTATGTTTGATTTTATCTTTGAACTTTATGTTTGAACTTCTTGTAATACATTACACCAAGTTCAAACATACAAACAATCATGATATCAATAACAAAACTAGAATGTTGTCATCACACCGGATGTACCAACAAGAAGGCCGCTAACGAAGCCGAGGTTTGACACGAAGAGCCGAACAGAGTGGCGTCTACGTTGCATAGTCGAGGAAATGACGATGCTGATTTTAACCGTGTTAAGACGCGGTTAGAATACGTAGTGGTGGGTCAAGGTGATTTCCGAGAGCACGTGACCCAGAGACCCATATTTATTATAGGGTTGATTATTTGCATGAACGGGTAGTTAGGATTCAGGACGGGCAGAGAGCTTTGGCATATCAAAATGCCTGCTACCAGCACTAGAACTGGGCATACTGGGAGGGAGACCGACATAACGAGGACTCTGTAGCTGGTATGCCATATCACTCATACTCAAATTATACTATGTCCAACTACCAGTCCTATGACCCTGCCGTAGATACTTATCAGCGCTATCCGGTGCATGACAGGCAGGATTTGCTAGACTAGATCCCTATCCACCTATTCCCGCCTCCACCACAAGATCTCGCATATCATGGTCCTTATGGAGATTTCTTCAGCAGCGTCTTCAGTCCTCCTCCTCCTTCATTTTGATTATCGGGCAATATCTTTCCTTGTTCTTTATTATTTGTTTTCTGTACTTTTATTTTTTATTTCTGTAGTGCATTTAATTTCTTTATCGTTAGTTTTGTTTATTTTTAGTGCTAGTCGAGTCCTTATTTAGTTTGTAATGTTTATATAGTCTGTCTTATCTTCCCCAGTTTGAGTCTTGTTTGCCGAGCAGACCGTGGAACATGATGATAAATAGAAAATACATGTACAAGGGAATTGACTAGTGTTGATAGGATATTATATAGTTAAGAAAAGTGTCGTAATAATAGTTAACATTTTTGTTATGTAAAATCAAATTTAAGTAGGTTAAAGTATATTAGGGCTTAAATATAAGTAATGTGTCAAAAGATTTTTGAAAGCTCATGCGATAAGGTGGAGGAATTAATCATGTTTTTAGCCTCAAAAGCGGCTCAATTATAGTTTTGATTGTTCTGGAAATTAAGTCCTTGGGGTACCACTCATGCCTAATCCCATGAAACCATCTGGTTTGGGAGTGATTGACCTAAAGCTCGCTAGAAGGAGCAACTAGATAACTTGAGTTAGAAAATTATGGATTTATGCATGGTGTTTAAAAAGAAAATTTTGTCGAAAACATGCATAAAGGGAAAAGATGGCCAAAATACCCAAGTGTTTTATGTTTCGTAACATTGAGCTAAAAGAGTAATTTCCAAGAGTGAGATACATTATATAAATTCAATGAAAAATATCTTTTAAATGAAAATGTCTTTGGTTGACATAACAAACGTTTTAACGCATTATTGCGAAGGCTAGCTTAACTTAGAAACTCTAGACACGACGCTAATATATGCCCGGTACATAGATTGTTCTGATTCCAAAGGCTTGTTTAGGGACGACCAAGAGTTAAGTTGGGAAGGTTTGATAGGACTATAATATTATGTGTTTTCGGTATCATTTTAGGCTCATTATAAGCACCGAGACTTCGTAATTTCCATCTTATTACTCCAAATTTATGTTCAGGGTCAAGAAGTCAAATGGAAGCAACTCGAGAAAATTTAGCGCGAATCGAGCCGGAGGGGGCGCAGGCGTGCGCCACCCTACGCTACAAAATAGAACAGTTTTGAGTTAGAGAGTACTTCTAGCGCAGCCCAGGCAATACCCCTGGCGCAAGGGGGGCGCAGGCCTATGCTGGTGCGGCGTAAAAAGAAAGCAGACGCGTTTTCAACCCAAAAACCCTAATTTTCCACCTCCTCTAAAAATAGAGGTCGATGGTGGTCATTTTGGAGAGTCCCGAAAGTGTTGAAAGAAGTGTCGAAGCCCTACCGGAGTCGATTCACGAGTCAAGTACGAAGACGGTGTTTACAAGCCTATGACGATGTATCCGATCATTCCGATGAAGAGCATACGATGAGCGGCTAAACACCATAGCCGTTTGCAGAGGATCTACGACTAACTTCTACTTTATCGAATTTCAATTTATGTTTTGTTGTATTTAGTGTTGATTGAAATACTATGTGTGTAATGAAAATGATAAGCATTCGGTTATTATTATGATTATGTGTTTTCATTGGTAAAAGCAATATAGTTCATAGTAGTGTTATTATTTGTGTCGAGTCCATTAGCTTAGGGATTAAGATAAGTAATTAACGTTGCATGCTCTATGTCGAGAGTTATTGATTAAAACAATTATGATTAATTTAACCGCGCAATGAAATATGTCTATGTGATTGTTGCATGAAATTCGAATGGGTTATAACTTATGCTGTAGTGATTCCGTAAATGGTTATCTTTCCTTGCTTTGTTAATCAATCCGTTAGTTGTTTGCCATTAGTTTAGTTATAATTTAGATGTAATCATTATTCCAAACAATTCAAACATTTTACAATTTAATCGCTTTTAATAAACTAAAGAAACTAGCTAACTAACCCTAATTACAGACTCACTCCCAGCGGATTCGACCCTTGCTTCTCTGAGCTAAATAGTTAGATTTAAGGTTATTTCTACGGGCCACAATGACGGGTCGTTAGTTTTTGGCGTCGTTGCCGAGGAGCGGTAACGTTAGTTTGGGCTAAAAGTTAGTTTTGGCCTTAGTTTTAAGTTTTAAGTTTAAGTTGAAGTACTTTAATTTGATTTTAATCTTTAATTATTATTATTAAAAAAATCACATAAGCAGCAGCCATTTAACCATTAACATCCTAAGTGTTGTGTTATGTTTTGTGTGTGTTTGTGAGTGTGCTGATTAAGTAAAAGTAGAATGAAAGATTAGCACATCAGCAGCGAAAAGTGAATATATATATATATATATATATATATATATATATATATATATCTTAACTAGTAATAATGCATTTAGTTTTTTACAAATTATAATGCACAATGTACAATCAATAATAGCACAATCTTGATTTTAAGACATTGATATATAAGAAAACTTATCTGCACTCCTCTCTTCTTTAATAGTAGAAATTATTGAAAACTATCATCTCATTGGAACACACAAGCCAACTTTTCCCCTTCGCACGCAACGTCTCCTTGTTTCTCTCCTCTCGAAAAGCATGCTTTTCCTTTCTATGTGTCTCTTACTTTTTCCCATTCAAACCGTAGATGGATTACTCTCTCTGTCAATCTGGTTGAATCAAGCTCCTCCGGAAGAATCAATCCTTTTATCGAGTTGTTCTCTCTTAATCACTGTTGCATCTTCTGACAGAATCAAGACTATAATGTATGATGTCTCTCTCTCTACATATCTGCATTTTTTTCTATGATATTTGTTGGATTATGCAGATTAGGGGATTTATAGTTCGGTACCATATGTAATGGGTACACGAATTGACCTCTACTATGGTCGCCACATGTTTTGTCTTCTACTCCTCTTCATCGCGATTGTTGATTTCTTTTTTTTTTCTATTAAAATTTATACTTATCTCAGTATAATCGGTGTTAAGTTTTTCCGACTAATACCGATGGTAGGGTCATGGGAAGCATCAGGCCACCAAGGGATTCTCTATAGAAAATAAAAGGCATGGCCATCAAAGTTGTATGTTAGCTATTATTATATTGTCGAAGTTGTCTTGGTTGATTTTATGTTCATATGATGATTTTGATTTGGCCTTTTACTCATTTTCTGTTTTTGTTTAAATTTTCAAGTATCCTTCACATGTTCTCCTACTTGCCTAGAGATTTGAACTTTCTCAACCATACAACCAATATTGGATGGAAAGAGTGGGTTCCGAGTTGATGCTTGGATCTGTAATCTTGATATGTTACACATCAGATTGATCTTTTATCATTTATTAGATAATATGTCTATTGATTTTATAAATTTTCTTACCTCCTACGCTTGCAGGTTTCGAAGGGCAAGACCAATCATCATTGATGCCGGCTTATACCATTCAAAGAAATCTGGTATATGTTGGGCTAAATAGAAACGATCCATGCCTTGTTCATTCAAGTTGTTTATGGGTATGCGTTCTACATAATACTTTTTAATGATATGTCCTAACAGAAAAGGTTAACTGATAGAGAATAATTTAAAGATACCGTATCTCATTCTTTTAAACAAAAACAGAAATTAGTATAACGATAAGGGGAAATATAATAATTTATTAATATACAATGTCCAAATATCATAAAGGAGAACCTCTTGAGCAGAGGCATGAAAACAATACAATTAAAAACATTTGAAAAATGAATGTAAATAATGTATGATTCATATTTGTAGATCGGAATTCTGACATAAAATGTATGAAAAGTTGAATTTAGTAATTTACACCTTATTTGGCTGTATAGGAGAAGCTGCACCCTAGCCATATGAAGCATGTTGGCAGCTATCTCATGTAATAGATAAAGGTTATTCTTCATTTTTCCAAACATTAATTGATCAAGAGAGAAAATCAGATATCAAAAATAGATTTGTTTGTTGAATTAAATTTATCACACTAAAAGTATGTCAGTCAAAAAAATTTTTATTTATGGTTGTTATTAGTCAAAAGGTCAAAGCAAATAGTAACAATGTTTTAACATGGAAATGTGTGACAGTGCTATGGAGCATAAAATGCAGAAGTTAATTAAGTAATAATATTGCTGGCAACTTATGGTATGACTTGAAACAACACATGTATGAATCATCAAAATGATATAGATAATAAAGCATTAAAATCTCTAAAAGGATTTAAGAAAGGTGAATATATAACATTCCTAAAAAGCAATCCACCGATGCCACACAAGACAATCGTGTACAGAGTATTATGCATAGGATCATAATATGAATAAATAACTAAAAAGCAAAAACTAGGCATAAAGAGAACAGGTGATTTGAGGAGCAATATAGCAGAAACCTGAATATTGTCTTCAGAAAGTAACCAGATCCTTGAAATAAGACATCTACAACATGATGTTCGTCAAAGGTTTATAGTATTATTTACTTGTAAAAGTTCATTACAATTATTTCAAAATCTAAGCAATCAAATCTTTATAGGAGTTCTTTTGCTTCCATCTAACTCTGCTGCAAGGCTTTCGGCTGCAATGACAGTCTCCAAAGAATCCCATCCCTTAGCAGCGAACAATCTTCCTAATATATTTGCTAACATACAAATAGGCAGGTCAAGCCATGTCAAACTATGAAAAGCAAAACTTAGCAGGTAAGCGGTTTTGCTTGAAAAATTAATGGCAGAGATGAATTGTGTGCGTTGGGTAGTTGCTCTTGATTTTGGCAGGAGTTGTGTGGGTCTGTGCAGAGACAAAAGACCAGCCCTAGGTTTTGATGAACGATTGTCTTTTCATGGAATATTACAACCTAATTGATTTATGGTTTGCTGTTATTTTATTGTTTGGCTTGTCGCAGATGTTGGTTGATGGATTTTTTTCCTTTTGAGTATAAAGGTGGAATATAATAGTTTCAGTGGCCATATTGGAGCTGTTTTTGACGTTATTTAATGTTGTGTTGTTGCATGTTTTACAGTGTTCTTGCTGCTTAATTGCTGCGTCTTGGAGTGTCACTTTAGTGATTGAGAGGTACAAGTAACTTAGTGTTATTATACTCTGTTTTAATTTTATTACGTGGATATACTTTTGTATGTTAATCGAAATAGTCTACAACATATAATCGAAACGAGTTAAAGATGACAATGTATGCATGGCACATGTTTGATGGAATGATGAATGAATGTAAAAAATTGAATTTTGTAATAGAATTATAACATTAAGCTAAATATATTATGAAAGAGAAGTAGAATAGAAATAATGTATATTCCTTTTTGTGTATATATCTCTCATCTAATTCATATAGCAATGCATCCTTTTATACTACAAAAAAGAGGGATAAAAAAACACTATATACATCCTTTCAATGCTGCTATTAGCTTTGCTTCTAATGTTGGTAAACGGAGAAATTTTTCATCCATCAATTAATAGACTCCCCATTGGATGATATATTCTAAATAACAATTCAACAATATATTGCTGCCTCGTTAAAAAACTTGCTAACGAAAAACCCAGTGGGAAAAAAACTTTAGCTAACGGAAAATGAGTATAGCGAGTGGTTGACTCCCCCTCATATTGACATCTAGAAGTCATCACATGTTTTGTACATGTCGCATTCCAATGTTGTGAACATGTTTTCTGAAAATTGGTTTAGGAAGTGCTTTCGTGAAAAGATCAGCTGAGTTATTGCTAGATTTAACATACTTTATTTAAATGTCATTGTCCTTTATAAGGTCTTGCGTATGGGAGAAAAATCTCGGAAGGATATGTTTGGTCCTGTCACTTTTGATATACCCTTCTTTCATTTGTGACACGCAAGCTGCATTGTCTTCATAAATCAGTATAAAACTTTTGTCTTTCTCAAGTCCACAAGAAGACAAGATGAGTTGTGTCATTGATCTCACTCATACATACTCTCTGCTAGCTTTATGTAGTGCAATAACTTCAACATTATTTGAAGATGTTGCAACAAGTGTTTGCTTTTGAGAACGCATTGCAGTGCCTCCACTAAAAAATACATATCCTGTTTGAGATCTTGATTTTGGGGATCAGATAAACAACATGCATATACATATCCAATCAAACCTTCTTTTGTATTGTTTGAATAAATTAATCCCAAATCAACAGTTCCTCGAAGGTATCGAAGGGCAGAAATAAATCTAGCTAACAAATTTACTGCAAAAGAAATGTCAGGTCTTGTACAGTTAGTAAGATACATCAAGGCTCCATTTGCACTAAGATATGATACTTCTACACCGAGTTAATCTTCATTTTCTTCTTGAGGACGAAATGAATCCTTGTCAATATTAAGTGATCTAACTACCAAGTCAAGACAGCCCTTATGGGGCAGCCTTGACGACTAGGTCCCAAGAAGCAATACAACATCAATCACAACTAAGATAGAATTAATAAAGTGCGGAATTAAATCATAACAGAAATTAGGATCAACTTACAACAACTTTAAAACAAAACTATTAAAGGGCACAATGACATAATTTTATTACATAACCACAATACATAATCCTGCATCTACCCAAACCACCACCATAATGACTTCATTCGATACCAATTGCAGATAAAGTAATGGTCTAGTGACTTCAAATTTGGGGCTTGCAGATCCTAAGGACTTGGTTCAGCTGGACTTTTTCCTTTGTCTTTTCCTATAAAAAGATTCAACAACAACTGTAAGCGGTTGGCTTAGTGAGATTATGTATTTAATTATTAACATGCAACGACAATTTAAGCGGAGACTTGACTTTTTACTTTAAGCTCTGGCTTTGACTTTAACCGTGATTTTAGCAAGGCTGCCGCTATCAGCCGGACATTGTGAGACATAGGACTTAAGATCGGATGATGTTTATTCCCACGCGCACGCTTTTAAATATGGGGATCAGCCACATACTGGGCTAGCTACAAGTAAATCAACGTGGGAGGACATCAGAGTAGTCTTAATCATAGACTGGCATAGACTTACTCAGACTTGAATTGTGCAAAATCATATGAAGAACGTCAATAAGAAGGCAAATGACTGAACGCATACAAAGTAATGAATCAAGATAACAACAACAATATATATCCAAGACTAATTCAGACTGTAAAGACATATGAGCAGGATGATATATTAAAAGCTATCATGATCCACAGGGCATCACTATATCAAGGTGTGCACAGGTCACATTCTTGCTGAGCATATAGACTTTCAAATAGCTAGAACAACAATATTTCTAACACAAAGACAAACATGTACACATTTATATCTATAACTCACTGATTTTGTTTTTAGGAATGGTTGTTGACTTTGACTTTCACAAGGGGATTATATCCAGCACCTGAGTTATCTCAGGATTTAACTTTACCTTTACTGACTTTAGCTCGGTTTTACCGGCCTTGGCTTGATTTTACTGGCTTTGACTTGCTTTTTTGACTTTGGCTTTGCTTTAATAGCTTTAGCTTGTCTTTTCTGGTTTGAATTTACAGATTTTAACTTTATAACATAGTTCAGATTTAGCTTAACCTGTGCCGCGTTTGGAAATCAATTTACATAAGCTTTCTTTGCTATACACAACATAATTGTGTATTTCAGTTAAGTATGTTCTTGGACTTTCTGCAGCTTATGTATAGACTTATTCGATTATTGACTTATCTTGTCATCTCAGACTTTGTTGAATCACAATTAGGCTTATGACTTAGCCTTGACATGATTTAATGGCTTTATGATCTTATATGCTTTTCATGTACATGTGTATTGACTTATTTAGTCATTGCTTGAATTTATTTGCATGTTTAACTTGAAATTACGTCATAAAACATGCTTGTTGAAAAGCTCCTAAGTCACACAAAAGTATGCTTGCATAACAATTATTTATCATGACTTCATGCTATTTCACAATTCATATGCATCAATGTAAAGTGTGATCACATACTCGTTTATTTCTATTTTATACCCACAAAACACCTACATTTATTCACACTTGTATTTGATTTGTTTATATATGAATGTATATATGTTTTATGTGCTGATGTTGTTATCTTTCTGTTTTTAAGTTACAAACTCACTTATATCTCAACAATTCAATACACAAGACTATAATACTCATAGCATATATATATATATATATATATATATATACATACATACATACATTAGGTGCTGGTGTTGCGGTTTTCTATTTGGACAGCACACATCGACACACACATACGCACACATACTTATTTAACTCAACTTTTATGTATAAAGGAAATAAAAGAGACTGTTGTTTCTTTTTTTAATTTACACCCCACACACATATACACATTCGAGAAACAAAAGCAAAAGAAAGACATTAAAATGGTTGCTGGACTTGTTTTGGTAATAGGATTACCGAAGGTTTCGGTATGGGTTAAGTTTCGTTAGCCTTCAAGGGGCTTCGGTAGGTTTCTGTACTATTCGCAATTATTCTCCAGTGGGTTTCAACATTACCAAAACCTTTCATGGTTTCAGTATTTCTCGGTAGCCTTAAGTGAGTTTCGTTATCCATGCATAACACATGCAAAAGTAACACAAACACACCTGCACTCTTTTTATTCTGTTTTTCTTACTGCTTTTCAACATTTCCAGCAACAAAGAAAAGGGATAAAAGGCAATTTCATGCTTCGATTGAATGGATAAACACACACAAATGCATATAACAAAGGCCGAAGGCCATATGGCCATTCTTGGCCATCAAAAATCGACTAAACAATATGTAAACAAGTTGGACAGCAAACTTGATAAAATTTCAAGAATTTTATTTCAAACTTAAAATTAATCTCTCAAAATGCTAGAATCTTGAATTAAACCTTAAATAAGAACATGCATGAACTAATTTTGATGATTAAAGCACATATTGATAACTAATTTTGAGGTTTTGAAGACATATTGAACACTTATATTTTTGAGGAATCGTAGGTTCCTAAATGAACATAGGAAGGAATTTTTGAATGCTATTTACCTTGAATCTTTGTAGGATCTTGATGCTTGATGATTAATTTCTTGCTTTAAATTTAGAATTTTGTTGCAAAATCTTGGTGATGAAGTAGATGAAGTCGTGGGTTTGAGTTTGAGAAAGAGAGAAGTTTGTGTTTGGTGATAAAATGATGAGACATATCATTTAAGGGTATTTATATATTTCTAAGTTGGTTTAATTTACAATTTGACCACTGAACTTGCTTTTGATTAATTTCTTTTGTATTAACATTACAAACTTTAAAATTAAACCTTATGACATAATTGAAACTATTATTAATTCGCAGTTCTAATTACTTAGTGCAAATTCCATTTAATGTATTAAATAACGTTAAGCATGTTTATCGCCGTAAATTAAAGTTCAGGTTGTTACATACCATTGGCGTGCTTAAAGGTTTTGCTTTATCCATATTGAAACATTCTAAGACCATCTCCGTATAATTTGGTTGATGCACAAATATGCCATTATGCATGTTCTCTATTTGTAAACCATGACAATATTTGGTTTTACCAAGGTCTTTCATTACAAAATCCTTCTTCAATAGCACAATGTCTTCATGTATATCATTTATTGTGCCAATGATATTTAGATCATCCACATAGATAGCTCTTATAACATATTCAACCTTTGTCTTCTTTATAAATTCACAAGGACAAATTTGATTATTTGTATATCCTTTACATATCAAATAATCACTCAAACGCTTATACCACATGCGTCCAGACTGTTTCAACCCATAAAAAGGTCTTTATAGTTTTATTGAATACATTTCTTTAGGTTTAGTGCTTAATACTTCAGGCATTTTAAATCCTTCACGTATTTCATATAAATATCACTATCTAGTGATCCATATAAATATGTTGTAACATCAACCATAGACGTATTTCGAAATTTTTAGAAACTGCAAGAGTGATTAAATATCTAAACGTTAATGCATCCGTAACAAGAGAATATGTTCGATCATAGTCAATTTCAGGCCGTTGAGAAAAACCTTGAGTAGCAAGTCTAGCGTTGTATTCAAAAACCATTTGTTTTCTTAAAGAATGTAAGGTCACCACGGTCTACGGATCTGATCTTGACGTGACGGCGTCCAACGAGTGCGGAATCCTCGTTAGACGCTTAACGAATTGATCACGCACGGAAACTGGAGCCGTACACAATGATACTCGATATAACAAACGACCCCACATGGTGTATTGCTCCAAGACAAACTCTCTGAATACTTTCTAGCTTGCACGTGCACTTGCAATGCTCTGAAACTCGAAATTCTCAAAAGTCCATTAATAGAACGAATTAACACCTAATTATACTAATTAAGTTCGAACTTAACTAATTAAGTTCGTTTAGGCCCAAGCCCACGAACATGTCCAATACCCTACCAACTTTGCTTCACTAAGTTCGGCTCGGTTGGGTTAAGTTCGAACGTTAGCCTTAGAACTTATCCTTAGAACTTATTCCTAAAAATTAGTCTAGAACTTATTCCTAGAACTTATTCCTATAACTTATCCTAGAACTTAACCCTAGAACTTATCCTTGAACTTAACATGCAAATGTTGATATCCCACATAATTATCTATACATATCTAGACTGCTATCGTCACACAGGGTGTACCAACAGACTCCCCCTTGACGATAGCTTCTAGCAAAACATTCATTAGTCTACAGAACTATGCTTATTCAAACTACTAATTGCATGCAGTCCCTTCTTCACACAAACATTGACAACCTTCTCATACTTCCTGCCTTCAGATCTCCAGCCTTCTTGATAGAAAATTGGCTGATCATGAAGCTTCTGCAGGTCATTCTTGGACAAGTTGACAAAGTGCAAAGGATCATATACCTTCAAAATTGTCTTTTCGTTTTGATCATCCATTACTGCCTCGGCTGTCTCCTTATCGACATACCACCACTTCATATTACTCAAAACATTTTGTGGCATTGGCTTTAAAGGAACTTTCTTTAGACATCTGACTGGTTTGTAGAACATCTTCATCCACGGCTTCTCAGTCAATGGATCTATTAATGATTCATCCATGACCCTCTGTCCTGATCTTGGCTTATTCAATCAAACCTACCAGACCAACCTTCTTTTCTGATTATTCTTGCTATAACTTCAGCATATTCGTCATCTCCTAGGTTGATCAAATTTTTCCATGCCAACTCCTTTACTTCACATTTTGGCAGTATATTAAAGACTTTAAGTTTTCTCCATAAATACTGAAGCTCATCTCTTCTTTTAAGAACAAAAAGCTGCAATTCCCTGTCAAAGAACCAGCTAAGGATAACTCCTAATAGCTTTCCTGGACTTGGCAACCTTATCTTCTCTTTTACTGCCACTTCTGTCTTTTTCTATTCTTTCCTGAACTAGAGGTTCCTCTTTTTTTCTTTGGTCAGCTCCCTCTCTGGCTCTTGAGATCCATCATCATCCGATTCATCATTAAGTGTAGAATTCAACACGTCTAGATTTATCAGATTCTAGTCTATATTTATATATTGCTAAGTAACAGGTTGCTTTTGTATAACAATCTCATCTACTTCGTCTTCTTCATCCACCAATACTTCATCGTCTGATTTCCAGTCTGGAACATCTTCTGGCACAAACTCTCCTTCTTCAAGACCTTCTAGATCCAAATATTCTTCAAAGTTAAACATTAATTCCTCATCGTCTAATTCGGCCAAGGTTCCTATCATTTCTTGTTTGATAAACAATGATGCTTCGGGAGCCTTGCCTTTTCCCTGACCTTCTCCTGAGCCTGATGATCCAGGCTCCCCATGAACCTCAGCTTGCTGAGAAGTCTCATGTGGAAAATCTGCTAGCTCACTGTCTTTCTGTTGAGCATCAGGGTCACCTCCTTCATCATCTCTACGGCTCCCCCTTACTTCATCACCCCTGCAACTACTCTCCCTCTGAGCTGCATGATCTTTCAATATTTGGACCATTAGGGTCTGAAGAGTTATAATCTGAGATTGCTGCGCAGTCATAGTTTCATGTTGGGCAGTCACTGTTTGTTGTAGCTGGACACTCTGCTGCTCTAATCGTGAGTTGTGCTGTTGTAGCTCATTCACCGCTTTGGATAGCTTAAATAGTTGGACTGTTTGGAGATCAACTTTAGTTATGAGTTGATTGAATGATTGAGAGTAAGTGGCTGTGGATGGTGTTGGAACAGTTGCTGATGTTGATGGAGCGGTTGTAGAAGTGGATGGAGCTTCTTGAATTATTCGTTGACGCTTTGCTCTTTGCTGCCTTGTTATCAACACTTCTTCTTCCAAAACAAAGTCTTCATCACCTCCACCTTCATCTTCTCACAACTAGCTTTGAGCCATGTGTTGCAAAAGATGTTGAGGGATTGGCAGCTTCCCTTAAAACTTTGTCTGAACTTGAATCTGATGTTGATTCGAAGGTAGACTCTACCTGACCTTCTGCTGCCTCAGTTGTTGTTGCTATAGGCTGATAATCATCTATTTCTCTAAAAATATCGTCCACATCTTAAGGCGGTTCAAAAGTATTATGCACCAGATCCTCAATCATATTCTCCTGAGCTGCTGACCCTTGAGCAAAATTCTCCTCTAATGTCTGTAATCTTGGGTCAGTCTAGGGTCCCGATGTGGATGCCTCAGCTTCCGTGGTCGTTGATTGGGGTTGAGGTACTTCTTGAGCAACCGGTGCTTGTTGTTGGGGTGCATCAATTATCCATTCTTCTTCTTCTAGATCTACAAAATCTGGATCAATGACTGCTCCGAATAAAGGTGCCACTTGAGGCCTCACTTGTTCTGCCCTTCGTGCGTTGTGGGATTGACAGTCAGCGAAAATGTGTTTATCAATGGCAGCTACTGCAACTTGTTCTGGTAGCGCTGGTAGTTCTGGCAAAAAGTGCCTTATGATCATCATTATAAATCTTGGGTACATCAAGAATCGTTCGTGGGCTAGAGCGGTGATTTGATGAACAAACTCGCCAAAGAAAAACCATGAAAAGCTGAAGGGCTTGTTGTAGACCAACGAAATCATCCCCGACTGAAGTTTGGAGACCATTGTGTCGAACCCCGCCATCTTTGGATACCATCGTCACATGCATCAGGTATCTCCATTGTCCTATAACCACACTTTTGACATAGGAGGCTTTCATGATGTCCTATGAATATCCCATCCTCAGAAAGGCCGCTTGCCTGATGGGTGCTGGAAAGTCAATGGGGGCAATCTTCTTGGTCAAACTGGGAAGGGATTCCTTCCTCTTGTCTCCACTCACGGAGACTCTCGGGTATCCAGTTCCATCTACGGGCGTTTGCCCGTCGTTGCTGGGGCAGGGGACTTGGTTGAGGAGTCGGGATGGGAATAGACTCCTGCCTCGGTATGATCACCCTCTTTCGGGGTGTAAACATCATCTTCGGGCCGTTAGGGTAGTGACGGTATGGCTTGAACGACGGAACCTCAGGATGGTATGGGGTGCAGGCGGGGATCACCGGGGGTGGTGGATCTACTCAGGCGTCGTCCTCTTCCATTGGTTCCTCCTCGTCTGACTCTTCCATGGGATCCTCGTCTTCCGAGGGGTCTTCCTCCTCACTTGGTCCTACTCAGAAAACACCTCCGGGTTGTATTGGCTGGTGGGGGTATACTCCTCTTCCGAGTCAGACAAAATGATTATCTCTTGGTTGGACATGTTTTCTGCTATCCACGTACATGCATAGTCTTTTAGTTAGTTACAAAATATTTTCATAAACAGTAATACTTAAGTGCAGTTATAGTCTAGGGTACTAATGCAACCTAGTTCACTATAACTATGGCTTTGATACCAATCTGTCACACCCCGTTACCCCGGTTGGCAATGAAGCGCGACGTCGCGGAAGCATAACCATAATCATAACGAACGACCACTATATGGACGTTTTTCAAAATACATCGATAAAACTTTAAAATGTAGTAAGGTTATACATAGTCGGATATGAAAAAGAAGTTCGCACAATACAGAGATTTAAGTAAATAATTAAAGTATTCAAAATAATGCAGCTAAATCTCCGGTAGTTTCGAAAATGCATGCGACTCCTTAGGTGCGGAAGGTTGAAAGAAAATACGTCTGAAGGCACACTTGCCTTAATTTCCTGAAAATACATGTTAAAATACGTCAAAAAAATTTGTTGGTGAGCTCATAGGTTTACACGTAAATCTGACTTGCATGGACAACAACAGTTAAGTTTGAATTTATAAAATCATAAATTCCATGTTATGTATTATATATAACCATCATGCAACCGAAGCTTAATCAAAAATGAGTTTGCCCTGTGCTATATTTCCATACGTAATATCGTGTGTTAAATATATATGCACTCGCTGTTAGCCGAGCCGAACTAACCCGAATGGGGGACATGACTCCCAATAGATCTATCCACAACATATTCGCGCTTACAAATAAATGCATTTAACGGTTCATGATATAAGGGAAGATGGAACCACATGTGTAATACATAATAGAAATGAAGTTGTTTTCATGTCCATATAAAAACGAAGCATGTATTTCAACCCCAAAACATAACATTGTGAAAATAGGGGCTATGAGGACTCACTGAGCTTGTGATGGCAAAAACGAGCGAAAAATGCAAATTAGCGTAAGTTGATGGGTGGTGCACCGGGTGAGTTTAATCGAGCCCTAAATGATAATAGGGAATTAATATCTCTAATATATGATAATATATATATATATACACACACACACACACACACACATATATATATATATATATATATATATATATATATATATATATATATATATTTATGTCTTAAATCACCCAACATTACAAGTTTATAAATAAAATCCACTTAAAACGTCAAGTTTATATATATATAATTATCATGCTTCTTAAGATTGGACACGATACCTGAATTGTAAGGTCTGCTCTCTACGGATCTTATCTTGACGCGACACCTTCCAACGAGTGCGGAATCCTCGTTAGTGGCTTGATGGAAAGACCACGCACACCGAAACACGGAGACTAGCACGGTGATAGACGAACAAACGGATCGTCCCAACACGGTGATTCTCTCCACACGAAACTCTCTGACTGCAATCAAGTTCGAGATCGCCCTTCAGCCTAATCGCTCTGAAATCAGCCAAAAGTCATATAATTAATCGAATTAACATTTAATTATGCTGACTGATTCGACTTTGTCTAGGACAAATTCGAATCTGGCCTAAGGCCTATTCAAAATTTTCCTCCTAGACAAATTCGAACTTACGCTTTTAACTAAACTCGAACCTTATCTTTCAAACTTATGTTTGAATTTATCTTTGAATTTTATGTTTGAACTTATTGTAACGCATTACCCTAAGTTCAAACATACCTACAATCAATATCAAACACACATAATCAAACATATATCAAACACTTGTTAATATTCAATATCAAGTAAATTGACTTACACAAAATCCTATCTATACTACTGCTATCGTCACACAGGATGTACTAACAGACTCCCCCTTGACGATAGCTTCTAACTATTTACATTTTGTCTAACTACTTGAATTATATAAGCTACTACCTGCATATAAGCCTATATCGATACATACTTTAACTATCTTCTGGAATTTTCTAGCCTCAGATCTCCAGCCTTCATGAAAGAAGATAGGCTGATCGTGTAGCTTTCGTAGGTCATCCTTAGATAGGTTTATTAGATGAAACGGATCATACACTCGCAAAATTACTTTGTCTTCTGTATCTTCCATTATTGCTTTAGCAGTATCGTTATCTATGTACCACCATTTCATGTTACTGAGAACATCTTGTGGCATAGACTTCATTGGCACCTTCTTAAGACATCTGACGGGTTTATACACCATTCTAGACCATGGTCTTCCTGTATGGGGATCTATTCTTGTCTCATCTTCTACTCTCTTGCCTGATATTGGCTTTAGCCTTTCGAACTTTCCGGACCGACCCTCTTTTCTGATTATCTTAGCGATCATTGCAGCATAAGGGTCGTCACCGATATTGATTAACTCTTTCCAGGCTAAGTCCTTCAATTCTACCTTCAGCAATGTGTTAAAAACTTTAAGCGTTCGCCTTAGGTATTGGAGTCCATATCTTCTTTTCAGGATGAAAAACTGCAGTTCTCTGTCGAAGAACCAGCTAAGAATTCCACCAGAAAGATTCTCAGAGCCAGGTACTCTCATTCTCCTTTTCATCTTAGGCTCTGCCCTCTTCTCTTCCTTTCGGAACCATAGATTTAACAGTTCAGCCCTAGTTGGTTCTTTCTCGGCTTCCTCCAATTCTGAATCTTCTACGGAGGCCAACTTAATCTTGTCAATATCAATCACATTTTCATTGTCTTGCACATATAGCTCAGTGATAGGCTGTGAATAGATGATCACTTCATCAACATTATCATCTTCATCTTCCACAGTCTCTTCATCGGATTTCCAATCAACTATGTCTTGAGGAATAAACTCCCCTTCCTCCAAGTCTCCAATATCATCTTCAAAATCAAATGCCATTTCTTCCTCTTCAATATCCATTAGTGCCTCAATCATTTCGCTCTCTACAGACTTTGAAGTCTCACCTTAAGCTCCTTCAATCGAAGTAGACTGACTTGGCTCCCCCTGAACTGTTGCATGCTGAGCAGTTGAAATATCTACTGGCTCGCTTTCTTTTCTAGCTTCGGGATCATTGTCATCATCCTCATCTCTCCTCATCTCTTCAGCTTCTTTGCAGCTTGTCTCCCCCTGAGCTTGATGATTTTTCAGTAATTGCTCCAGGAGGGACTTCATGGTTTTAATCTCAGACGCTTGATCAGTAACAATTGTTTCAGTTCTGCATTCTCCTGATCAATTCTGGTGTTATGCTCTTGAAGTTCATTAACTGCTTTGGTAAGCTGGAATATTTGGACTGATTGGAAATCTACTTTGCTCCTTAGCTCTATAAAACGCTGATTTTCAGTGTAAGTGGACGATGTGGATGGAATGGATGAAGTAGATGGAATTGAAGTAATTGGTGGTGGAATGGATGGCTGAACAGCAGGTATCTCAGGCTCTGGAGCAGAAGTAGATGAAGCTCCCTGCATGAATCTGTGCCGTTTCGCCCTTTGCCATGGCACTAAAGGAGTAGGATCTTCTGCTTCATAATCAGAGTCATCATCAACTGATTCTGTAGCCACTCTCTTTTCTGCCTCTCTTTCACTGACTACGATTTTGGATCCATATCTGCCTATTCTGACAGTCGGATCAACCAATTCTTCTGCTTCTTCTTCAACTTCTATCTCTTCAGCTTTCTCAGACTCAGATTCTGAGGTGGTCACTGCTTGGCCTTCTTCCTCAGGCTGATATTCATCTATGTCTCGCATAAGATCATCGTCATCCACTGGAGGGTCCAAGATAGAACCAATAAGCTCAGCAGTAATATCTTCTTGTGCATGAGAACCGTGTGCCCAAATTTCCTCGAGGGTCTTTACCCTATGATCAATGGCTGGTGCCATGCCTGATGGACCCGCAACATCCGATGAAGGACCTGCTTCCAATGACTCTTGTACCCTGCTTGAGCTTGGCCTTGAAGCCTGAATCAGTCTTTCTGAAGCTCTTTGTCGTCTCCTTGGTTGCTGTGGAGGACGCTATTGTTGCTGAGGCTGTTGCTGTGGCTGAGGCACTGGCTGAGGCCCTTGTCCAGCCCAGCTCTCCCCGGTTGGAGCCACATAATCGGGATCTACCACTGCACCAAATAGATGTGCATCCAGTGGTCTAATCAGCTCAGCCCTACGGGCGGTATGCGATTGACAATCAGCAAAAATACGCTTAATAATCACTGCCACACTTTGAATGTCTGGAAGCAGTGGCAGGTTTGGCAAGAAGTGACGGATCAAGATCATTACGAAACGCCGATACATCAGAAATCTTTCCTGCGCTGGAGCCGTGATCTGGTGTACGAACTCTGCAAAGAACGTCTCAGAGTAGTTGAATCTTTTATTATATACCAAAGCAATCATAGCCGACTGCATCGTCGATACTATATAATCAAAACCCGCCTTTTTAGGTGCAAAGCACACCATAATTACATGCGCTAGGTACCTCCATTGGCCTATTAGACCGCTCTTCATATACGAAGCTTTAGCTATATCTAATCCATAACCCATTCGCAAAAAGGCCGCTTGCCTTATGTTCAAAGTGAAATCGATTGGTCCTGCTTCTTGTTCGACAGTCCCCAGTTGCAAAATCTGACGCAGCATGTCAGCAGAAAACACAATAGGCTGCCCGCCAACTCTTGTCCTTAAAACTATTGGCGTCACGGTACAATCCACTTGCAAATGTTCCCAGAATTGCCTAACATATGACAAAATGATTTGAACATTATGTGACAGAGCATATGACACCCTGGAGTGTGCCAAAAACTCCACCATAAAGCTTGAGCTTCGGGAAGCTCCCTATCTGGTGATATCACCATATTATGTTTCAGGAAAAAAGCTCTTTCACCCATATCTGCACATTAAACAATAACATATATTAGAAGTGAAATATAAAAATGAAACTTGTTTGATTTCAAATTTGTTTTATTTTGAACTTGCATAAGTCCAAAATCCAACACATTAGAATTTCTAAAAGTTTGAATTTAAAATTATGCAAATATTTCAACTTTAATAATAAATTCGATACCACTTGTAAGGTCTGCTCTCTACGGATCTTATCTTGACGCGACACCTTCCAACGAGTGCGAAATCCTCGTTAGTGGCTTGACGGAAAGACCACGCACACCGAAAAATGGAGACCAGCACGGTGATAGACGAACAAACGGATCGTCCCAACACGGAGATTCTCTCCACACGAAACACTCTGACTGCAATCAAGTTCGAGATCGCCCTTCAGCCTAATCGCTCTGAAATCTGCCAAAAGTCATATAATTAATCGAATTAACCCTTAGTTATACTGACTGTTTCGACTTTGTCTAGGACAAATTCGAATCTGGCCTAAGGCCTATTCGAACTTGTCCTCCTAGACAAATTCGAACTTAGGCTTTTAACTAAACTCGAACCTTATCTTTCAAACTTATGTTTGAACTTATGTTTTATCTTATGTTTGAATTTATCTTTGAATTTTATGTTTGAACTTATTGTAACGCATTACCCTAAGTTCAAACATACCTACAATCAATATCAAACACACATAATCAATCATATATCAAACACTTGTTAATATTCAATATCAAGTAAATTGACTTACACAAAATGCTATCTGTACTTAGACTGCTATCGTCACACAGGATGTACTAACACGAATGGAGGACATGACTCCCAATATATCTATCCACAATATATTCGCGCTTACAAATAAATGCAATTAACGGTTCATGATATAAGGGCTGATGGAACGACACGTGTAATACATAATAGAAATAAAGTTGTTTTCGTGTCCATATAAAAACGAAGCATGTATTTCAACCCCAAAACATAACATTGTGAAAATAGGGCCTATGAGGACTCACCGAGCTTGTGATGGCAAAAACGAGCGAAAAATGCAAATTAGCATAAGTTGATGGGTGGTGCACCGGGTGAGTTTAATCGTGCCCTAAATGATAATAGGGACTTAATATCTCTAATATATGATAATATATATATATTTAGAGATTTTTATGTCTTAAATCACCCAACATTACAAGTTTATAAATAAAATCCACTTAAAACATCAAGTATATATATGTATATATATATATATATATATATATATATATATATATATATATATATATATATATATATATATATATATATATATATATATATATATATATACATATATAATTATCCTGCTTTTTCGAAGGTTTTTCGGACTACTTTGAGGCTGTTTTTGACCAAGCTCCAAAACGTTTTAGGCTTTTGTTTTCTAGGACATTAAACTACTATATACAAAGAATTTTTAAAGTCAAGAACGGCCATTTTTCGAGATGTTTACATTGGGTAAAAAGCTTGTTGAAAATCCTATGTTGGCCATTTTTGAGCTGTCGAACTTTTGGTTTCCCAAATAATTTCTGGAGGTCTTAAACTCCAAAATTTATTATGAAAACTTCCTGATCTATAGTTAAGACATAGATCTAACTTTTGAGACAAGAGTCAACTCATTTTGTTAAGTTATGAATTAGTTATGATTTTTCAAAGTCGATATAAATTTTCTGCCGAAAATCCGTAGTTTATAAACTTGAAATAACTAGTGATTCTTGTTGTTTATTCAATGACTACTTGTATAAAAGTTATAAAACACATATATATCACTTGTTTTCATAATATTTACACTTATATGATGTGTTTATATTTTTATAAACACATTTGAAGAAAACAACTTAAAAACAAAACTAGAAATGTATAAACTTGAGTTTTTATGAAACTTGTTGTTGTTGGTGATTATATATATTATGCAAGACTTATATAAACATAAACATAAGATGAAATAAGCTAGTATTTACTTAATTTGAAGTGTTAGGAGGATGAAAATGAGTAGAAGACTTGATCTTGAAAGAGTTGCACAAAGAATACCTTGAAATATTTCAAGAACACCAAAATTGAAATTTTGGTTTTTGCACAAGGCCTTGTTGGCCGATTTTTTTAGAGAGTGAGACAGAGTGTTTACGCTTTGAAGGTGTGAAGAAAATGAGAGGGTTTGAGTCTCTATTTATAGAGAAAATTTGGAGTCTTGCAAGTGGAGGTGGAGTGTGATAATGGATGAAATGAAAGGGTGAGGGGTGTGAAAGATTTGATTATGAAAGGTTATGGAGTTGGGAAATAAAAAATTGAAATCAAATCCTGGGTAGTACTACCCTTTGGGCCGGCCACCTATAGGTAATTCTGTGTATTTTTTTTGTATAAAGGTATTTAGAAATGTATTCTTGTATTTCCCTTTTCTTGTGAATTCATAAATACTTTTAGATGCATTGTTTTAATGAATTGTTTTAGTCTTGCATAATTAATGTTAAGTAATTGTATTAGTGTATGATTAGTGTCACTAATCATAATTTAATTATGTACTTAGTTGAATTAATCCCTCATATCGTAAATCGATCGGATTAATTGATTTCCCGATTCATCGCACCGATGAATTTAATTATAAATGAGTTGAATTTTCTAATGAACATTGTTAATCACATTGATTAATTTCTAATGACCACTGATTAGGTTATAACTGGCTATTAAATACTGATTAGGTTGTAGCTGCTAACCTGATTTAGTGCCAGATGTTACACATACATTCCAAGTCGATTGTCGGTATGTTTTTCCATTTAAACATTTAACACATGGAAATTTCTTTTGGCCTTTTTATTTATCGAGAAACTACATAATGTGTCATATAGTTAGACATACTTCTATGATCAAGGCAGACACGCAATGACTATGACTTTTCGGTATTTGCAAATTATCTTTTAAAGGCAAACATCGGACACAGGTCTGTATTTACATAGAACAAAGTGTCTTAGTTTGTCTTAGAGTTATTCTCATGTTAGCAAGACAGTGGTGACAGGTCTGTACTCACGTACAACAAAGCGACTTGTTTTGACTTCATTTGCTTTACAAAACTTTTTCTTTCTATGTTTAAGATGTATTTTGATGAAGCTATACATCCCCCAGATAAATTTGCATACCTCACTCATAGTCATTGTCTGTGTGTCTCTAACATAGGAATTAAGACCTTTTGGTCATACATCTAAGTTAGTTACACATATGACAATTTCTCGATTATTTTATTAGCTTTACGGAAATTTTTAATGTCTTATGCCTACCAACATATCAGAAAAGAATATGTATATCACTTAGATTTATTGTGCATTATGTGTGAAAGTTTAACATTTAGAGTTTGTTAGACTGTGCTAATTTTCGTCACTTTGATCCTATGAGTCTAAGACTTTTCTCATTTTTCAAAATTCTCATTTTTTGAAAATTTTAAGCTTTTCTCTCTTTTTTCATTTGTTTTTCACTTTTAAGAAAAGTAAACTAATAAAATAAACTAATAACTTAAAACTTTAAAAGAAATGAAAATCTACTGAGGTCCTGTTACTCCGGATTATGCATGCCATTCAGTTGGACAAACAGTTTAATGAAGTTTTTCTCAGCACAATCATGAATAAAATGATATCTTATGTCTATGTGCTTAGTCTTACTATGCTTAACTTGATTATTAGTTATGGCGTTGACTGATTGTCTATCCTAATGGGAGTATGAGTATAAGTCAAACCGTAATCCCGTAATTGTTTTTGAATCCACAGAACCTGTGAACAGCAA
Source organism: Centrapalus pauciflorus (assembly GCA_020465985.1). Classification (NCBI taxonomy): domain Eukaryota; kingdom Viridiplantae; phylum Streptophyta; class Magnoliopsida; order Asterales; family Asteraceae; genus Centrapalus; species Centrapalus pauciflorus. The sequence goes on along the minus strand of JAANYP010001746.1, from coordinate 473,230 downwards.
CTACCCGCAGCTACATACTCGGCCTCGCACGTTGATAAGGCTATAGGAGTTTGTTTCTTGCATTGCGAGGATACTAGTGTCCCTCCAAGGAACTGACAACATCCAGTCATTGACTTTCTGTCCAAGCTACAGCCTCCATAGTCTGAATCCGTGTAAGCTTCCAATTCCAGATCTCCATCAACACGATACCAAAGTCCCAGCTTCAGATTCGACTTCAGGTATCTCAGAATCCGCTTCACAGCTTTCATATGCATCTCCTTCGGGTTAGCTTGAAACCTGGCACAAATACACACAACAAACATTATATCAGGTTTAGAAGCAGTTAAATACATAAGTGACCCAATCATCGCCCGATATAGAGTTGAATCCACATCAGTGTCACTATCTGTACCCGGTTCAAGATTATGATTCACTTGAATGGAAGTACTGAAATGCGCAGTAAGCTTTGTTCCTTCCATCCCGAAGCGTTCTAAAATGTCATAGACATACTTCGTTTAATGAATAAACATTCGTTCCTTTCATTGTTTAAGAAGTTCAGCTCTCCCCTTCGCACTCATCTCAAACTTCGACTTCATGACCTTTTCAAAATCCTTGCACATTTGCACGTTTGACGACCCGAAGATGATGTTGTCCACGTACACTTGTACCAACATAAAGTCTTCACCTTTCCTTTTAACAAATAGTGTACTATCAATTCTCCATCTCTCAAACCCATTGTCTAGAAGGTGAGTTAACGATGTCTCATACCAAGCCCTAGGGGCCTGATGCAATCCATACAAAGCCTTATCAACTCGATATACTCTGTCAGGATACTTGGGATCAGTAAACCCTGCCGGTTGCTCGACATACACCAACTCCTTCACCTTTTCGTACAAGAAGGCACTCTTGATGTCGAGTTGATATACCTTTAACACTTTGAAGGACGCGAACGCTAGAAACAGTCGAATAGCCTCAAGCCTCGCCACTGGTCCAAACAGTTCGTTATAGTCTATTCCTACTTACTGGTTGAACCATTTGACCATGAGTCTTGCCTTGTTACGGGTAACTATGCCCCGATCATCCCGTTTGCACTTAAAGAGCCATTTGTTCCCTATAGCAACTTCTCCATGAGGCAACGACACTAACTCCCACACATCAAGCTTTCTAAACTGTGATAGTTCGTCTTGCATAGCTTCAAACCAAGTATTGTCTTTCAGATCCATTTGCACATTCTTTGGCTCTACTTGTGAAATAAAACATGAGTATAAATACGTGTGAAACGCCTCGAAGTCATTGATCAACGATAACATCACTGTGTTACTATTCACAATACTCCTAGTTCTCACACCGGCATGTGCATTCCCTATGATGTCCTCATTTCGATGATCCTTATTTATTCTCGATGTCTCAATTTCATCAACTTGAAGATTATCTCCTAAATTTTATCCTATTTCACCTACTGGGGGTATGACTTCAGAAGGAACAACTTCCTCCTCATGATCACTATCTTCGGAGGTAGAATTACTTGTCTGATTCTCATCCGTAGGTAACTCAGGTTCATTATTTGCTGGAGACTCATCTTTTGTCGTTGTACTCTCATATGTTGATGAAAAGCTTGACTTTGGAAAACCTCTACCCTCGTCATTGAGATTCAGTGATGAGAAGTTGTTTTCCACAGATCCTGCATTTCCACTAAACGGTATGTTAAATGATTCAAACACAAAGTCATAATCAAATAACCATTCTAGACCATTTTGGGGTTCATGTGAATAACTTGTTACGTCAATGTTAAACACAATTTCTACCGTATCATTTGTTTTGTTAAAAACCCTCTTATTTGGTGAATTAGGAACATAACCTAGGAAGTATCCTTTGTTTTCAATAAAGTACACGGTACCCCAAATGGTTCAAAACCAGTTAAAATCGGTGGTCTTTTATTTAGAACATCGTAACAGGTTTTGTTCAATGATTAGACAGTAAGGACCCTGTTTAAAACATGACAAGCGGTATTCACTGCCTCCCCCTAAAACATGGTAGGAAGCTTTGAATCCGAGAGCATGGTCCTTGCTGCCTCAATCAAAGTCCTGTTCTTACGTTCTACCACCCCTTTTTGTTGTGGCTCATATGGTGCACTAAATTGATGCATTATGCCTTTAGATAGGCAATATACACCGATTACGGCATTCTTAAACTTTGTTCCGTTATCACTCCTGATACGTTATACCCTTGTCCCGCATGAGAAACGTGAGTAATCATCATTAATAACTAAACAGAACCATCTAGCACTTATACTCCTTTTCTTGATTGGACCGAAGAGATTCATATGCAGCAAATCGAAAGTGGAAGCGATTGAGTTTTGAGTTTTCGACTTGTGTGACTTCTTTTGTTGATTTCCCTTCTTGCACGGTACACGCTTGTCTTCGAACTGAAAACACATCAGTGGAACACCTTGCACAATGCCATTTTTCGTGATGAAGTTCATCTTCCTTTGGTGCAAGTGTGTCATGCGTCTGTGCCACATAATAGATTCGGATTCAGAGGCCTTTGCCAATAGACAGATAGTTCCCATCGATGAATCTGCTACACTCATATCCATCATGTATAGATCATTCACCCTTGGGGATCTCATGATAATCCACTCTTCAGGTAACTTGAATCCCAGCTTCACCACTAACGCTTCTTTTTCAGTAAATATAGTTGAATTCCTCTTATCACAGATCTGAGAGACAATAATGAGACTGTGATCAAGTTTATCAACGTGGTAAACTTGATCAAGAGTGATCGTCCCATCAGTGAATACTCCTGTTCCAGTGATATTTCCTCCATTATTCCAAGCAAATAACACAAATCCGTTGTTCCCACCCTTGAAGTCCGTCAGTAGACTTCTTTCCCCAGTCATGTGACGAGAGCAACCACTGTAAACAAACCATTTGTTTTTTAGACCTGTAGTTAACTCCTGCACATGAAAGAAAACAAGTTAGTTATCAAGGGGAACCCAAGCCATAACTGACTTGGTAATACCATTCTCATCCACATACTTGAACTCTTTCAAATACTTATCTCTCCTGTCAGGTAACTTGGGTCTTTTATTAAGAACCTGTTGTGGTGCTGCGTGATTTATGTTCACTCTTAGCCTTTGGGTTGTCATTTGCGGTGGAGCCCTATTATAATTTCTATTATAGTGCATTTCACTGTTGTATCCCTAGGCTCTTCCTAGTGTCTGTATTGGGTAGGTGACCTAACTGGAGTGAAACTCCTCTTAGGTGTGGTACTCCTATACATGGTTGTGGTCCTGACCTAGATTGACTAACGACTCTATTCGGTGAATTAGTCTTAATCACTTCATTCTGTCTGACCGACACTGGTATTTCTTTAGCACCTACACGTGGTGTTGTGTTCAAGTTCTTCTCAGTGTTTTGAGAACTACTTGTACTAGCAATACTAGGTACTGATTTTGAGGCTGATTGGTCTGGCTTCCCTATTATCGGTGTAGACTCTACTTTCTTATAAGGACTGCTAGACGCAACATGACCTTTCTCATGACATCTGAAGCAAGACATTTTATCACTTTGGCTTATTATAAGTACCCTTTGACTTAGGTGTCTCACTAGTGTTATGTTCTTTTGGTTCAACTACAGTGTTTACAACCTCTTGATGATTATCATTTCCAGTCTTTGCTTCTTCTAGTTTAATGTTACTAGTAGACTGCACAAACATAACTTTCTTAATGTTAGAGGCTGTGGTTGACACCTTAGTTGAATTTACCTTTTCGGGTTCAGTTACAGTTACTACCTCTGATTCAACCGTTTCTGTGGTCTTATCCTGAGGTTGAGGCACATAGTTGTTGTTGAATGGTGGAGGACTTTCCTGATAACCTAGGCCCACTGGTTTCTTAGACTGCTGCTGAGATTCTAAGATTTTGCCTAGAGTTAGGGATGAGTTTCTAAACTTTTCAAGTTTGCTATTGGCCTCTGCAACCTTAACTCTTGCTTCAGCTAGCTCTACATCCTTAAGGGTGATTTCTTTGGTTAATGATTCTACATGCTCATACATTTGTTCTATCCTGACACATTGTTCACTCAATTTATCCTTTAGAACTATGACATCCTGAGCTTCAGCTTTCATCTTGGTCCTTAAATCCTCCTTAATATCCATAGGCCTAGCATTTTTCAGATTTTAATGATTGAATTTGAGCTGTCAAGGTGGTATGTGTTTCTAGCACTAGATTTAATCTATCATTTAATGTATCACTTAAAACACATAAATCATGAAACGTAGAAAAGTTAAGAGTTACCTTTTTGCGGTGTGATTCAACATTAGCCATTTGAGTTGCATACTCCAGAATGTTTGCTCCTCAGACTTTTCCACCATCAAAGGGACTGAATCGGACTGTTGGGTGTCCTCCTTTTCTTCTTCCGCTCCTTCCCCGGTCTCGGTTACCTCAGCCATAAACGCTCTAGCGTTTGACTCCGAATGAGTACTCAATCATATGTTCCATCTAGGTGTCTGTTGGATGAGACATTTGTTTTAGACCAGCTATCGCCGCTTGATTCCCTGAACCACTGGAATTCTATCTTCCTTGGTTCTTTTTCTGATAATTTTCAACCTTTGGTCGTTGACAGTCTCTGGAAAAATGTCCCAATCCTTGACAATTGTAGCATTTCACCGTGGACTTGTCAAAGCCAACGTTGTTACTCACACTCAGATTCCTACCCGTTCTCTTCATGAATCTCTTGACCCTTTGTGTCACCATGGCCAGTTGCATTTGTAGGTCCATCTGTTCCAAGTCATCCGGATCTACCTGATCGTAGTCCTCTTGCCACAGAGTTGGATCGTTTATTTTACCTTCAACGCAGTTGCCGTAAGCTGCAACAAACGAAGCTACAAGATTTAGATGATCTTCAGCTGATTTTGCGCTCATAGGCATCTTGGTATAGCCTTGAAAAGTAGATGCTGATTCTTGTGGTTTTTCTTCCGGTTTAGAAAACCCTAAGAATGCTCTATTACCAGATTCCTCTACCTCAACTAGTATTGGCTCTTCTCCAGAAAACAATGTTGCGGCCCCTGACTTCTGTTCACTCGATGCTGAAGACTTTGACTTCCCGAAGTACATTTCCGGATCTTATACTTGATCAAACTCTCTTTCCTTCTTCTGCCACTTAAAGTTATAGGCCCTTAGCGTTCCGATGACCTCTTCCAGAGTGAGAGTTTCAATTTTGTTTTCATTATGCTTTATTAGCGTCGTGTACATCTCCCACTTAGCAGGTAAAGCATCCAAAAGTTTCTCTATCTTTACAGTTTCTTGATACTCAACACTGTGATTATCAAGTTCAGTCAGCAGATGATAGAATCTAGTTATTGTTACATCCAAGAACTCATTCTTCAGCGCCTTGAATATGGCAAATTGTTGCTTCAACATCTCCGTTCTCCCCTTACGTACCCTGGGATTTCCCTCACACCTTTTCTCTAGAGCGTCCCAAAGCTCTTTAGAAGTCCTGTGATTTCTAATTGATGATAAAGCTCTATTCTCAGCCTCATAAATCTTTTTGTCATCATCTTTCGTATTCTGATACGTCAAAACTTTTAATCGGCCTTCAAGCTCTTGCGTTGGGGGAATGTATCCTTTGTTGATGCATATCGACATACGCATGTCGTTAAATCTTGCGAAGTCCGCAAACCTGTCCTTCCACCAGTAGTAGTCGTCTAACTTCATCAGCTTGGGTGGAGAGTTAGCTTTGCCAACTTCATGGTCCATTTCCAAAAATTTGTGCAAACTCAACATTCTTTTAAAACATTTTATTTCTCGAACTTAAACAACTTAATGTAAAGATGAAGTTAAAGCAAATCTTTCGAAGTTATTCAAATTCGAATAATTTTAAATTTAAATTCGTTTCGTAAATTAAATTTGAATTGTTTTAAGTTAGAAATTAACAAGTTCGAAAGCCTTCAAGTTCGGGAAACCCTAAATTTTTCTGACAAATTCGAACCAAGTCAAGTTCGAGAAACCCTACGAATTTCTGACAAGTTCGAATCAAATCTGAAAACTTCTAATTCTCTGACAAGTTCGAACCCCAATTAAATTCGAAAACCTGTGATTCAAGTTCGAGAGGAGAGTATTCTGACAAGTTCGAAGAACCCTAATACACCCCTTATGTTCGAGCGCCGGAAGTTCGAGAAACGGCCAAAAATTCGATTTTTTCAAGATTTCATATTAAACCCATGTTTTTAAGATTAAAAACACTTATTCGACTAAAAAGATGAAGTAATATGAATTTTTCCCTGTAACCTTGCTTGTAGAACTCTGAAAACTTCAAAAATACGTGAATTATCCAGTAGAAACATCAAGAAACCAAAGAATGTTCTTCAAAACGAGAATAACACGAAGAACACTCGTTAAGGCTCTGAAAAAACTTGTAAGGTCACCACGGTCTACGGATCTAATCTTGACGCGACGCCGTCCAACGAGTGCGGAATCCTCGTTAGATGTGTAACGGATCAATCATGCACGGAGACCGGAGCCGAACACAATGATAGTCGCTAGAACAAACGACCCCACACGGTGTATTGCTCCATTACAAACTCTCTTAACACTTTCTAGCTTGCACATGTACTTGCAAAGCTCTGAAACTCGAAATTCTCAAAACTCCGTTAATAAAACGAATTAACACCTAATTATACTAATTAAGTTCGAAGTTAACCAATTAAAACTTCAAAAATACGTGAATTATCCAGTAGAAACATCAAGAAACCAAAGAATGTTCTTCAAAACGAGAATAACACGAAGAACACTCGTTAAGGCTCTGAAAAAACTTGTAAGGTCACCACGGTCTACGGATCTAATCTTGACGCGACGCCATCCAACGAGTGCGGAATCCTCGTTAGATGTGTAACGAATCAATCATGCACGGAGACCGGAGCCGAACACAATGATAGTCGCTAGAACAAACGACCCCACACGGTGTATTGCTCCATTACAAACTCTCTTAACACTTTCTAGCTTGCACATGTACTTGCAAAGCTCTGAAACTCGAAATTCTCAAAACTCCGTTAATAAAACGAATTAACACCTAATTATACTAATTAAGTTCGAAGTTAACCAATTAAGTTCGTTTAGGCCCAAGCCCACGAACATGTCAAATACCCTACGAACTTAGCTTCACTAAGTTCGTCTGGGTTGGGTTAAGTTCGAACCTTAGCCTTAGAACTTATCCTTAGAACTTATCCTTAGAACTTATTCCTAGAACTTATTCTAGAACTAATTCCTAGAACTTATTTCTAGAACTTAATCCTAGAACTTATCCTAGAACTTAAACCTAGAACTTATCCTAGAACTTAAGATGCAAATGTAGACATCGCACATAATTATGATTTAACACACATAACTTGTATTAATAAAGCCTCATCTCTACTACTAATAAAGCATTTAGCTTTTTACTAATTATAATGCACAAAGTACAATCAAGAATAGCACATTCTTAAATTTTAAGACATACAAGTGTCTAATGCATGATGCACAACTCATTAATGCAACAAAATTTTAAAAAATCAGAATTTAAATTTTATAACAAAAAGTAAAAAGCTGTCAGTCATGCAGCATGCTGCTGCTGCTGCAGCAATCTTCCCCAGACGATTTCTTCCCCTTCCCCAAACCAGCTCTTCCCCTTCCCCAATCAGCTTCAATAGTTGTTATAAAAACCACTGTATTTCTGCTTCTAACTCTATCTTTCTGATTCAAAAAAAAAACTCAATTCTCTTTAAAAAAAACCGTTATCGTGTTGCTACTTCTGGTGTCGTGTTGCTGAATCTGTCGTCTCTGTCGTCTTGCTGCTGCTTCTTTTATTTTGTTTCAGGTATCTATCTTGCTTCACTTTTCCTGTTTATGAATGGATCATATTAATAAAGCTTTTGCTAGAATAATATTATAAGATGAGTGACACATGTTTTTTTTAACATTTTAAAATTAAATAACAGAAAGTAAAAGCTGTCAGACATGAATAATGAGACATACCTACTGCAGACATGAATAAAATTAAAAATCAGTCTCACATGAGGTTTTTTAACGTTTTAAAATTAAATAACAGAAAGTAAAAGGTGCTAGACATGAATAATGAGACATACATAATGCATTTTTTGCATAAAACTTTAACATTTAAATACTTCATGACCTGAGAGGTTTTCTTCGTGATGCCATGTATTGAAACAAAATTACAAAAATAAAAAGAAAGATACCTGAAACCTTCTTCATGATGTCATGTATTGAAACAAAATTTTCATGACCTGAGAGGTTTTCTTCATAACTTCAGGAGCTTCATTTTTCAAACTGACAAGGCCAACTGCTGTGATTTCCTTTCCAACAAGTAAAATTTTCTCCTTATCCGGAAGCCCAACCTACAACACCAGCAAGAAAGAAATAAGGATAACTAAGATGAAATGAAAAATGCGAAAAAACTATCAAAGTTGATGCATATCAATAATTATTGTTTGAAGTACTTGGTTGGGATGACCGTTCATTCGTACACTCAGATAAAGGCTTCCCTGCCTTAGTTGGTACATGACGCTATGACAGAAAATTCCTGAAAAAGGCTTCCCTGTAGTAACTTCTTTAATTCGTGAAAATGCCAGATATAATGTTAGATTTAAAACCCAAGCTGGTACATGACGCTATGACACGGAAATTCTTGAAAAGGATAGAGCTCATTGAACCTAAAGTTCTTAACCTTTTTACACATTAACCACCATAGTGTTCATGAGGGTAAAAGCAGTCCTAACTGACAAAATAAATTTGACCTGGACACAAGTAATAATATTCAGTTAGGTTCTATGTTCTAATTTTTAAACTTTCAAGACCATTTTCAGTTAGCCCTTAGAAGTCCGTTTTCAGGCTTTTAAAACCAATTTTTAGTTCTGTCCCAGTTCCATTTTTTAGTTAACCTGTTTATGAATGGATCATATTAATAAAGCTTTTTCTAGAATAATATTAATAAGATGAGTGACACGGGTTTTTTTTTACATTTTAAAATTAAATAACAGAAAGTAAAAAGCTGCCAGACATGAATAACGATTTTAAAATTAAAAATCAGTCTCCTCTCGGATGTGACACATGAGGTTTTTTAACGTTTTAAAATTAAATAACAGAATGTAAAAGGTGCTAGACATGAAAAATGAGACATACATACTGCATTTTTTGCATAAAACTTCAGCATTTAAATAGTTCATGACCTGCGAAGTTTTCTTCATGATGCCATGTATTGAAACAGAATTACAAAAATAAAAAGAAAAATACCTGAAACCTTCTTCATAATGCCATGTATTAAAACAAAATTTTCTTGACCTGAGAGGTTTTCTGTCCGAGTTCCATTTTTTAATACTTTTTTGACTCTCGTGAAGGGAAATTTTGTAATTGGGAATGAAGCTACCCAAGACATAGCAAAATGAAAAGAGTTTTAACATAATTATTGAGGAGTATAACTTTAGAGTTTGAAACACAAATACCTTATCAGATAACAGACGAAAAAGATAACAGACTGAAAAGATAAATAATGAGCCATAAATGAACCAACTAACTAAAAAAACACATTTTTAGAGGTTTTCAGAATCGATTTCATGAAACATGCATATATAAGTAGAATGGAATAGATGATTTGGTAAAATTAATTGTATTGGTTCAATCACATCTTTCTATTTATGTTTTTCTACAAATAAAAAACCATTATGAATATCTGAATAAGTTAGTGCAACAGCAACAAACTCATATTTATTGTTAATTTAGTGTTAACACTAAATTAAAATCAATTTAGTGTTAATTGTTTATAAACAATTTACTGTTAATGAGTTCAATCTGCAAAACAATAAAGTAACCCTTAATTTTATTATTGCAGCTTTTGATCTTTTTGTTACTCAACTACGACCCCTGTCACCAGCGCTTCTTAAACCCAGGTTAGTATCATATCATAACCTCTCGGGGTCACTTATTGGACACACACTCACTTAATAAGCTGCTACTTATCATTATGATGCATACACACACCAAACACATAGACTTACTCATGTACGATGATGAATGAATGCTCACAAAACACACACTCAAACATATGCAACTCTTGTTTCTGTTTTTGTATGAAACACACACACACATATAAATGATCGATGTTTCTGTTTTTATGAAAAACACACATATTAAAAACCCCATTAGTTTCAACGAAAGCCGACCATGTACATTTACACAGGAAAAACACTTCTTGTGTAGGTTCTAGAGAGCATGAAATAGTACGTTCAAATACATACTTTTTACAAATTTTAAGCAAGCCAATGACCAAGCCTAAATTTAATCACTTCGACAATAAAATAAAATAAAACCCGATCAAAGTTATCATGTTTAGAGTTCCCTAGATAATTTATCATCCTTCGATACACAACTAATTATGTCTTCTAAAAATGTGAGAGAGACCATACATCTTCCAACATAAGTAAAATATGTGCCTAGAATAAATTTAAAACATTAAAAAAGGAAACTCACAATATTACTTCGGAGCCGATAATATTTCGTAGATTTGAATCGCTTGTCTGTATTAACTAGCAAAACCTGCATAAACCAAAAGAAAACCTAAGATGTCATCCTGAAGCAAAAGAAATAAGCCAATACTTCAGATATAACTTGAAACACTACGATCAAGAAGACGCAAACATGTAGAACGTAAACAAAAGCCTCAGATTAAACAATTAATTCAAATTTCAAAATTTCTATTCAAATAAAACATACACAATCTTATGTAAAGGTCACATAAAAATCCAAATTTCTATTCAAATATAACACGTAGCTTCATTTAAAAACAATCAATGACAAAGTTGCTACATCTCCAGATGATAAATTTGATGTCAGATTATGCATTTCTTTCATTTAAATCCCAAAAGCATAAATGTAGTTATAGCACAGATAGATTCACAACACATACAAACAATCCGAAAAATTAGGTTGACTGGAAATTTATAAAGCAGCCATCCATGACCTGAAGTGATGTGCTTTAGGAAACATTTAAGTTCACGGGACTGTTGAAAGTACTTCTACATCATATCAATAAAATCTTTGTCTTAAGCTAAAACACTGCAGCTTTTAAAAGAGAAAAACTACCTTTTTAAGAATTCATTCGACATTTGTTTCAAACTCTTATCTTAAAAATATAAAATCAAATGATTATTGTCAAAACTTTCTTTTAATTTCTTACTCAAACATCAATTTTTTCCACCTGTGAAAACTAATAGTTTTATAGATTATTGAAACCCCAAAACCAAATCAGAGACACAAGAGCATATTCCAAGAAAGGCTAAAATTCAAAGTCAAATGTTTAAAGCATGTTTATTAAAATATTATAATCACAAAACTTTATTCAATTTTAAAATCACAACTAATCGAGAGATTTGAGTGAGATGAAAGACCTCCATGTTTGGTTCCCGATGGTTGTTTAGATGAAGTTAGACACTTTTAGAACTAATAAAACAAAATCAAACACAAACAAAATCGAACATAAGTGTGGTTCCAGATCCAGATTGTTTTGGTTCCAGATCTGACCTTAAGCCTTCGATCGATGGGTATGTTGTATAGCTCGAAATTAAACTAAAATACACAAAAATAAGATGAAAATCGATGGATTTAGCAAGTAGATACCTACGCGCTGGTGAAAACCACCTCGACCGGAAGTAGAGAGTAGAGAAACCCGACTAAGACCGAGGATCAGCGCCGCAGAGAGGGTCGGAAGTTTCAGGCGTGTGGGAGGCGTTCAAGGGATTACGGTTTGAGGGGGTGAAACCAGATTAGGGTTTGTATGGGTGTGGGAGGCGACGTTCAATAAGAAGTGAAGGATTATACAACCAATCTTTTAAGCTATATACTCCTACATGTGTATCCTACATTTAAGTATTTCAAAATTACAATTATTTAATTATAGGGTTAATATTGAAAAAAACCCCAGTGACTTTAATGTAATTATCAATGAAGTCACTGAACTTTTTTCCGAGTGTTTAAGTCCCTAAATAAATTTTGTCTTATTCAAAACCATATATTTTTAACCCGCTACCTGCTTAACAGGTAAAATAGTTAGTTCCTTGAATAGTTTATTATTAAAAAAACCAACTTTCTTTTCTAATTTTCACGATTAAGTCACTGGACTTTCTTTTTTTCTTGTTTAGGGCACTATACCGTTTACCGGTTAGTGACCTGCTAAACAGGTCAAATATATAGTTTGAATAAGACAAAAATTGTCCAGAAACTTAAACATTCGTAAAAAAAGTACAGTGACTTAATCGATAAATTTATGAAAGTTCGTTGGGTTTTATCAATATTAACCCTTAATTATATACAAAGATTTGTATCAAATATTATATAATGCTTTTTATTATATATTTGAGAATGCGAATATGTCATAGACTATTATATTTATGTATTGGTTTTTGGAAAATATTTTTTTTTTTAATTCGATGGTCACAATCTTTTGAATTAATTAACATTGATAATTATGTTTTTTAAGATGTTTTTTTGGAAATTAAAAGTTTCGAGTCAATTAACTTCAGTACTACACTTTTTATTTTAATTTTAAAACGAGGTTTTCTTGGACAACGTAATGTTTTCTTTAATATTTTAATATCTTTTGTTAAATATGATTGATTAATAGGATGACATTATAGCTATAATTTTTTGTTTAATAAAATAGGATGCATATATCAATTCTTTTTATAATAATAATAATATGTTAAATGTGTTATGTCTGATAATAATTGTGTCATAATTTTATAACTTGACATGTGTTAGTTTGTATGATTCTCAACTTATATATTACATGAATATTTTTACTAATATTTTATTTCAACTTATAGTAAAGGTACAATCGAGATGGAGTCTACACATCAAATGTGGTATATCAAGAAGTCTTGCGTGATTATTAAAGTACAATCATATAATTCGCATTACCCATATGCTTCAATAATTTATCTTTGATAACTATCAACCATTTATTATATGCAGGATGTACTTACAAACGGACCGTTCAAGTGAAGCATTATCATATTTGGATATTTTGGATGCATAAAATGACAAATGCTTGTAATTTTTTTATTACAAATATATTTGATCATACTTTTGTCTGTAACCATATGGTTTTTATGATATTTGACTGACATTGAAACTTAAGGTATTTCTCGATTATGTTATTTAAAGATATTATACATCATCGTCATCTTTTAAACGAACAAGTAATCGAAAAAAGTATTTGTTGCCGCCGCCGCTTTGCGCGGGTACCATACTAGTCTATTATGAATGACTATCTATTACATATTATCGTCACACAGGGTGTACCAACAAAGAATCTTATTCAACTTGCATAGCTTCTTTCCATTTATCCCAATCATGTTTGTTTTTACATTCAATAACAGACTTTGTATCTAGATCATCGCTTTGACTAATAACTAGTAGTGTACCCACACAAAGCGGTGGCAGCAAATAATAGTATCCATTTGCGATCATGTTCGTTCATGAGTACATCATTCTTTGCATACATGACATCTATAAAATTCAAGCTAATGTTAAACAATGATGTTGAAATTTTCTTGAACTGTAACATAAAATTCAAAATGGCCCCGAAATAAACATCGAAGACCGAATAAAACATCGAAGTGAAATAACAAAAAAAAACACAACATTCTCACAACTTATACAAAAAGTATTCTTGAAGATTATTTACCAAAAATTGTAGCATAAAGTGCATTAGTAGTTAATTATGCAAACGAAATCAAATTGAACATAAATACGTGTAACTGCACTATCAACAACATTAACTGCAACAAAAAAAAACACACAAATCTAAAATCAATAACAAATGCAGAATAAGAAAAGGAGCATCCAAAGATAGGATAATAAATTTAAATTCATAGAGATGAATGTCCAATCAAGCAAAGCTCTTGCCTGCGTGATGTCTGGTCTGGAAGCTGGTGAAGCTTGTAAATTGTTCCTGATGAGATCTGTCATGGATGAGTTGTACTTCTGTAGTTCTGGAAAGCGATAATTTCCATTTAGAACTAGTAGCTTCGATTTACCATCAAATGCAGACTTGAGGTAACATATGCGAAAGAGGAGACACCCAAGGGTATGTTTAAAATAGATATACAAAATCAGCATGTTCAGAGACCTAATGTGGTTCTTCAAGCATTCAGCTTACCCAAATGTCAACTTTCTCGCTTATGACTTCTCTCGGAAGCATAGCCAAGATCTCCAATGGTATCTGCATAGATGACACTTGCACCACCACCGGCTACCATGGTCCAAGTTCGTCCTTTCGGGTTAAGATCACTAACGGTATCCGCAAAGATGCACCGGTCTGTAAAGTTCAAGAAATAAAACAACAAACTATTACTATAATAACATAAAACATCAAGAAGATATTGGGAAAAAAATTTGAATAGTTTTTCTGGGATTTCTGTTTTTTGAAAAGCAACCTTTTGTTGACCAACAACCCAAAGAAACACAGACCCACAAACGCTTGTAAAACAATTTTTTGGGATATTTTCAAGGCGTATACATCGGTTGCAAAAGTCAATCATACTTTTAAGTATATAAATGTTCACCACAAAGCGGGTAACTCAAACAGTATCTGGGCTGATACAGTGATACTCATAATGACATGGCTTTGTAGAATCTGATCATGTTCCCGCATTACTGATTAGAAAAAGAGTATACCAGGTTCAGGTAGCTTTTTGTATAATCATATATACCTTTTCATCGAGTCCATGAGTAAAGCTTTCTGTAGGACTTATAACTCTTCCAAAGGGAATTAAGAACTCGATACCGCCCAGCTGCAAAATTAGACTCAGATTTAAACAACAATAAGCTGCCTTGTACCACAAATGTCATGATTCTATCAAGTTCTGTATATAATGAAGAACCAAAAGAAGATCATAACTATGGAAATCAAATAGAAAAAAAGATCTACCAGGGTGAATGGATTCACTTCCTGGAAAGTGAAGTCAAGATCTAAATGCAAGAAAACACGAAGATCAATAATGGGTTTTGTCTAAATTTATAAAATCTATAAATAGGTAGGAAACAAGTATAGAAATTTTTCTGAGGAAAATATGATTTTTTTTCCTACGAATAAGGAATATATATGTGTGTGATGAATTCCTCGATTACCGGTTTAAAATGCATCTCAGAAGGAATACACATTAGAGATTCCATGTTCACAATTGTTGCAAATAATCGAACATAAAGGAATCAAGGGATAGTTGATTAAAATTAGCAAAAATAGACAATATTAAAGGAATAAAAAAGTTTCTATTCTTGAATGAAGTATAAATAATATAATCTCATCATCTTAAAATAATGATTGAGTTAAATTCAATTAAAAGTTTCCAAATAACCAACTGCACCCTATATAAACAAACACAAAGGCGTGTCATGTCTTATAGATTTGTGATATTGGATTGATAACTTATGAAAGAGATAGATAGCGTAAAAAATGGTCTACATCTACATTATGTTTTTGCCGTAGCAAAGGTATTTCATAGAAGCAGATCCTGATATATATCTACTATTTTTTCATAGAATATAAAAGGATGAAGCGCGAATAAAATGCTAAAGTTCAAGCACACATTTGTGGAACAAAAACTAAGCCATTTAAGCTAAATTATTGGGGTCTAACCCCCATTTTTTGGACAAGCAGCAGCAAAAATCTGAGACCAGGTGCAACAGCCCTGCATTGAGAGGATGAAAAAAGAAAGTTGAATAGATAGGATATATGAACCACATATCTGCTTTCAAATACAGTCAAGATATATTGTACAAGAAATTTCTATCCAAGCAACCTACTCTTTAATAGATGAAGACCAAAAATCACATAGGGAAAACGAAAACAAAGTAATGATAGAAAGGATACCTAGCTACAGAAATATCCTTGGCTTAAGCAGAAAAAGCCTTGCAAAAATTTTTGGAAGCCCCAAAAATGGTCCACCTATATTCGTTACAACTTTTATGTGTTCTGCACACCAATCTGATCCACCTCCACCACCCATGGGAGCTGGTGCTTCAACACACTTCATAAAATGCAAGAAGTACAAAACACCCATTGAATGTAAATAACAACCACCTTCTCACCTCTCGTGGCTACCATGAGTTCTATATTGCTTTTTATCTGGCTTAGAGTTTGATACTGTACCTGGTTATCATAATTTGCCGGATCATAAAAGAATGAAATAAGTTTCATGATCACTGCCATTTTTTGTCATACAACCAGCAATATGAACGAAGGATCAACGGTGTTGCATAACAAAAAGAAGATTTAGATCATATATTCACGGGAACAATGGAACAAGGCAAACACAAGGGAAAATGCAAGAACTTTAAACACATGCAACTTTTGATTGAGGGGTTACAAAGCCATGATCTTGTCATGCTGCATGTGTAGGCACAAGCGCTTTGCGAACAACCATCTTTTGGGACTCTGATTTTAAATTTCTCACATATTTCAATATTTTTGCATATTTTTATTTTATATTTCTTTATGTAAATCGCATGAAATCGGGATTTCTTTTAGTCATGGGCTACATTAGGTTGGGAATTTATTATTCAATGGGCTGAACAAGCCTAAATTTAGCAATTGTCTGCCTTGAAATATATTTATTTACTGGTTTATCAATTGTTTGGTAGCATGTAAATAGCATGCTTCAATCATGTAACAGAATTACACAGGTAATTGATTAATATGAATAAAAACAAACATAGAATGGGGCTTAATTAATATTGGAAGGTGCATACTACTCCGGGCACAAATATAGTTATGATATAAAAAGGTGATTGTGATTCAAGCATACCTCGGTATTTGAAATAAGAACCTCCAATCATAATCAGCCATATACATGTTCTTCTCCTTATATCCAATGCGTGGCATATTGGCAATTAAAACTGCCCATACAAAATACCCTGCTGTAAAGTAATCGGCTGTCACATGTCCAGATACAGGCCTGACCGTCACACCAGAAGGATCCAACTTAGTTTCATTATCCAGTGCAATATGCGCATTCCAGCACAAGGGCATGCATGTAATAAAATGTACATGATCAAAAAGTAAATAAGTTAGAATTGTTGATTAGTGGATGAAACTCTAAAAGTCAACAACCTGAGAAATAAACCACAACAATTAAAAAACCATTTACTATTTAATAATCTCAATTTTCAACAAAATAGCCTAGACTACCATATCTATAATTAGTTGATGTGACCTTCAAGAAACTAATGGTGGAAGATAGAGTGGTTTGTACATCAACCATGAAGGATAAACTTCAATATGTCAGGTTATTAGAGTGGTTTGGTGACTGTCCAGTATCTACATTAAAAAACCCCAGGAAATAAACACTGAATCTTTAACGATAAAAGATCACGAAATTTAAGTTTAGGAATTAAGGGGTTACCTGAAAATATATGTAAATATTTTCACACCCCTGTTTGTTGAAAGCTTATCGTGTCCTTGTTTGGTAATTCATTTCACAAGTTCATAAGTTAAAAACGAAGAAGAGATCTTAACTGAGTACAATCCATGGTAAGATTTTTATATGGCGTTTAACATATGAAAAACCAAAACATATTTAGCCCCTGTTTGTCTTGGACTTGGTGTGAGATCTTGGTTACATGCATGTATGATTTTAAGATCACTGCATTAAGTTCATTGACTGTGGTAGTTCTGATATGTTGTGATTATGATAATTTGGTGATTTTATATTAATATAATGCTCATCACATACTAAGAGAAACTAAAACAAGTGATTTGCAATTAACCCTTTATTTACTGTTTTCTAGTTATCTTTCTCTATGATCAGCTTGTTGTTAACCAATTAGCCTAATAATCGTTTTGTTGTTGATTGTTCATTTCTATTACATGCGGTTGACACATATTTAGACAATTATATAAGCACAAAAAACAAATAGTCTTGATGATTTTGTTGTCGTCTTTAGTGCTACCACTTAACGATAAGTATGGCAAAAAGTATATAGACGCTTGCTACCATGGTTTTTAGAGTACATAAAAAGCGCTTACCTGTGATCAAACGTCTTTGAGGTTTTGACCATGAATCAAACTCCCATATCGAGGTCCAGGATGTTCTCTACCATAACCATAAGAAGGCAAAGGAGGCATCAGAGGCCAATACTTTTCATCTTGTTAAAACAAATAAAGATGAATAATCCACAAATATAACGAACGATTATGAAATCTTGATAAAATGTCTTACAAAGTTTCAAAGGAAAAAAACTATCAAGCAATGTGAAACACATCATAGTGACTCAGAAATAACAAACACTTCATTCAAAGTAGGTTAGATAGGCAAAGTTGAACTCTGATGGAAATTATAAAGAGTTGAAACTCAAAGAGCTCCAAAAAAATAAATAGCATCCTTCCACATATCCTACCAACTTCATAATTTGAAATCCTTAGACATGATCTACAACAATGAAGGGGGTTTAGCAATACCTAGGTACTTTTAACAAAGATAATTGAAAACCTAAATTAACAAAACAATATGCTGATAGGACCCACATAAAAAATATGTAGAAATTAAATGCAATCATGTTCTTGGTTGGTGAATTTACTTTGGCAACCCTTGTTCTCGCTCTGGACCAATGTGAAAAGGAAGTCTCTTGTTTGTTGAGATTGAAATACGATATAGAACTCCGTTTCAGTTCTGTGAAATCTAACAGCTTCCACCTATCATAATTAGAGTTGTGTTAGGGAAAAATCCAGATGCCGAAGAAAAACAAGAAATATTGAATTAGGAAAGTCACATACAAGCTTTGTTCAATTTAGACAACACAGTCTGCTAACGTTCTTCTCGTTCGAAAGCTTTTATAAACTTTTTGTAACTTTATGGCAGCCTATGTTCTTGACTCCCTAGATCAAACATGGAAGTTTGTGTGAATTCGACAATCACATTGTCGAATCCTTGAAATCCAGCACACAATTCCTTCATTTTGGCATAATCAAATCCGGTTTCTTCAGTCGAAGTTAATTCAGAGATAAAAGATCCTTCGATCGTCATGTTCTGAGACTCCTTCAACTGCCTTTCTATTGGTTCGGAATCTTATCTTTAACTTCGTCCTCCAAACTCATGGACCTTGAATCGATCTCTAAATCTGTATAAGAAGTTAAGGGGCCCGAAAATGATAACCCCATGCAACTCCAAAGGGTAATTTGGACAGCCAAAGAGACTTATAATTTTCCTATAAACACGAACAATACTTACCAATTACATGATCAAAACTTTGTTAATAACAGATAGTTTTAGAAAATGTGGCATTTATCAAAAGACACCCAGCAACAGAACATGATACTAAACCAAACCCCCCCCCCACCCCCCATTTTGTTTGAATTCATTTCATTGGTCACAATTAATAAAACCAAAGCACAACAAAATGATTTGTCAATTATGAGCTGTAACCACACTTAACTGAACAGATTAAAGATTTACAACTAATGAACCTAGAGTAATTTGATAAACAAGGGGTTAATCTTAATCACATACAACAATGAAACTAAAAGCTGCATATGAATGGAAGCCTACATTCTTCTATATACACAAAGGGAGATTACATCAAACATTTCAAGTCAAACACAAAGAAAAATCAAAGCTTTAACAATGAACAATTGAACAGAACAACAAGAGACATAATTGACGCATTTCATCGAGAACCTTGCCGAAATGTAACAGAATTGAAAGTTGAATTGCAATGAATTTTTCCATAGCAGCCTACAATATTTATATATATAATCATATCATTATATGCTCAATTCCAAAAATATAACGGAAAATAATTTATAAAGGAAAATTTTTAGATTTGACCTTGAAAGAACCATTAACTAATTCTGAAACAAAAAAATAGAAAAACCTAAAGGCATATATCATCAACATCACCAACTAACAAACCATCGGTTGTAATTCTGTCTTTTGTAACATAAAAATCATATCATGATCACATTAGCATCCATGTTGATGATGGAATGGATGATGTCATTGAAGTCTGAGTAGCACATGTGGTTGTGGATCTGTCCATAACAAATAACATGTGAGCCGACATTATTATGCATTTTTTTTTAACTTTTTTTATAGAACATGTTTACTATCGAAGTGTGTACCTGGGTGGTGTCCTGAATTCCAACGTTGGTGATTCTGAAGGAGTTGACAACCCAATCTAAGTAGAAAGCATGCTCAGCCTTCCTCAATGGCAAACCTTCTCTCAAAGCAGCCTCATCGATTTGGATAACGGTGAGCATACCCTTCATTGGAAGCTTCATCATTTCTTGAGCCATTGTGGACAGAAGACCGTCATGGCGTTTGGGCAGCTAAAATCACCATAGATAATTGGTGGCTTGACACAACGAAATCCATAAGGTTGAACCTGTCCGTTAGCAGTGAAGACAAAACCAGACAATTGCTCACCAAAGTACTCAACCATATTGCTCATCTGCAACAAATAATCTTACTTTTAGCATCGTCTGAACACCCAAAAAAGACAAAAGCAATCTAAATTACAATGAATGTTGCAAAGGTCTACCTCTGGCTTTCCATGAACGAGCACATAAATGTCAAGCTTTTCCTGCAATTAGACAACTTTAAAGATCTCCTCCTTGATGGATTTAACATACTCTTCCTCAAGGATCCTATACAGGTATTAATTTATTAGAACAGAAAGCTCACAAACTCACTTCATAATTGACCTGCATAATAACCAAGTAAAACGAGCTATTTCAAATTACTCACTTTTTGGCCTCAAAGCAGCAGCCCTGAGAAAACCAAAAAGATAAAACTTTGATAAACCCATGTATGTAAGACGGTAACTTGGTTATAGTCTTATAGAGTATGTTAAGAGATAACATAACTTAAACCCAGTAACCAATTAACCATGCTTATAGAGGATGTTAAGAGATAACATACCTTAAACCAAAATCATAGAAACATATAGAGGATGTAATGATGAGTGAGATAGAACAACACATGAGAAACATTGATTGTACTTGTTCATCCAAATCGCATCAAACAATAGTTGGCTAGGGTTTGAACCTTTATTCGCTTATGGTGGATGCGAAAGAGAAAGAGAGACACAATGAATTGGAGAAAGAGGAGACCGTTTTGTGAGCAGAGAAATCGGAGAGACGACGCTTTGCGTTCAGCAGAAGCGTGGGAAAGGAAGCTTGTTTGTGTTTCCAATTAGGTGGTGATTTCAAAATTTCACAAGAACCCTGAAAGAGACCGTGCATTTTCGTTTGGCGTTAGTCCCTTGTACATAATGCTTTGACCACTTGTAAGTCTTAAAATTCAAGAATATGCTTTGTTAAGTTGTACCTTATGCATATAAAGAGTAAAAACCTAAATGCTTTATTTATTAGTATAGCTATCATATCCAACAACATAAGAAAACCTTCCATCAATTTCTTTCATTTCAGATCTGTTCCATATAATATTTGTATGGACAAAATTGATTGCAACCTCTGTATTAGTATCATCCATTTCTCCTTTGGAAATACTATTATTTTGTGTTTCTCCATGAACACCTTTCTCATTATCAATTGTGTTTTCAAAGCTCTTTTTTTTCTAGGAATTTTATATTTGGAACCAAACGGTCTACCATGCTTTAGGCATGCCTTTAATTCTTCAGTGACTTTGTGATCAATCTTATCACGTGGATTTTCAATTCCAGCAGGTGCATTAGCTACTAGCACATATGATTTAGTCACACTTTTAGAATCATCAAATGGATCAGGCAGTCGACTTGCAATTTCTTGCAAATGCATTATTTTCTGAACTCTAAGTTCACATTGTTTTGTCTGAGGATCATGATGAATCAATGATGGTTCGCACCATGAAACATCCTTTTCTTTGTATTTCTTTTATCCCCATAATGCTGGGTATAATGTCGAATTAAAGTGGCAATCAACAAAACGTCCTTTGAAAAAATCACCTGTTAGGCTGTTAGTGGTTCAAGATATCTCATAATAGAAGGTGTTTTGAAATGATGTCATTTGTATATATTTTTTGTATCATTTTGTGTTACATTTTGGCAGTTTTAGCTTCAATATATGTGGAAATGGTATTGATTTGCTTCATATTTATATTTCGTAGGTTTGAAGCTGATAAGACTATTATTGTGTGTTTTCAGAAGTTTTAAAGGCTCATATATGCACATATACTTCGTAACTATCATACTTTTACCTCATATTTGTGTTTTAGGGCCCAGATGTCATTTCAAGGCAGCATGAAAAAATTGCGCGAACCGAGCAGGTCGAGGAGTAGGTCTACGCCCAGGTCTATGCCCACCCTACGCCCCAAAAAATTAAATTTCGTGTTCAAAATCAGTTCCAGCACAGGCTGGCTGTACCCCGGGTGCAGCGGGGCGCAAGCCTACGCCTGATCTACGCTGGGTCGGCGTAAAAATGCGTTTTCAGCCATGGAAAACCTAAATCCGACTCCTCTATAAATAGAGGTCTATGGAAGCCATTTGAGAAGGTCCCAAACGTATCAAAAGAGTTGGCTAAGCCCTGCCGTAGTGGATTCACAATACAAGTACGAAGTTGGTGGTTCGCAATCTCATAAGATGTCTCCGATCAACACCATTGAATAACATACGATGAGCGGCTAATCACTTTAGCCGTTTGCGGAGGATCTACGGCTAAGTTTAGGTTACTTGAATTTCTATATGTTTTGATGTATTCAAATATTGAAATATTCTATGTGTATTCAAATGATAATCATTCAGTTATGATTATGATTGTATGTTTTGATTGGTAAAAGCAAGATAGTTCATAGTGTTATTATTATTTGTGCCGATTCCATTAGCTTATGGATTAAGACAAGTAATGAATATTGCATGCACTATGTCGATAGTTATTGGTTAAAACATGTATGAGAATTTATCGCGCAATTAGTTATGTCTATGTGATTGTTGCATGAAATTCGAGTGGGTAATACTTATGTTGTGGTGACTCCTTGAATTGTTATCTTCCCCTGAATGTTAATTTACTGCGTTAGTTATTTGCCATTAATTTTAGTCACGAATTAGTTGTAAGTCATTAATCTAAACAGGTCATTCAAATCAACTGATTCACAATTTAAAGTGCTTTCAATAAAACTCACAAAGCAAGCCGATTGACCCTAATTACATACGCATTCCCTGTAGATTCGACCCTTACTTTTCTGAACTAAATAGTAGATATAAGGATTATTTCTGCGGGTCACAACGACGGCCCGTCAGATTTTGTCCACTCGGGATACCGAGAGGTTTAACGGCTTGTTGCACATGCTATGTGCAATCGTGATTCCCTACGAAAAAGCAGATTGTTTCAATTATTTCTTTTTGTTAGCGTTACCAACTAAGTTGGTGAGGATTTCTAACCCAGTATTAGTTATTTCGAGATTTAAGTGTAGTTTTATTTAGTTTCACTTACCGCGAATAAGCAAAGAATTTTATTAAGAATGTGATTGTGTTCATTGTCTGCTCATTATAAGTGTTTTTATGTGACGAGGACGTCACAATGGTCTACGTTGGGAAGGGTAGGTTCCATGAAATGTTTAATATGATCTAACGAGCCACCACAAAAAATTATTATTATTATTATTAGACTTAAATTTGACCACTTTGGCAGAGAGCTACGACATATCATGAACAGCAGAACTGGGCATATTGAGAGGGGATTCGACATCACGAGGATTATCAGGCCGATAGGTTTTTCAATTATATCTTTGGTCCTCCTCTTCCTTACCAAAGATCAGGTACCATCGTTCCTTGCTCTTCACATTTATCATATTTAGATTTGCTTGTTTGGGTTAGAATTTTAATTTTTGTTATTTTATTTCAGTAATTGTGTGTGTTTTATTTTCATTTGTCGAGTCCTGTTGAATGAAAATGATTAGTGTCAATGCAGTCTTTCTAATTTCTCCAATGGCTCTTGTTAGCTGATCAGGTCGTGGAAAATGATGATAATTAGATAAATGTACCTAGATCTAGTTAGCGTTAGTAAGGAATTCTAGAATTATGTAAAGAGTCGTGATAATAATTAACATTTTAACGTAAGTTAAGTTCAACTAAGTTAAGATACATTTGAGCTTAAATCGAAATAATGTGTCAAAGATTTTGTAAAATTCATGCAATGAGGGGAGAGCTTAATCATGTTTTTAGCCTAAAAAGATTCAAGGGTAGCCTAGTTGGTTCGGGATATTAAGTCCTACGGGGTACTATTCATGACTAATCCCCTAAAACCATCTAGTTTGGGAGTGATTGACCCAAATCCCGCTACATGGACCAACTAGAAAAGGTATGGTAAAAACTCGAGTTAAAAAAGAAAATAGATATAAGCATGATAATTTAAAGTAATATCTTATCGTATATATGCGTAGAGGGAAAAGATGGTAAAAAAACCCACATGTTTTAAGCTTGTAACCTTGAGCTAGAGTAATTTCCAAAAGTGAGATACATTATAATTACTTAGAGAAAATGTGTTTTAACTTAAAATGTTCTTTAGCCTATATTTAAAATTTTTAATGCATTATTGTGAAGGCTGACTTAACCTAGATTTATTTGAACACACTGCTAATCCAGTCGGTACATAGTTAGTATCGATTCTAAGGTTTGCTCGGGGACGATCAAGAATTACGTTTGGGAGGTTTGACAAGACTGTATTATTGCCTGTCTTCAGTAGTTTTAAAGGCTCATATATGCATCGTAACTATCATACTTTTACCTCATATTTGTGTTTCAGGGTCCGGAAGTCATTTCAAGACACCACAAGAAAATTCAGCACGAACCGAGTAGGTCGGGGAGTAGGGCTACGCCTAGGTCTATGCCCACCCTACGCCCCAAAACAATAAACTTCGAGTTCAAAATCAATTCCAGCACAAATTGGCCGTACCCCGGGCGCAGGGGGTGCGCAGGGCTACGCTTGTGCCGCGTAAAAACCCGGCCGTACCCCGAAAGCAGGAGGCGCTGGGTGATGCGAGTGTCGTTAACCCGTCAAAAATACCACTAAATACCTTAGAAACTAGGATAAGTAGGGATCGTATCCACAGAGAGCGAGAGGTTAATTACACGTATTTAAGCGACTAGCATTGTAAAATAATTAATTTAGAAAGATTGAGTGGTTTGTAAAAGGTGATTGCTTGATTTATAAAACTAATTACTTGCGAAATTTGTGAAAAGAAAACTTATTAAAATTGTTTGATTGAAAAACGTACGAGGATAACCATTCCCGGATTCCACACCTCGCTTTGCATTTAATTTATAAAAACGATATGAAGATTACATAGACATAATCTTTGTTATAATTATTATAAGAATCGTTACGTGATCTTGGGCATAGCGCGTGACATGTTTGATTACTCGTCTTAATTAAACAATTAACTCTGCACGAATAATAAAATGTCTACGAACTATCTTGCGAAACGCAACACACAAATAATAATCATTCGTTTACAATCTAAATATAAATAATAAAACCATGCAAACTTAAGTAATCGTTCATAAAATAAAACTTAGCGATGTGCTTTCTCCGAGAATGATTATGATGAGACTAGCCGGACATTGTTGGTGTAATGCTCAAGAGTTGTGTATTCATCTTCGTAGCTTGACTCGTGTGCTCTTCGTACGTGTGTTCGCTCAAACAGGGTCCTTTTCCTTAGCTTTCTCTCCCAAAAAAACGATCCTTTTTTCTGAATTATGACTTTGTATTTATAGGAAAAGCTGGAAAAACCCTAAAAACGGCCGTATATTATTTTAATGGGCTGGGCGCAGCCGTAGGCGCAGGCCTGCGCCCCCCCTGCGCCTGTCTGTAAAAATCCGTATTTTGTGAATTAATTTGTTCTGTTGAACACTTGGTCTGGGCGCAGGGCTGCGCCCCTCTCTGCGCCTGGCTCTGAAATTTTGTTCTTTTTTCACCATTTTAAACCGGATTTTGTTTACCTGCACAAGCACAGAATTTATTCAATAGCGGCACATTCTATAACACTTTTGCATTAAAAACAACTCTTTTACGCTTAATAAACATGATAAATTATAACCCGATCAAACTTCCCCAACTTAATTCTTGATCGTCCCGAGCAAGCCACGAAAATCAGACTTTTAAAACATCGGGTTTATCAAGCGTGCAAAACATAATTAACTCCTTTAAACAAACACTAGCCTTCATAGATGTGATGAAACTCGCAGACACGAACATAATTTAATTCAGATATATCGTGATGTTTCTCGGATAGTTGTTCAAAAATTCCTCACCACTATTATCCTTTTAGCTCAAGGTTACAGAATTGAATTCACGTGGGTCACTGGACCATCTTTTTCCTCGATGCATGACTTGAGCTACTAATTTTTCTTTTCTTTTTACTCTTTTCATGCAATGTCTATGTTTTTCGTTCAAGTTTACTATGACTTTCTAGATGATCCGTGTAACAGGATTTGGGTCAGCCACTCCCAGACCAGTCGGCCTTAGGGGACTAGGCATGATGGTACCCTTCAGACTTAATCTCCTGAATCAACTAGGTCACACTTGAATTGAGGCTTTATTCGTGTTCGCTTCCTCCCCCTTATTGCATGAATAATTAGCGGCTATTGGAATCCTGGTTAATTATCACTCGCTACAACCCAATATATCCTACTTCAAACTCGGTTCACTTCCTTGGTTTTAAGCATCTATGACTCTTTGTGTTATATTTAAACTCATATAATTACGTCTTTTTGCTTGAAACCGACCTAACTAACATCATCATATTTAAGTTGCAAGCTCAACAATAAAAATTTATTGTGTTAATTGATTGGATCTTTTTACGGCTCGCTTTTCACATAATCTTCTAAAAAGAAACACATTTATTCAACGTAGTAATGGATGCAAAAACAAAACACTAATTGCAAAAACACTCAATCATAAAAACAATAATTCATCCTACTTAAACAAAGGAACGGAAGAACCTGACTACTGCGGTGGTGGTGGCGGTCCGAAGATACCAGCAAAGAATTCCCCGAAGGGGTTTCGGTCTTCTTGCATAAGAGGTGCAGGTGGGTACGTGTTTGCAGGGTGCACCACGCTCTCTCCTTGTGTCGTGGTGGGGACTCGACCATAGGCTGGGAAGTATTGAGGATTTCGATCCTCAACGTTCAGCCTTTCGAAATTCTGCCACTGATAGTCCTCGTATGGCTGATGTGGCAACCCGGCATTGTAATTCATGTGATCTCTCACTGCATCGGTGTACGCCCAGTGCTGCTGGTTGTAATAGGCGTTCTGAAATGCTGATGCGCGCACCCCAGTGTAGATTTCATCAATTCGGCTTGTCTGGGTTTCCAACTCATGCTGGAATTCGTCCATCCTTCCAACCACATCCTCTTGAAAAGTACCTAACCGCAAGTTCATCGCGTCCAACCGTGCGATGACTTGGGACATATCATTAGCTCCCCCCGCTGCATGTACTCTTTCTGCTTGATGCTGATGGTAAGCCTCTGCCTCTTCTACGTCATATAGCTCTCGATGCGTCTTTCCCGTGTCTGAGTCAAAGATCTCAAATCCTTGATCCGTTTGGTGCAGAGTGATGCTTTGTATCATAGCCGCTGTAATGACGGCGCCGGAGACTCCCCTCGGAACAGATATGGGGGAAATTGCTGCCTGAGTCCTCAGAAATTCTGATATAATCCATCCGTGAGGGATTATTTTCCTCTCCCTCGTGTCGTACATCGACCACAAGTCGTTCATCACAATCCAAGCAAACGAAAGGCTCGGCTCTCCTGTCATCAGTGCATAAAGAATAGTTACCTCCTTATGCCGAATTTTTGTCAGATCACTGTCTCTTGGCAGCACGTTGTTGGTAACAATCTTGTGTAATACCTTCGCCATGGGGCAAAGGTCACGCCTAGCGTACGCCGTATATCCAGCCGCAGCATTGTAGTCGATCTTCAGTATCTCTGCTAACTGCGTAGTCCATTCACCCTCCCAAGTTCTATCAGTGAATGCTAGTTGTGCGTCTGTTTTATACTCATAGTTGAAATTTCATGCTCCGTCTTCTCCAATACCAATGTCAACCCCAAAAACTTCTCGTAACGCTTGTGCGTTCATCGAAAATTCATGCCCATTTACGCGACCTATTAATGTGAAGTCGCCTCTGAATCGTCCTTCTTCGCGCCTCAGTGTAGACATCCACTCCACAACCTCGTCATGATAGATGTGCTCCCCTCTTAAATCCAATACTGCCTCCCATCCTAACCAGTCGAAGCATCTCACTACCCCATAGTTCTCGAACTCGTCTTTCTTTACTCTCTTCTCCACCAAGACTTTGCCTGAGAATTTCTTTGTCATGAACAACTGCCGTCGTATGTTGGCCGGATGTTGTGATAGATAAAAGTTCGGGTTCCATTCTACCCTCGGTTGAGTAGAGGAACTGGCACCTTCTCCTACCCGTTGTCTGGTTCGGCGAGACATCTGCAATTACGACAACTTAAGTATATATATATAATCATGAAATTCTCAATTCGTTCTATTTTCACAACAACGAAGCATGACTGATAGTTTGTGCAATAATCATATCATATGTAACACAATGATGCATAATCAATTTAGCACCTTGTCACTTTTAACAAATTAAGCAATTTGCACAAAATAACAACAAACTTTTTGGAAATTGACTAGCATGCCTTTTTTCTTAATCATGCTCATAATTTCACTTAATACTCTATTCTACACTATGAAAGCACTTAGAATTATCTTGTATAAGTGGTCATGCAAAAAGTCAATCTAAAAGTCAAAATTCAACTTCAAACTCCATTAAAGCTTAATTGTTCAAGAATGGTGGAGTTTTTATACCTTGCTTTTGATGAAGAATGAAAGAGAAGTTGAATCTAAATTGGTAGTGGATGAGTTCTTTAGCTTGAATTCCCCTTCCCCAACTTGAGTTGAAAACTCAAGTTCCTTGCCAATTCTTGCGTAATGTAATTGACTAGCTTGATTTCTAGTGATTCTTGTAAGCAAAAATGAGTTTTTTAGGTGAAAATATGTGAGGAAGGTGAGGGAACCGTAAGGGGGTTGCAAGGGTGCTCTTGTAGGGTTTTGCAAAAAAAATTTTCTATTTAAAATGGAGAAAATCGGGCAGGCGCACCCCTGGGCGCAGGCCTGCGCCGGCGGCTGCGCTTGGGGGGCCTGTTCGGTTCAAAATTTTTTCGTTTTTTTCAATTGGTCGGGTGCATGCTTGGTTTGATAATTTACGTGTTTTCGATAAAAAAGATATGGTTTACAAGCATTTATCCTACACTTCTTAACACATTTATGTGTTTCCCCTTCCCCAACTTTAAAGATTGTGTCGTCCTCGACACTATGGAGGCCGAAAATAGGTATATGAGACGAGTGATATGTAGGTAACAGAAATAGTGCAAGTCAAATGTCTACTAATTAGGGCATGCAATTGTTACGAAGTCTAAGAAGTTTTCGGTGCCAACATAAACACCGAGCACGTACTTGTTATGG
Source organism: Centrapalus pauciflorus (assembly GCA_020465985.1). Taxonomy (NCBI): domain Eukaryota; kingdom Viridiplantae; phylum Streptophyta; class Magnoliopsida; order Asterales; family Asteraceae; genus Centrapalus; species Centrapalus pauciflorus. Next base: position 443,738 of record JAANYP010001746.1, on the reverse strand, counting down.
CCGAGGGCCAATTACACAACCGACTACAAATTGTTTTAAAAGTTCAAGGACCATAGTGTTTTAGTAAGATTGCACGGAATCATGGAATCAGTATTCATCGGGAGACGTCAGATGGGATGTGTGGGTTGAGGCGGTATGGGAACTGCGGCGGCCGACAGCCCGTTCGAGCTCCTCTACCCTCGATTGGAGGCTAGCGAGCCAACGGGAGTGAGCTCCCTCCGAGATTCCGTCAACATTGACATCATGCTTTAGCTTGTCAACCTCCATGAGGACTGCTCTGTTTGCTGCCAGTAGTCCTTCCACCGCATTCTTGATGGCGGTAAGTCGTGCTTCCAAGATATCGTTTTCCGACAAGTGTGCTTGTGATGAACCGCCCTTCTCAAACTTCACCTCACCTTTCTCAAACTTTACCTCATCTTTCTCAAACTTTAGCTCACCTATCCTTGCTTTACCCTTTTCTAAAGCTTGGTCATATCGATAAAAGGAGCGGCTTGCAGGGATGATTGAAACAGTACCGTGTGCGGGGTCCCTAATCAAAAAGGTGCCCGAAACTTGCTCAAATTGTAAGCCCGCCATGGTATGTCTTGTAAACCAAACATCATTTGGTCCTAATAGCCGTGGGCTCGCCCCTTCCGAGATGACTCCCATATTGATAAACAGTTCACTGAGCATACGACCGTAAGGTATTTCCATTTGTGGTTTCGTGAGGGTCGCTTCCCAAATAGTCTGCATCATGATATAAGCAAGGGAGATGGCTGGTTTACCCGTGATCAAAGCATGAATGAGTATGACCTCGCGGGTCCGAACAGCAGTGGTATTAGAGGATCTCGGCAGGATATTGAAGACAATAATCTTCCACAAGACTTTGGCCCAAGGGCCAAGATCACCCCGATAGTACTTGGAATAGACCCTAGCTTGTTGGATAGTAAGATTGAAGACCTCGGTCAGCTTCTTAGCCCATCCCTCTGAATGTCGCAACACCCCACTAGATAAATCTTGTTCCGTCCAAAATTCCCTTGCTACCGGGATGTCAGTATCAAAATCAAAATAATCACACAATTCCTTCCTAGAGACTACAACCTCTTTCCCATTAACACGTCCCCGCAAGTCAAAGTCATGTTCCACGGCCCCCTCTCTTCGAATCAGAGTGGTCATCCATTCATAGATCTCAGTTTCATGAACATACGGGGTCTCGATTTGCAAAGCCCCCGACCACCCAATGCGATCAAAACTCTCTATAATCCCAAAACGTTTAAAATCCGATTCTTTCAGAGTCTTTTCTATATAAAAGTGCGTGGGTGGTTCGGAAACCGGTGGTGAGGGTGGGGGTGAAGGATACTCGATATTGATCGGGATAGGTGTGTGCACACGCATGCGTGGAGTGCGGGTGATACGTCGACGAGAGTTCCCTGCGAATTGTTGTGACATCTATGCACATATAGCAAAGAGAAACGGAATTTAGCACAATTAAATGCACACAATGGCACACAAGCATGTTAATCTCGATGGAGTCCGAAGAACCCGGTGAGAAATACATAAATGTCAAGTGCAACGTATTCCACAAAGGTGCAAGTAATTTAATGCGATGACCATTCTCCATGAATTTGGTGCATGTGCATGAACGATGCGGGTAACGTAGCATGGCAAGATTTTGTTCATGTCGTGACGTGCATGATTATGAACGACAAATGGGGCGATTAAAAGCACGAATCAACAAATTGAAATGGAGTGACATGTTCATCCTAATTTTAGCATAGAGTAGTGCATCTAAACAGGAAATTAACACTTAATGTGGAATTTCTAAACATGTCACAGTGAGAATTCTTTGAAACCTATATTTAGAAATTAACGAGAAAGACATGAAATGTGTATATTCTAGCAAGTTTCATGCCACTAATGACATTCTACACCTTCTGAAACATGTTTATCTTCAACATCTTGGAATTAGGGCAACAAACAAGAACTTAAAATGTTCATGAAAAAGTAGCATCTCTTGGTCTTAAAATTAAAAATGAGGCAGAAAACAACTTACATTGGTGAGATGATCAAAGGAAGAGCACGAATCAACCAAAATTTCCACGTTACAGACGAGTTGGGAGCAACAAGGGGGTTAAATTTCGGAGGTTTTTGAGAGAAAATGAAGGAAATGAGGTGAAAAAGGGCTTAAAACCGTTGATAAGCACCGGGGCGCAGAAGCAGCAGCCCCCCTGCGCGCGCCGGTGCGCTTGGGGCGCAGGCCTGCGCTGGCCGGTGCGCTGCTCTGCTGCCAGGCGATTTTTGTGTGTGCTGTTTGTAGTGTTTGGTCCCCCCAAAAACTAACGAGTTGTCGTACAACGTACCAAATTTTATCCTCTATTTGTCCAAATTTTCGTCTTCCTTCGGCTCGGGATTTGCATCTTCTTGATGAATAAATTTTTCCCCAACTTAGTTGGTTGCGATATGTATCACCGTAATATAGGATGAACTATTATTTGACTAACTAATTTAAAAGAGCAACAAACTAAGGCATAATAAAAACTTAATTTGCAGAAATTTAAGACACACTTTCGTGGTGAAAACGATTGCACTTAGCATGAGCAACAAGCCTTTAAACCCCTCGGTAGCCCGAGCGGACGAGTTATAGTCTCGTGAGGGTTTCTATGGAACACACCCACAAAGTTCGCTGGATTGCCTTCCAGAAGCGCTAAGTTTAATGTCTTCAGCCAGACATATTGGAACTCTTAAATATTCAAGTGATATCTTCCAAGACCATTGTCTCAGATGATATAATTTCATTATCAGCCCATTGTACAAATAATTTTAATCTGTGTCCGTTTACTTTAAACGGCTCACCGCCTTTTTGATCTATTATTTCAACCGCACCATAGGGGTAGACGTTAGTTACTGTGTATGGGCCTGTCCACTTACTTTTTAATTTACCTGGGAAGAGCCGCAGGCGTGCGTTAAATAGCCAGACTTTGTCACCTTTATTAAACACCTTTCGTTTAATTATTCGATCGTGGAAAGCTTTTGTTTTTTCTTTATATATTTTAGAACTTTCATAAGCTTCCTTGCGAATTTCTTCTAATTCGTTCAGTTGGTGTTTTCGATTTATACCGGCAGCTGTGAAGTTAAGGTTTGCATTTTTAATGGCCCATAAGGCGCGGTGCTCTAACTCCACCGGAAGATGACATAATTTCCCATAAACTAGTTTATAGGGAGACATACCAATAGGGGTTTTATACGCTGTACGATACGCCCAAAGTGCATCATCTAATCGTATTGACCAATCTTTCCTATCGGGTCGTACTGTTTTTCTAATATTCGCTTAACCTCCCTGTTAGATACCTCTACTTGTCCACTAGTTTGTGGGTGATATGGGGTAGCTATCTTATGCGTCACTCCATAATGTTTAAGTAGTTTGCTAAAGTACATATTTTTGAAATGAGAACCCCCATCACTAATTATGGCTCTAGGAATTCCATGACGAGAAAATATATTACGTTTAACGAATTGGCAAACTACTTTGTGATCATTGGTTCTTGTGGATTCGGCTTCTACCCATTTAGAGACGTAATCAACTGCCACTAGGATGTATTCGAAACCATATGACTTAGGAAAGGGTCCCATAAAGTCTATGCCCCACACATCAAAAATCTCTACTATAAGAATTGGTGTCATAGGCATTTGGTCTTTTTTTGAAATACCTCCTATCTGCTGGCATCGTAGGCATGACTTAACAAACTCGTAGGAGTCCTTAAAGATGGTTGGCCAAAAGAATCCACTTTGTAGGATTCGATGTCCTGTCTTTTTAGCACTAAAATGGCCTCCACATGCATACGAGTGACAGTGATTTAAAATATCATAATGCTCGTTATCTGGAACACATCGCCGGATAATCTGATCTACTCCTATTTTGAACAAATCCGGCTCCTCCAAAATGTACTGTTTAGTTTGAGAGAAGAAATACTTTCGTTGATGTGAATTCCAGTGGTTTGGGGTTTTCCCTGTGACAAAGTAATTCACTAAGTTAGCGAACCAAGGCACTTTTGCGACGAACAATAATTGTTCATCTGGGAAATTGTCCCGAATGGAGTCCAGCATATCAGTGGTGATTGCTGGCAGTCTCGAGAGATGGTCTGCTACTACATTTTCTGAGCCCTTTTTGTCTCTGATTTCTAAATCAAATTCTTGTAGCAACAGTATCCAACGAATTAGCCGTGGCTTAGCATCTTTCTTAGCCAAGAGGTGTCGTAAGGCACTATGATCGGAATACACAATTACCTTAGCTCCCCAGACGTAAGATCTAAACTTATCTAGCGCATACATTACTGCAAGCAATTCTTTTTCAGTGGTTGTGTAATTAATTTGAGCTTCAGAGAAGGTTTTACTTGCATAGTATATTACCACTGGCTTTTTGTCCACTCTTTGACCAAGGACGGCACCTACTGCATGATCGCTGGCGTCACACATGATCTCAAAGGGTTGAGACCAATCAGGTGATTGCAGAATTGGTGCCTCCGTGAGCTTCATTTTTAATGTGTTAAATGCCTCTGCACAGTCTTTATCAAAATTGAACGGTGCGTCTTTTAGGAGAAGGTTACATAGGGGTTTGGATATGGCACTAAAATCTTTTATGAATCTCCTATAGAAACCTGCATGTCCTAGAAAAGAACGAATCCCCTTGATATTAGTTGGTGGTGGTAGCGAGGAATTTATTTGTATCTTAGCTCGATCAACCTCCATTCCTCTTTCAGAGACTATGTGTCCTAAGACTACTCCCTCTTTAACCATAAAGTGACTTTTCTCCCAGCTTAGTACTAAATTAGTTTCAGTACAACGCTTAAGAACTTTTTCTAAATGAGAGAGGCACCCTTCGAATGACTTATCAAATATCGAAAAGTCGTCCATGAAGATTTCAAGAGAAACTCCGACCATGTCTGAAAATATAGCCATCATACATCGCTGAAATGTGGCTGGAGCGTTACATAATCCAAATGGCATTCTTCGGTAGGCGAATGTGCCATACGGACACGTAAATGTCGTTTTATCTTGGTCCTCTGGGTGTATTGGGATTTGGTTATACCCCGAATAGCCATCTAGGAAACAATAGAATTTCTGCCCTGCTAGCTTCTCTACTATTTGGTCGATGAATGGCAGAGGAAAATGATCTTTTGAGGTTGCGGCGTTTAGTTTTCTGTAGTCGATACATACTCTCCACCCCGTCACAGGGCGAGTTGCAATCTTTTCTCCTTCAGGAGTATCGACGACAGTGATTCCAGATTTCTTTGGAACCGTTTGTGTGGGACTAACCCATTGGCTATCTGATATCGGATAGATAATTCCAGCATCTAGCCATTTCAACACTTCTTTCTTCACTACCTCTCTAAGGTTAGGGTTTAGCCTTCTCTGAGCATCTCTGCTTGGCTTGGCTGTTGGATCAGTTATAATCCTATGCATACACAGCGTCGGACTAATTCCTTTAAGATCTGCTATGGTCCAGCCTACCGCTTCCTTATATCTCGATAACACTTCTAACAAGGCCTTTTCTTGTGCAGCAGTAAGGTCTGTTGCGATGATTACAGGCAGTGTATTCTCAGGGCCAAGAAAAGCATATTTGAGATGAGATGGAAGTGGTTTCAACTCTAGCTTGGGTGGTTGCTCTAAAGACGGTTTTGCTGATGGTGGAAGGTCAGTCGGAAGTTTTTCGATCTTATGTGTCCATGGTGGTTGAGTAGAATCCACTGACTGAACACTTTCAAGTTCAAACTCCTTAGCCTCAGGCATATTATCTAGCATATGCGCATTATAGTACAGGAGCAGCTCCACTGGATCTTTACATGTTATTGTTGATAATTGTTGTTGTGTTAAATCATCAACTAGATCGATCATATAGCACTCTGAATCCAATGGCGCATTGGGTACATTGTTAAAGACATTAAGTCGGAGTTTACGGTTTCCGAATGCTATGTCTAATGCACCTGTCCTGCAATTGATTTGAGCGTTGATTGTGGCTAAGAAGGGACGTCCTAATATGATTGCCGGTTGGCTTTCTTTGTAAGCACTATCTGAATCCAACACTAAGAAATCTACTGGATAATAGAAATCTTCGACCTTAACGATTACATCAGATAACATTCCTCGTGGTACTTTGGTAGACCTATCTGCTAATTGTAGGATGACATCTGTTGTCTGTAGGGTTCCTAGATCATGTTGGTCAAATAAATTACCAGGTAGAATATTAACACTTGCCCCTAGGTCTAGAAGTGCTTTTTTAATTTGAATATCGCCGATAGTTACCGGGATCAAAGGTGATCCTGGATCTTTTAGTTTAGGCGGCAGTGAGCTCGTGATAACTGCACTGACTTGTTCAGTGAGGTTGATTTGCTTCGGAAGAGTTATTTTAAATTTTCGCTTCTGAGTACAAAGGTCTTTTAGGAATTTAGCGTAAGAAGGAACCTGTTGTATAGCTTTGATTAAGGGAATGTTAATTTTAACTTGATTAAAAATATCCCATAACTCTTCGTTTTTAGGTCCTTTCTTACCATAAGGGAATGAAGCTGGATTTTCTAAGGCCGTTGGGTAGGGAACAGTTTCAGTATTGGAACTCTCTTCCCCAACTTTAATCTCTACTGGTTTCTTGGCTTCTACTTCCTTAAAAGTTACTTTCTTAACTTTTGTTTCAACCTTTGACTCCGATTTGGGTGGCTCTTGTTCATAAACATTCTCTACCTCGTCGTCAGTCTCACTCTCCTTAGGCATTTCTATTTTGTTATCTACTTCCTTTCCACTCCTAAGGGTAGTGACTTTATTAACTTCATTCACTTCATTAACTTCATATTTCTTCTCTTTTCCATGGTGGTGCGATGGGTTAACTGTGGTGTTGCTTGGAAGTTTCCCTTCTTCTCGTTTAGTTAAGGATTCTGCAATTTGTCCCATTTGCCTTCCGAGCATCTCCATAGTCTTCGCTTGAACCATGGTTTGTTGTTTCATGAATTCCATAAACTCGGAAAACTCTTTCGAATTCCCCGACACTTGTCGCGAATCATTTTCTTCTTTAGGGTCTTGGCGTTTATAGTACCGATCATCCTTTGTAGCTGAGGTCGATCCATATTGGAAATCTCGGTTTTGTTGACGAGGTTGCTCATATCTTGGCTTCGGAGGAGCATCATTATCTTGATTATCCCTCCAACTAAAGTTCGGGTGTTTTCTCCATCCCGGATTGTAGGTCTCCGAGTAGGGGTTCTCCCGTTCTCTTCGTTGCCGAAAGCCAAAAGCTTCGTTCACATACTCTTCGTGCGTGAAGGTATGTGGGCAATTCTCGGTTGGATGAGAAGGGTCTCCACAAGTGACACAGCAAACCTGTGCCGCTGTAACCTTTCCCATTCCTTTCATCAACAAGTCCATCTTTTTGCTTAGTTCGGATATATCAGATTTAACTTCCTTCTTCCATGCGTTGTCTATGCCCATAACTTGGACACCAACACTATTATCCGAACCCGCTTGAACTTTTAAACCTTTGCTTAATTGGGTTAATAATTCCCAAGCTTCATCATCTTCCTTGGCTAAAAAGGTTCCGCCTGAAGCAGCGGTGATCATATTCCTAGTTTCTTGACTAACCCCATCGAAAAAGGTTTTAATTAGCATCCATTTAGGAATTTCATGGTGAGGGCATGTTCGTAGTAATTCATTCAACCTATTAAAAGCTTCGTGAAATTGTTCTCCAATTTTCTGTTTAAATCCAGTGATTTCTTTACGTTTTTCTGTAGTTTTACTAATTGGGTAATATTCAGTTAGAAATTCTTTTTTCATCTCATCCCAGTTAGTTATACTATCAGTGGGAAGTGACACGAACCAATTTTTCGCTCGTTCCTTCAAAGAGAAAGGAAAGAGTCTGAGTTTTAGAGCATCTACGGTCATTCCCCTAACGTGATTGGCCTTACATATGGCAGTGAATTCAGCTAAGTGCTCATACGGTTCTTCGCTTGGTGCTCCGCGAAAAACGGGTAATATGCTAAATAGCTGTGGCCTAATTTCGGGTTCATTCTCATTAATTGGGTAGAGAATGGGTGATGGATCAGGGATATCACCCGGCCTATAATGGGATTCTACGGTTCTACGGTCTCCCATCGGTCTTTGGTTTTGTTGGACGTCGACAAGAACGTTTTCGATGTTCTCGTCTTCCGAATTAATTATTTCTTCCTCCACGTTTACTTTAGGAGCAGTATTTTTAGTTTCGTTTGTTTGAGTTGTGGCTCGCCTATTAGATCTAGCGGTTTTTTCGATTTCTGGATCAAACTTCAAGGGTGAAATTCTACCAGAATATCGTGTGTGCATAAACTTATGAGGGCTAGATGAAGAATTCGAATTAGTTACTTTCTTTTTGGTGAGAATCGATGCTTGCGCCACGATTCCCTTTTTCTTAATAAACTAAAACAATAATTAAAACTTAAAACTAATTAAAAACTAATTAAATAGAATATAGCAACATAAGGAAACTTTAACTAATTTAAGAAAGCAAATAAAAGCAAATAAGCAATTAATTGAAATTAACTAAATTAACTAAATTACCTAAATTACTCTAAAGAAAATAAGGCAACTAAATTAAGCTAATTACTAAAATACGTGATTTAAGCGCAACCGCTCCCCGGCAACGGCGCCAAAATTTGATGCGAGTGTCGTTAACCCGTCAAAAATAACCACTAAATACCTTAGAAGCTAGGGTAAGTAGGGATCGTATCCACAGAGAGCGAGAGGTTAATTGCACGTATTTAAGCGATTAGCATTATACAATAATTAAATTCGAAAGATTGAGTGGTTTATAAAAAGGTGATTACTTTGTTTTATAAAACTAATTACTTGCGAAATTTGTAAAAAGAAAACTTAAAAAGACTGTTTGATTGAATAAAGTACGAAGATAACCATTCCCGGATTCCACACCTCGCTTTGTGTTTAATTTATAAAAACGAATTGAAGATTACATAGACATAATCTTTGTTATAATTATTATTAAACCATTACGTGATCTTGGGCATAGCGCGTGACACGTTTGATTACTCGTCTTAATTAAATAATTAACTCGGCACGAATAATAAAATGTCTACGAACTATCTTGCGAAACGCAACAACAAAATAATAATCATTCGTTTACAATCAAAATATAAATATAAAAACCATGCAAACTTAAGTAATCGTTCATAAAGTAAAACTTAGCGATGTGCTTCCTCCGAGAATGATTATGATGAGCTTAGCCGGACATGGTTGATGCAACGTTTAAGAGTTGTGGATTCATCGCCGTAGCTTGACTCGTGTGTTCTTCGTACGTATTTTCGCTCAAACAGGGTTCTTTTCCTTAGCCTTCTCCTCCAAAAAACGATGATGAACTCTGAGATATGCATTGGTATTTATAGGAAAAGCTAGGAAAACCCTAAAAACGGCCGTTTAATAATTTAATGGGCTGGGCGCAGCCGTAGGCGCAGGCCTGCGCCCCCCTCTGCGCCCCTCTGTAAAATCCGTGTTTTTGTGAATTAATTTCTTCTGTCGAGCACTCGGTCTGGGCGCAGGGCTGCGCCCCTCTCTGCGCCTGGCTCTGAAATTTCGTCCTTTTTTCATCATTTTAAACCGGATTTTGTTTCCCTGCATAGGCACAGAATTTATTCAATAGCGGCACATTCTATAACACTTTTGCATTAAAAACAACTCTTTTACGCTTAATAAACATGGTAAATTATAACCCGATCACTGGGCAATCTCTGCCTCATCAGCCTGAGGCTCCATCTCATGCTCCTCCATGGCGTCGGGATTAACCCAACCCACGAGACGTCGGCGATCGGCCGTCAGCATACTCATCATAGCCAGAGAGTCAATCCCATAAACCATCCTCTGCGCCTCCGGGACAACTGTCAACCCCTTCTCAACAGCGGCATCAGCAAAAACACCCAAGTTACGCGCCAAGCGCGTAATATACATCCCTCCTACCATCGGGCTCGATCTGACGCGACCTGTAGCTCACACAAAAAACACAGCTAGCCAATATGCAAACTGAATAGTGCAATCTCGATCAAGCAGCCTGCTGAGCATCATCAGGTCCCTATGCGAAACCGTGCCCGGCTCCTTCCGGCATGCAATGCTGGAAGGTATGATACGAAAAACGATCCGAAGCATCGGGTCACGAAAGGCCGTAGCCTGCGAGCTGTGTGAATTATACACACCCGATGCGACGGTCGTCTAAAAAGAAGCCTCAGAAAAACCCTCTGCCAGACCACGCACGGCAGTAGCAAAAGCTGGGTCGCGGACCTCATCTGCTGTATACAATCCTGAGAGAACGCCGACCTCCCGAAGAGAAATACGACGCTCAACGCCACCCAAGCGAAAACTGATCGATGTAGACTCATAATCAGATCCCGAGGCGTCAAAAAAATACGTCGATAAAAACTCTAACACGAGCTCCCGGAAAAGTGGCTCGTCAATCTCTAGCAGCCGCAACAAGGCAGGGGGTCGGGAAGTACTGATCGGAGGGTGCGCCAAGATCCCCCGTAAATGAGTAGCAATGCCTAGCGACTTCATCGCGCCCCATGCCACTCCATAAGCGGGTACCAATGCCTTGGTCTCAAGGCGTGAAAGCTTCGCCCTGTCCTTAGGGTCCCCAAAGATAAGAAATCGATGGGGCCCCTCAGGAGGGCGACGGCCTCCGTCACCACCACCAGGAGGGGGCGGGGGCGGGGGAGCAGCAGCAGCCTCAGCCATGGATATCTGCAAGAAAAAGAATAGACATAATAAACGAAACATGCTAACATGCACACAAAGATAAACTACTCTAACCCCTAAAAGCCTAAAAATATTTGAAACTAAGAAACCCTAGAATAAAACTAAAAAAAAAAAAAGAAACAAAGAAAAATAAAGAAAGAAGGAAAACATAAACTAAAGATCACCTAAGAGAAGGAAATAAAACTCTAAATAAATGCTTAACAAAATAAATGAAGAAAAATAAACTGAAATAGAGACTAAAATAAAAACCTAAGTAAAAATAATAAAAGGGATAAACCTAAAACAAAAAAATAAAACTGACAAAATGAAAGCTAAAAAAAAAAAATACTAAACGAAACTTAAAGAAATTGACTTAAAAAGAAAATTAAAAACTAAACTAAAAACTAAAAAGAAAATCTAAACTATCCTAAAACAAAATTGGCAAAAATTAAACAAAGACTAAAAATCCAAAACCTAAAAATTAACAACTAAAATATACTAAATTAATGCTAAAAATTAACTAACAAAAACTAAACTACTTAAAAACTAAAATTTAAAACATTCGAAACTTAGAATTAAAAATGAAAGAAAAACTAGATTAAAACTAAACTTTAGCTAACAATTCTAAAAAATAAACCTAAAATAAATTTAACAAAGAACATAAATGTAATTATAATTAGAAAATTGATTATTATTATTATTATTATTTTTATATCGGCGATGGCTAACACGACCACAATGGAAGCACGACCGAGAACCAACCTGTTATTACCCGCGATCAAAACCAGAGACAAATACCAACGTATTTCAACATATTAACCGCAAGAAAACATGTATTAGACCAATGTTGTAGAAATCGCTAGGCGGTAGTCGGCCGGTCGACTGGGGACTAGGGAGAGTCGGCCGACTGGGGACTAGGGAGAGTCGGCCTAGGCGGGGAGTAGTCGGGGAGTAGTCGGATCGGGATTTTTTATATGTAAATTTTAGAATTATACATACAACATATTTATAAATACTCAAATATAAATATAATTAATCATAACATCCCAAAATATGTTTTATAAGACAACCATAATTGTTAAAAATCTTCAAATACACATACTTTAAAATTCAAATATAGAATTCTAGTTCATTAATATTATAATTAGAATATTAGATGGATGCTCCTTGACCATATTGTTCAATGAGAGGAGCTGAGACAGCAGCTTCACAACGATGAGAGGAGTGGTTGAGACAGCAGCAAAGCTGCGAATTTCAGCACGCCAGAGACGGTGAGCCGGTGAGGAGAGAGATATAGATGAGCAACACTGGTGAGCGAGAGACGAATAGAGACTAGGACGAGCAACGCTGCTGTTGAGAAAGAGATTGCTAACCCTAATTTGCCTTCTTTTTGCCTTTTATTATCTGTTTTCTATTTTAAATTTTTTTAAAAAAATTGACTTCTTGACCCGCTTAGGACCGCCTAGAACCCGCCTAAGACCGCCTAGGACCGCCTAGCCCAATTCCGCCTAAACCAGGCCGATTATAGGCAAATCGTAGCGTTACTCCTCCGATCAGCGCCTAGGCGCCGCCTAGGCCGATTTTTACAACACTGTATTAGACTAAAAATTAATAAAACTAAAGCATTAAGTCACCTAAAAACCCTAAATGAACAAGAAACTAGATGAACATAGATATAGAATTCGAAATATACCACTATTGAAACAAGTAGAATATTATTCGGCTAAACTAACTCAATATTAAATGAAACCTAAACCCTAGATAACAGAAAATACGGTAAAAAGATAAAACCAACAAGAACCACCGATTTATTCAACTGTAAGCAAAGAAAACAACGGAAAACTCGAGATAAATGAAAGATTAATAAGAAGGATTAAAGAACTTACCTGATAGTGATGATAAATGAACTGAAGATGCAAGAACCTAAGCAAGAGTCGCAAAAGTTGAAGCCAGAAAGAAAATCGCGAGAAGAGGGTGAAAACGCGGAGAAAAGAAAAATGATCCGCGATCTGCTGAGCGTCGGCGCGTTCAAGAGAGCGCGGGCGCGTTCAAAGTAGATATTTTTATTTTTTTTTCCCGCTCACTTGAGCGCGGTCGCGACAACCCGAGCGCGGCCGCGATGAACAGATTTCCAGTGTTATTATATCAGTTGGAAATAAGCAGAGTCCAGAGATGTAAATCTCCGAATTCAACCTAATTGACCTAACCAATTCAGTTATTACCCCACACTAGATTGGAAACTACCTTCTAACATTGATCAAAACTTTAAACGTTTATTTTGACTTCAATTTCAGCTCCAATTTTAAACGAAAATTAAGATTAACATTAATGAAAATGCATGCGACAATTGCTAAGCAATTATGACAAAATTAAAGCTCAACGCATTGCCAAATAACTAGAATTAGCTAAATGGACAAATGCAAGAGAATTTATGAAATGCAATTGAATTAAAACAATGAACTTACTAAATGCAAAAGACCTATGAAAAGAGAAATGCAGAATTGACTTTTAAAAAGTCAAATTGCCTTCACCGCTTTTATTGAATATAGCACCCGAAAACCTGAAATAACGAAACAACGAACCAAGTGAGTCAAAGATGCTATGATTAGCTTTATTTAAGCTAAACAGTAAAAGAAATTAAGCTATGAAACGCAAGTAATTGAGAATTCAATTATGCTAAACAAGACTCAAAAAGTCAAAAGGCAATTGCAAGAAAGTAATTAAACATGTAAACTTTGAAGAAAACACCACTAACATCAAGCATGCACACATACTCAATGTAAAGGGGACTTATTTAAACTAAAACAGTCAAAAGACCTATATAAACTGAAACAGTCAAAGACATGTAATAAGAACTCAAATGAACTAGTCTAAGAAAGACTTCAACTTATGAACATGCATAAACAAAAGACATAGCTAACTATAAACAGTCAAATAAAGTGATTATTATTGACGGGGTGCCTCCCGCAAACGCTAGAATGCAAACTCGAGCCTCCAGCTAGACTCGGCCCCAAGATAATCAAACTGAGACGGGGGCCAGGCTAAGTGTAGCCTCACAAACTTGCTCGATGGATGAATCAATATAGAGCTTTAGTCGGTGCCCATTTACCTTAAAATTTCCCGATGAATGCTCTAATTCGACCGTACCATATGGGAACACTTGGGAAACAGTAAATGGTCCCGACCATCGAGACTTAAGCTTACCAGGAAACAGCTTCAAACGTGAATTGTACAATAGCACCTTGTCGCCTATGCTGAATTCCTTGGTAGATATCTGCTCATCATGCCGTCTCTTCATCCTCGCCTTATAGATTGACTCATTCGTGTAGGCGTCCTCCCGTAGCTCATCCAATTCATTTAGCTGCATCTTCCTTTCATTACATGCGCTTGACAAATCAAAATTAGACCAAAAGCCCAATATGCCCTATGCTCTAGCTCGACAGGAAGGTGGCACCCTTTGCCATAAAATAGCCTATAAGGTGTAAGTCCGGTAGGCGTTTTGTGTGCAGTCCTAAATTCCCAAAGCGTGTCGTCGAGCTTGTCAACCCATCTACTCCTATGCTCACCTACTTTTCACTCTAAGATACGCTTGGGACCACTGTTCTTATTTGTGAGCTCAAAGAGTGTTATTGATACTTTTGGTTTCATCATAGAGCTCGGTTTCAATATAAAAACTGAGGTCCATTCCTCTCTAATTGTTAAATACCTGCAAATATTTGTGCTGCTAATTCTTTATAAGGAACGAATATACCAAAAATGAAGATATTTCTTGCCTGAATGCTTAAAAACTTGAAAAAATCCAACCCTCATGTAATTATACTATGATTATAACTATGCTAAATATAGAAGAAAAAGCAAGAGAAAAGTGCCTAAAAATCATAAAATCTCATCAAAATTAGGTCTGTCCCGAACTACTGCGCGTCTGATGGTTTAAAACTGATTCTCGGCCGCCTACGTACAACCACGCGTAGGCCTTAAGTTCCATGGTCGTGTTGGTAAAATGGTCCCTAAAACACTAATAAACTTGCACAGCAATTTGCACAGGATCAAAATAATCAAACTAATATTCTTTTATTGATCAAACTGAATTCACACATTACAATCTTGAATAAGGTTCCTATTTATACTACTCTAAGAGGTGCGACGAAAGGTTTCAACTCTTCATAGAACCCTTTCACGAACGGATATGTCTTTTCGAATAGACACACCCTTTCGGTTTTAACTAAGTGCTATTTTGGACCTTGCACTTTCTATAATTACATAAACAATACAATACTTAAAGTATTTACATAATAAATCCTATACTTTATATGTTTTTGTCATTATTTCCAACATTCCCCCCTAATGACAAAAACAGTAATCCTTGAGCAATTTTACTCAGTGTTGGTTCCTTCTTCTTCTTGTACTTCTTCATCATCTTTAAAATCTTGTAAACTTGAACTTGCAAATAAGAGAGTTGGCTCTAAATCTTCTTCAACCAAATTCATCTCTTCTAGTCTTTGAAATCTTCGAGTTCCTTCACGGCAATGTGAGGCATAATGTCCATATTTATTGCAGTTGTAGCATTTTATTTTGCTGAAGTCTCTTGTGGATCTCTTCTCTTCATTATAATCCTTCAGCGTGGGTTTTCCTCGCTTTTGACTGTTGTAATGACGTTCACGGCCAGTATTGTTGTCGTGTGTCAACAAGAGCTTGTCTAGACTTTCGGCATGCTTGTTTTTCTTGAATTTCACCATTTCTTCAAATGTTTTCAATCTTCCAATAGTCTCATCCAGTGTCATTGTGTCTAGTTCAGAGAATTGTTCGATTGATGCAACAATTTGTATAAACTTTTCTAGTACAGAATTTAGAATTTTTCGCATAAGGGTTTGGTTATCAATTGTTGTTCCGAGGCTAGTCATCCTTGAGATAATACTTGTCAATTTCGTGGTGAATGAATCAATAGACTCTTCTTCCTCCATTTGTAGTGCTTCAACTTCTGATCTAAGGGTTTGTAGTCTTGCCTTTTGAACTTGATCTATGCCGATATTTCTAATCTTCAACGTATCCCACATTTCTTTTGCAGTTTTGCAATTTGCTACTTGTAGTATTAGATCTTCAGGTAAAGCTTGAAAGAGATATGCAATCGTAGTCTTGTCTCTTTTATCATCCGGTTGAGTTTGAGGGGTAGGTTTAACCATATCCCAAAGACTATTTGCTTGTAGTATGGTTCTCATTCTAATGGACCATATGGTATAATTTGTTGAATTTAATAATGGACATTGAAAAACGGTTAAGGATCCTGGATCCTTAACTTGATTACTTTGATCACCTCTTGGATTTTCACCCATAATCTTTTTCTTAAAAAACTTAAACTTTTATGAAAATTTAGAACTTTAAACACTAATATCTTTAAAACTTTAAACTTTATAAAACTGTAAATACTTTGAATCTTAAAACCTTTAAATCTTTAAAACTTTAGTTTTTCAACTTTTATAAAAAACTTGAAATGAAACTTAAAACTTAATAAACTTGTATATGTGTCAAACCTTGCATATACTTAAAACCTTTAAAATTTGTATGTGTGTCAAACCTTACACATATAAATACTTAAAACTTGTATATGTGTTAAACCTCACATATACTAAAATCTTAAAAACTTGTATGTGTGTCAAACCTTACACATACTAAAAACTTAAAAACTTGTATATGTGTTAAACCTCACATATACTAAAAACACTTTATAAAACCACTTGTATGTGCTTCAATCCTCACACACACATTAAACTTAAAAAACTTGTATACTTAAAAAAAACTTAAATTCACTTAAATAAAACTTCTATAAGTTATGTAAAAAAACATAAAACCAATAATAAACTATAAGTTACGTTATAATTTTCTCACGAAACCTAATTTTATTATAAGCTATGTTATAATAAAATTAATTCTAAGGTTAAATGCTAGTTTTATTTCTACAAAAAACAAAACAAGGTATTTGGGTGTAAAAATACCTAACCTTATACGTGGGCCGCAAAATTCGTTTTGGGCTCCCTTATTTTTCCTTGGGCTTTCTGCTTGTGGGCTATCCGGCTGGACTCCTCTCTTTGTTCAATTCTTTGTTGACTGTAACAAACCCTTTCTATGAAACGTTTCTTTACTGAACAATTTCACTGCTGTTATTCCAATTCTCCCTTGGCAGTAAACTCTTTGGGCCTCCCTTTAACTCATTCTTCTGCGTTCGTATTTTGTTTCTGCCTTTTCTCACTGAACGGTGTTTTGCCCCTGTTCTATGAACCAGTGTAACTCTTAATCGCTGCCTTGGTGAAACGATGTAACCCTCTATTGAATCGGTGCAATGTCTCTTCTATAACCGCTCGAACTTCTTAATTGATGGCTAGGGTTTCTTCTAATTTGTTGCTTTCGGTATCTTACGGTGTCAGATATGGTGGCAAGTCGTAAAAACCCTAATTGTTGCCTAAGATTTCTGCTCAATCGCTGGTGGTTGATGGGTTTGGATTTGAACCCTAATCGTTGCTTCTATTTTGGATGGTGGCGATCGGGTGGTTGTATGGTTGCGATTGGTGGTGGTTCTGTCCGTGGGTTTCTCCTACGGTGGTGGCACTTATCTCTGTGGACAATTCTACGGTGGTGCCTCTGGAATCAGGTTCTATCCTTCTGATTCTTGTTGCCTTCGATTCAGTATGCTATTTCTGTTGAATTCTAGGGTTTGCTTAATATCTATGAAATGCGATAGGGCTTACTGTTACTTCTCTATAAAAATCGTTGCTTTGATTTTTGCCTTCGATTCTGTGGGTTTGCCTACTGTTGGGAATTTTTTATTTCAATTCCTATTGAAATCTGGAACAAAACTTGATGAATTGGTGCCGGGTGTTTGTAGAACAAATCCTCTGTTCTGCCGCCCTTGGTACTCATGATGATTCTTCCGTGAATCACTTTCTGGTGTAATTCGTTTGATCGACCGGTAAATGATGAAATCCGAATGGTTTGATTAAACCTGGCGCTCTGATACCAAATGTTGGTAAAATGGTCCCTAAAACACTAATAAACTTGCACCGCAATTTGCACAGAATCGAAATAATCAAACTAATATTCTTTTATTGATCAAACTCAATTCACACATGACAATCTTGAATAAGGTTCCTATTTATACTAGTCTAAGAGGTGCGACGAAAGGTTGCAACTCTTCATAGAACCCTTTCACGAATGGTTATGTCTTTTCGAATAGACACACCCTTTCGGTTTTAACTAAGTGCTATTTTGGTCCTTGCACTTTCTATAATTACATAAACAATACAATACTTAAACTATTTACATAATAAATCCTATACTTTATATGTTTTTGTCATTATTTCCAACAGGTCGTAGGCCTCATTGACCTGGTCAAACTCGTGTCACTCCTGGTAGCCTCGGTCGTAGGTACCATTGGAAAATATTATTTTTGTCACAAATCTGACCAAATTATGGCCTGCTCCTGTTTCCATACTATTGGGCCATTTTGTTGTAGTTTCCTTTCTTTTCTCCTTTGAGTTGTATATGTATTCCAATATTCTTTTGATGATTGATAAAAATACAATATCAATTTCTTTAGGTACTAACCCTCCGGCCATCGTCATAGGCAATAAAAATCACCAAATAAGCTGCATTTCTTCTACAAATCCAGGGAACTGATCGGGAGCTTCAATTCTGGTTGTGTTTCTCTTTGTTTTTCATTCCTTCGTCGATATAAAGCCTCTTTTGACCTCAAAACATAAAATTTGAGCGAATTAAGTATCTTTCCATGTATGTCGAGCTAACAAGGCCTGGTATAACTTAGTTAACGATGTGAATCTTTTTATCTCATAAACAGGGCCTTGTTTACATAATCTGGGATATTATTGTTGTAAAATTTCTTACCAGCCTCATGGCATTTGGTTGAGATTATTTTACTTGGTACACTAATTACGTGTGGGCTGTGGCTTAATCATTTCCTTAATTGGTGTGCTTTATCTCCACTAAACAACATTTTGCACTTTAGGTGGTAATTATTGGTTCTCTAAACATTGCAGGTCCCTACCATTGCCTCTCACTACTAGAAAAAGAGGCTATTGCGACAGAAGTTTGCGATGGAAAAAATCTGTCGTAAAACTTGACCACTTTGCAACGGATTTGCGTCGGATTTGCGACTGTCAGAAATATATTGCGACCAATAAACTCCGTCGCTATTGCTCGAACCGTCGCCGCTATTACCTGACGTCGCCGCTAATAGTGTCGCCGCTATTCGTCTTTTTATTTTTAAAATTTTTTTTTTTAAAATTCAATAAAACCTGTTTTAATTGTTTTTTGCAGTTTATAATTTAATAAACCTGGAAACAGTAATACATAAATTTCATATATACAAAACATTCGTCAACTACAAAATCAATATATATATATATATATATATATATATATATATATATATATATATATATATATATATATATATATATATATATATATATATATATATAACCCGTTTAATTGTTTGTTACACATTAAACTAGCAAACTACTCGTCATTATCTTCATCGTCTTCATTCTCTTCGTTCCCCGTATCTCGATCTTGACCCTCCTCGCTTCCCATGTCATTTTGAGACGAAAATGACTTTATCATATCAGAAAGTGCCGATCTAAACCTTGGGTTTTGAAGAAACGCATCTACATTATCCGGCTTCAAAATAAACAACTATATTAGCAACTTATATATAAGCTAAAATAACAAACTAACATAACTAAAATACTAAAGTAACAAACCACCAACTATATATATGACCGTTATCATCATTTACATGTATATATCATCTGTATATATGACCGTTTCAAAACACTAACCATATAAATGACCGTTTACCGTTTACTAGTATTGACGGGACTATATCAATCCATTATAGGTAAATATAATCCATATCAATCGTTTACTAATTACTAAATCAATTTCGGACGGGTATTTATTCTAAGATCAAACACACACCACACACATTTACACAATTACAAATACATATTTGATTACTTTAACAAACTTGTAGTTTTAATTACGAAATGAGATTCATTGCATTTAACATTTAATATTGACGGAAACTATAAAATGTCACATTGAACTCTTCAATTCATTCACAAACATAAAACACTTTGTGAAAATTTTAAAGGATACAAATGACAAGTTTTAATTTTAACATGATGGTTATGATACATTAAGCTCTTCAATTCACATTCATAAGTTTTAAGGATACAAATGACCAGTATAGACACGTATGCAATAAAATCTTTAAATAATTTATAAACAATTAACAAATTTATATATACTTAATTACACAACAAATCTACAAATATGTTTACAAAATACAAATAATTTACCCTAATTTTAATAAATCTACAACTTTATCTTAAATTATATAAATCAACAATCCCAACTAAATTAACAAATTTATGCTTACACAACAAATCTAAAAACTTTTATGCAAATAATTACACAACAAATCTACAAACATACAAATATTGCACCTTAAAATAAATAGCAATAATATAATTTTATCAAAAATCAACAAACACTAAATTAACAAATTTACAAATTATTTAAATAAATTTACACCTAAGTTTAACAAATCTATACTTTTTTTTACCTAATACACACTAACATTATCATAATACACACCAAATATACAAAATATAAGCACATTGTACTATTTTTACCTAAAAAAAATACATATAAACGGTTGTGTGTGTGTGAGTGAGAGATAGAGATCGAGAGTACCAAAAGCAAAAAAGGGAGAGTCGCCGGAGGAGCCGTCGATCGGAGAGTCACCGGAGCTAAAAAAGGAGAACACCGGAGGAGCTAGAAGGAGAATGTCGTGGGCTTTGCGGGAAGAGAGTCCGAAATGCAGTTGGGGGAAGAGGGTACACGCGAACCGTAGCAGCAGCGGCGGCCGGAGAACGCCGGAAATCGCCGGAAAGAGCATATTGTGGGCGCCAAAAAGAAAAGAGTGAATGCAGTTGGGGGAAAAGAGGCTAGGGCTGCCGCTTATTATTATGATGGGTATTAGCGGCGACGCCTTTAGCGGCGACATAAGGCTTTAGCGGCGACATATTCTTCTGTTTTTATTTGTCGCCGCTAAAGCCCTGTCGCCGCTAAAGGCGTCGCCGCTAATACCCGAAATTCTTGTAGTGATTCTTGTACGAGGAACGTATAAAAGGCACCGAGAAGATATTTACGTTCAAGGTGGTTTGTTGTTAGCAAGTGAAGAAAAATGTAAGCATTGTGGCAACGGAGGTTCAAGTCGGGGTGACTTCGGACGTGGCCGGGGAAGAGGTTGGGGTCCGGGAAGAGTCGGGACGGAAATGAACGTGTCCGGGACAAAAGCCACATTACATGTTTTAATTGTCGTGAACTTGGTCACTATAGTAATGAGTGTCCGAAACGTGGAAATCAAGAGGCGAACTTGATTGAGGAAGAACCGACATTGCTATAGTACGAAGAAACCGATTAAGGGGGTGATTGTTGGGTTAATCGGTTTGGTTCGTGGGTTGCCCGTGGGTCACGGGTCAATGGATTATGAATATCCATGTTCTTTTTAAATAAACTGGTCAAGGGTGCAGCAGATTTAAAGGACAAAGACTAGCTCTCCTTTGATCAATGATGGTGCAGTCAAATTACTCTCCAAATTAGGCGGACGCTGTGAGTGTGCATGAGGCACACATTTGCATTAATTTAGGAACTGAGTAGTGGGTTGATTTTCTTTTCATATTTTTTTCTTTTCTATTTAAGCAATAGCTATAGGAAGTCTTTAAAGAGTTTTCATATCGGCGGTACTGCTGTTTTCATTTTTTACGTATGAAATAAATGAGAAAATTTGTCTGAAAATTTTTTTTGCACTGTTCTTATTTGTGAGCTCAAAGAGTGTTATTGATACTTTTGGTTTCATCATAGAGCCCGGTTTCAATATAAAAACTGAGGTCCATTCCTCTCTAATTGTTAAATACCTGCAAATATTTGTGCTGCTAATTCTTTATAAGGAACGAATATACCAAAAATGAAGATATTTCTTGCCTGAATGCTTAAAAACTTGAAAAAATCCAACCCTCATGTAATTATACTATGATTATAACTATGCTAAATATAGAAGAAAAAGCAAGAGAAAAGTGCCTAAAAATCATAAAATATCATCAAAATTAGGTCTGTCCCGAACTGCTGCGCGTCTGATGGTTTAAAACTGATTCTCGGCCGCCTACGTACAACCACGCGTAGGCCTTAAGTTCCATGGTCGTAGGCCTCATTGACCCGGTCAAACTCGTGTCACTCCTGGTAGCCTCGGTCGTAGGTATTATTGGAAAATATTATTTTTGTCACAAATCTAACCAAACTATGGCCTGTTCCTCCTGTTTCCACACTATTGGGCCATTTTGTTGTAGTTTCCTTTCTTTTCTCCTTTGAGTTGTATATGTATTCCAATATTCTTTTGATGATTGATAACAAATACAATATCAATTTCTTTAGGTACTAACCCTCCGGCCATCGTCATAGGCAATAAAAATCACCAAATAAGCTGCATTTCTTCTACAAATCCAGGGAACTGATCGGGAGCTTCAATTCTGGTTGTGTTTCTCTTTGTTTTTCATTCCTTCGTCGATATAAAGTCTCTTTTGACCTCAAAACACAAGATTTGAGCGAATTAAGTATCTTTCCATGTATGTCGAGCTAACAAGGCCTGGTATAACTTAGTTAACGATGTGAATCTTTTTATCTCATAAACAGGGCCTTGTTTACATAATCTGGGATATTATTGTTGTAAAATTTCTTACCAGCCTCATGGCATTTGGTTGAGTTTATTTTACTTGGTACATTAATTACCTGTGGGCTGTGGCTTAATCATTTCCTTTATTGGTGTGCTTTATCTGCACTAAACAACATTTTGCACTTTAGGTGGTAATTGTTGGTTCTCTAAACATTGCAGGTCCCTACAATTGCCTCTCACTACTAGAAAAAGAGGCTATTGTGACAGAACTTTGCGATGGAAAAAATCTGTCGTAAAACTTGACCACTTTGCAACGGATTTGCATTGGATTTGCGACTGTCAGAAATATAGTGCGACCAATAAACTCCGTCGCAAATAAATAATAATTTGTTACTGAATAGCGACGGATTAGTGAGTGGAAAAGAAATCCATCGCAATATACGCCGCAAATCCGATGGAGAATATTAATGATAGTAAAAATTTACAAAGGCTACGAAAATCCATCGCAAAGTTGCAAGAGATTTACGACAGACTTTGTTTGTTCTATGGTTATTTCAGATAAAAAAGAAAAGATCCATAGAGACATTCATTATGTAAATAAATATATAAAACTTGAGTTTTAATTAGATATGTGTTTTCATATATGTGCCTATAGATACGTTTTTGTACGTTAAACGTATTGGTCTAAATACGTAACAAAGTTTGTAATTCATTGTTCGTGAAAGTACACATATGCAAGTTGTGAGTTTTTTATTTTTAAAATTTTTTATTGTATAAGAATGCATATATTATTACATGGTATATGCGTTATTCTTGATGAGATACAATTTTATAAATAAAAAATAAGAGTTTAAGTCTGTCACAAATCCGTCGCAAATCCTAAAAATTTGCGAGGGATTTGCATGAACTTTTCTTATTTTCGTTATTTTCGATTTAAAAAGAAAAAAAAAATGCATACGAAGATCCATAATGTAAATGAATATACAAAACTTGAGTTGGGATAATAAATGTGTTTTTATATATGTATCTATTGTTAGCAATAAAATAAATTAAACTTGAATAATTATTATGTTTAAGTTTATGATTAATTCATGTAACCAAAAGATAAAAAGTTTGGTGATTAATGTCTAGTAACCACCATGAGTTTTGAAAGGTGGAGAGTTTAGTGTTTAATGGAGTAGTTATGTAGCTAGTTATGAATGTCATAACTTAGTCTTTATATTGGCATTACTTTTGAGTTGTAAGTTGGGAAAAGAAAATATTCAAGAAATAAAATAAAATTGAGTCTTGTGGTGTTAAGTTTATTTTCCTATTTTTCCATCTCTACATCTATAGATACGAACATGTACGTCCGCCATATTCCTTCGCAAATCGGTTGCAAATAAGCTTTGACGATGGATTTGCAACAGATTTTTCCGTCGCAAAAGGTCCTGATTGTAGTAGTGTGATCTTTATATCCTCCTTAATATTTGTTAACAGAATTTTTATAACCCATTTATATCTTGCAGCATGCTCATAGGTACACAACAAGGGCAGCTTAGTGATTCATGGATTATTGGTCATCGATGCACTAAATTGTAGTAGAATCAAATTGGTGGAGTTAGTTTTGATTTGGACTTTATTTGTAGAACCAAATTGCTTGTTAAATGTGGATTTACAGCACGTCTTCATATTATTTTTGTTAGCATAGCAGAAAGAATTAATTAAACGTGGATGAATAAGAACATTAAATATCTCTGTAAATTACTTTCTCATTCAATAACCATAAACTTAGTACATACAACACATATATACAATACTAACAGACACAATATTGGAGAGTTGTGTCCCTTACGTTGATGGTTGGCATGCATAACTGCACTAACCAACCCCCTAAACTAATATAAATAATAATACTTAAACTATAGATTAAATTACACACAACACCCTATATAGTTTAATTTAATATTTAGGCTTACTTTCTAACATTCCCCCGTAAGCCTAAATTTGAACAAACAACAAGTTCACGTAGAAAACTTGTATCACCGTTCATCAACCTCGTTTGGGTTCATCACCAATCATCGAGTTCCCATTTGGGACACAAACAACAAACATAATCCAAATTCTTTTCAATTGGATTATCAACTCACACTTAAACTTCATCGTTTAGAAGCCTTCAAACCAACGAAATTATGAACTTCATTGTTGAAATCTTCACCAAACGTACTAAGTCCAATTCCTTAACATCACAACTAACGTCCCCAAACTTCTCAAATGAGACGTTAACACCACTGTTCATGAAGTCGAAAAACTTAACTCGTCTGTTTCAATTCGACTTCGCGCCAATTTTTTTTGACGACTATACCAAACGTTCTTCACATCATCTTCCCGGCAAGAAAGTGGCAATTTTTGCCCACTTATTTACAAACTGTTCTTGCAATTTAATCGCGGATCTCAATTCTTTTTCCGAATATGAACTTTTATCAAGCTTGGGTTGGAGTTTATTCTTCCACTGAAGCCGACACGATTTCCCGGAACGATTTAGAAACCCATTAAGACAAAGAAGATGAAACATTCTTGGTCCATACACGTCTACATGTTTTATTAATGCCACATCTTCCTCCTCCTTCCATATATAATCCTATATTTATCTCAACGACTTCGTGAAATTTTTGATATTTTGATCCAACCAACATTTTGTTTCCGCCTTCGACTTCTCGTTTTCTTGATTGAAAACCACTCAAAATTATTCAATCAAATTCAAACTCGTGTCATTACGGTCCGAGTTTATTCCGTTCTCCCACAAATTCTTCATTCGAGCTTCCATCGTTGTTCTTTGTTCGAATTCCGCTATAGTTGTTTCTATAGGTCCCAAAAGGTTTCTCAAGTGTATAGCTCTAAGCTGTAGAGGGGGGGTGAATACAGCAGTTTAAAACTTAGACACTATTTTCTCAATGTTTGTATGTATTATCGACAAAAGTTAATTACAAACAAGCTTGAATGCGGAAAGGTTCAAGATGACAGATACAACAGTTTGTTAACTAATCTAAAACACACTCAGACTAGTTACAATGATTACTCTCACTTAGAAGCACTAACGTTTTTTACAAGACTCAGAAGAACAGCTTATACATGAACAGCTTAGACACACTCTACTGTTTTATATAAGCAGACTTGCATGCATGAAATAACACACTTCAATGCACGTTCTGATTTCACACTCTTCTATTTTTTTTATCCTTGGAAGCTTCCTTTTATACTCAAAAGGAGAATCTTAGTGAAGCTTCTTCATTGGACAGAAGAGATAAAGGAGAGTCTTTCCAAAAGGACAAAACACCTTTCTGCACGTTCTGATAAAGTACCTTTGTCTTCATATGGCAGAATCTTTGTCTTTTCCTTTTTGTCACTGTTGCATACGGCTTTAACCAAAAGAGGAATGTCAACTTTGCATCTTTCTTATTTTGCTAATGCCATTTTGATATAAGAAAAGGTCTGTCACCCTTTTCAAATATCTGTTTGTCTTCATGTGACAGAACAGCGTGGGCAGCTCTGCAGTTCTGTTTTCCACTTTGACTTTGACTTGTAAACTGATCTTGTAGCCAAAAACAATAGACGAGGACTTGGAAACATATTCCATAAAGTGTTTAACGTGTTCACAAAGAACAGGTTCTGTTCACAAAGAACAGAACACTTGTAAATTGTCTAAGTTGCTCAAGATAGTAGAGCAGCGTAGACAGTTTATGCCCAGCCTCTTCAGCAGAGAGAACAGCTTGGACAAACTGTCTTTGTTGCAACGAATGCAACATGGTAAACAGCTTTAGGATGATATTGCAAATCATTTTCTGGTTTCAATAAGGCATATAACATGCCTTAAATTCATCCTTCAAATGCATCAACAGGTTTGATTAAAAAATCTCCCCCTCAGATGTACAGCAGGTTTGACTGAGGCCTTTTTGTGCCTAACAATCTCCCCATATTTGTAATAATCAGTCTAGGCTGATTTAATCAATGATCACTATGTATTTTTACATTACATTTGCTGAAATAAAATTACAACATGAGGGTAAAGTAAAAGATCAGTTTATATAGATACTGATTTTGATTACAGATAACAACACATGTTTTTACAAGAGTACAACTAATGTACTAATGTATGTTACAACTAATGCAAATAAGAAAAGTTACAACATATGTAACAAAGTACAACTAATGTACAAAAAGTTCAACACTTTGGACTGTTGATTTTGGAGCAGATAATGGCAAGTCTGTCCAACAAATGGACAGCTTCCATTCTTCACCTACCCTGATGGTAGGTAGACTTCAAGATAGTGGTAGTGGCATTCCTTCTTCAAACATTTTCTCCAGGTGCTATCTGGTTTCATCTAATTCTTCAATTTCAACTCTAAGGAACATAAAGTTAGGATGATTGAGCTCTCCTCTTTCATGGAATCCTCTAAGCTGATCCCAAATAGCTGCTCTCCACTTGAAGGATTGCTTAAAAGAGTTTGAAAGTCTGAATGCCACAAGATGTTTGAGGCCTACCTTGTGAAGATCAGTGCTCTTTAAAAGCATTTCTTCTGTGTCAGGGGATCCACAAAAAATACCCCCAGCTCAGGCTCTTCAATCAACTTGCCATCTTCAAATTCTACTCCCTTAGGCAGACTGTGGTTTAATCCTTTGATTTCTACAGCGAT
The DNA here is from genome assembly GCA_020465985.1 of Centrapalus pauciflorus. NCBI lineage: Eukaryota > Viridiplantae > Streptophyta > Magnoliopsida > Asterales > Asteraceae > Centrapalus > Centrapalus pauciflorus. Next base: position 416,594 of record JAANYP010001746.1, on the reverse strand, counting down.
ATCACCCTGTTCAATCATAATGAGGAGTTCCTCCAGCTCAGTATCCTTCCTTGTCCTCCTGGCCTTTATTTTGGGGTATGTCAAAGAGACACCCTCACTGACTTCTTTTGAGATCAGGCCAAGATCCTGCACTCTCTCCATCAGCTTCTTAATGTATGCCCTGATAGTATTAGCCGTTTCTGACTTAGACTGGCTCAGGGCAACTGCCAGCTCAACCCATTCTCTGTACCCCATCTGTGCAACATCAGTGTACTCATAAGTTTCCAGCTCTGGGCCTGTTGCACCCATTCTGGTTATCTGCAATTTCCACTGTTTACCTTTTCTTGCTATGGGGACAGCTTTGACAATTGCTTCTTTGGCAAGCCTTCTATCAGCAACATCCTTAAACTTTTTCCTTTCCAAATCGTCAAAATGGAACTGGGCCCTTGCTGAGGATGCTTGTTTTGGTTTGGTTACAGAGACCAAAGCACCCTTAACCTGTTCACCTTCCTTTTCACCCGCTGATTCCTTAGCAGCTTCCATCAATTTCTTTTGCACATCCAAAGAAGGCATTTTAATTTTGCTTGCCTCTTGAAGTGCAAAAGTTTTGGCAGCTTTGGCAGAGGCTTCTTCTTCTCTTAGAGCTTCCAGGGCTTTAAGTTGTTCATCTCTGAACTCAAACTATTTATCCATGGGAAGACCCATTTCCTTTGCCCTGGCTTTGTGAAATTTTAAGTCTGCTGCCTTCTGCTGTTCACAATCAATTGCTGCCTTTTCTTTTCCTTTAGCTGCTGTGGTGATAACAGCTTCAGGAGCTTCTTCCTCTTCTTCTTCTTCCTCTAAAATAAGATGCCTCCTTCTGCTGCTTGGCCTGCCCTCAGAAATGAATTCCTCCCCCTTAGACTGAGCAGGGTTTGGAGATTCAGCCTGAGTAGACTGAGCAGCTTGAGAGGCACCTTCCATAGTACCCGTTGTAGATGCTCCTGCTGGATGACCAGTAGGTACTAATTTCTTCTTAGGAGAAGAAGTTTTCTCCCCCTTAGACTTGGTCTTTGAGGCAGATGACTTCTCTCCCTTTGAAGGAGATGGATCAGCACCTTCAACACCTGGTCTGCCTGAAGATGCAAAGTCAGCAGGCTTGCCAGCAGGTTTGGCAGCAGGCTTGGGACCAACCAGGCTATCCACTAAGAAAGCCAGGTTGTCCTTCACCTCTGCAAGTTGGGAAAGATAGTTTTGAAGAGAGGAGGATTGGGTATCAGCAAGGGAGGTCAGCTTAAGAATGTTTTCCCTATCAGAGGCTGTGAACAACAAAGTTTGGAGCTGTGCAAGATGTAACTCAAGAGAGTCCTGCACATCAGCAAGATTTGATGACACAGAATTTGATAGAGAACCTATTAAAGTGTTTAAGCTAGCCAAAGTAGTAGGAAGTGTAGAATTGCAAGTGTTGAGGAGAGATGACAGCTGATTGGAGATGGCTGTCATAGAGGACACAGAGTCTTGTTGGAGTGAAAGAATGGAGGAGAGGGAGGTGGAGACATTTTGCAGCTGTGCAGTGAGTGCAAGCAGCTGTGAGGAGTTGTCAGTTTGTGGATTGACTGGGAAGGAATCCTTGAACAAATCAAAGAATCTCTTTAGCTGGTCAGACACAGAGTCTGAAATGCGAGAGGGTAGAGAAGACATGGATGTTTCCAAGGAGCCAACTTTGTTGGTCATCAAAGAGAGTTGATCCTTCAAAGGCAAGTCCTTAGGGGATAGAGGTGTATGGGTGGATTGTTTGGAGTGACTAGATGGAGATGAAGAGGATGAGGCTGGTGTATGGGGATGTGATGTAGAGGGAGAGGGTATTTTGGAAAGAATCTCCATAGCCTGGGCAAAAGTAATGTGGCCCAGCTTGGAGGGGTCAATGGGTCCTTCAGCAGTGGCAGTAGCTGCATCATCAGGAGAGGGGGTAGAGGATGGTAGCCTTTCAGATACTGCTTGTTTTGCAGCACCTTCATGAAGGCCAGTGGTTGTTCCCTCTGCAGTACCTTGGTTTAAAAGTACCTCATCATGGGAGATGGAATTTGCATTTCAACAGCAGCAGTGGTGAACCCTGCTGATGGAGTTTGCATGAATGGAGTAGCCTCACCAAAGGGATGTTCTGTTCCCTGAGGTTCATCAGCTTGAGGTGTGGGTCCTTCAGCAGCTGTTTGGTATAGAACAGCTGCATCATGAGGAGCAGAAGTTTGAGGCTGATCTGCTGGTTGGTCTGAACCAGCAGGGTGGACACCTCGTGCAGACTCAGGGTGTATAGAATTATGAAGTGGGGACAGTGTGGACACAGTATGGAGTGGAGAGAACTCCTGTCTTTCAATATTCTCAGCCTGTTGGGAGGCTGGAATAGTTGATGTGGCTGTCTCCATTTGTACAACTGGCTCCTGTTGGGAAGAACCAGAGGGTCTAGGCTGACTCAAGGTTGACACAAGGTGGAGTGAAGCAGGCTCCAAGTGTGCTGATCCTTCTCCCAAAATAGGAGAGGCAGCAGAGGTTGCTTCTTTTTCAACTGAACCCTGTTGAGAGGGAATAGAGGGGCTAGTTTGGGTGCACTGTTGGTTTCTTTTTGCATTGGTATAGAATGTGAGATGAAGTGGGGGATTTTGGAGAGGAGATGAGAGGTTCAGATTGGACAGGTTCAGAGACTGGGTCAGAATCAGGTGGGTTGACCTGTTCCATAGTCTCAGGTGCCACAGAGGCACCAGCCACAAAGGCTTCAGGTTCAACTAATGAACCAGGGTGAGGAGCCTACTCCCCCTCAGCCACCGAGGCTAAGGGTGCAGACTCAGACTGAGCTGTTTTGGCCTTCTTGGAGACAGGCCCAGCTTCAGTGGTTGTCATGGTCCTTTTAACAAGCTTTGCCCTGGCTTTGGATTTTCTTCTGGGAGCAATGTCTGGATCCACCCTCACATCAGAGGGTCCTTCCACCAATCCTAACAACCTCCTTATGGGTGTTGACAGAGGAGGCTCATTTGGAAGAACAGTAGTGTAGAAAACTCTATTCCCTATTACAGGGAAGGCAGCAGTATGAAGTAAAGGTTGAGAGTTGTACAAGTGCTCACCACAAATGTGCTTGAAGATGAGGCTCAGAAACTTGGTGTATCGCACAGCAGCTGGTCGTGTCTCCTGCTGCACCAGGTTCCTCAAATTCATGAAAATCCACTTGGCCATGCCGATTGTAGTTCCATCCACAAGCTGCAGAACTACAGGGACTTCATCACGTCTCGGTTGGTCAAAGGAACCAACTTTGCTGCTGAAGCACATTACCACCGAGGCAAACAAGAAGCTGTAAATAGGAGACAAATCCTTTCTGAACAGCGTTGCTCCAACTTTTGGTTCTGCTACACCACAAAAGTGTAGCAGATTCTTCATCTGATCATCTTCAGGCTGTGGTTGATCATATTTTTCAACCATAGGGAGTCGAAGAACTTCCCTGAGCAGACGAGTGTTGATCTCAATAGTCTGAGTCCCATTGAGTATGGTGCCCTTTATGACTTTGGTGTCTGGGTTGTAGGCACAAGTATACCAGAACTCATACACCATCTCCTGGTACAGGACACCAGGAGTTGCAGTCATGGCGTAGTTCACTGGATGAACTCTCAAAAACTCCACCATTTGGTCATAGCCTTTCCCCACGTAGTTTTTGGGGATTGTGAGGTTGGCAATGTAGTTAGTGGGTTTCAGTGTTAGCATTGTGGTGACTGATGAGTGTTTCTGTACATCATCACCAACAAATACTGGTAGAAAGGGGTTGTTTCTGTGAGCCATTTGGGAAGTAGTGAGAGTAGCAGAAGCACAAGACACTTAGTCGATTTTTAGGGTTCTTAGGAGGGTTATGGAAGTAGTTAGGAAGACGAAGATGAAACAGTAGGAGGTATTTATAGGATTTGAATGTGAGTGGGTATGAGAGATAAACATTTGGGCGGTTAATTTGAAAAGGTCATTAACGGAAAACGGAACGGTTGTCTATGTCAGACCGTTTGTCAAACCACTTGAGCCCTTTTTAATCACTTTCGGAATGTGATCTCTGATAAAGTGATGTCTGACTTCTATATGCTTTGTTCTGGAGTGAAACACTGGATTGTTGGATATAGCTATGGCACTTGTATTATCACATAGAATAGGAGTTTTCCTATTTACAAGTCCATAGTCTTCAAGCTGATGCTGCATCCACAGAATCTGCCCATAGCAGCTTCCAGCAGCAATGTACTCAGCTTTAGCGGTTGAAGTAGAAACTGAGTTCTGCTTCTTGCTACACCAACTTATCAACTTACCACCAAGGAGTTGACATCCACCTGTTGTGCTCTTCCTGTCTAGCCTACAGCCTGCAAAATCAGAATCTGAATAACCTGTCAGTTTAAGGCTTGAGTCTTTGGGATACCAAAGACCCAAACTTGGTGTACCCTTAAGGTATCTGAAGATTCTTTTTACAGCGGCTAGATGTGATTCTTTTGGATCAGCTTGGAACCTAGCACATAAACAAGTGGCAAACATAATATCAGGTCTACTAGCAGTTAAATACAACAAGCTCCCAATCATGCCTCTATAAGCTGTTACTGAAACACCTTTGCCACTGGCATCTGCATCCAACTTGACATTGGTTGTCATTGGGGTTTTAATAGGAGATTTTTGATCAAATTTAAACTTTTTCAGTAGATCTAAAGTGTACTTTCTTTGATTTATAAAGATTCCATTTGAGGTTTGTTTCACCTGTAATCCTAAAAAGAAAGTAAGTTCACCCATCATACTCATTTCATATTTGGATTTCATGAGTAGTGAAAAATTCTTGCATAACTGCTCATTGGTAGAACCAAATATTATGTCATCCACATAAATTGAACAAGCATAATATCAGACTTCACCTTCTTTATGAACAATGTGGTATCTACTTTACCTCTGGAATACCCATTGCTCATAAGAAAATCAGTAAGAGTGTCATACCAGGCTCTAGGGGCTTGTTTTAGACCGTAGAGGGCTTTGTCCAACTTATAGACAAAACCTGGATGATGTTCATTTTCAAAACCTGGAGGCTGCTTGACATAGACTTCTTCTTGCAGCTTTCCATTCAAAAATGCACTCTTCACATCCATTTGAAATACCTTCATGCTCTTATGAGCAGCGTAGGCTAGAAACAAACGAATTGCCTCTAGCCTGGCCACAGGAGCAACTGTTTCATCATAGTCAATACCTTCCTCCTGTCTATAGCCTTGAGCAACAAGTCTTGCCTTATTTCTAATGACATGACCTTGCTCATCCATCTTGTTCCTGTAAACCCATTTGGTGCCAATTATAGTTTTACCTTTAGGAGCAGGGACCAGCTTCCATACCTTGTTTCTTTCAAACTGATTGAGTTCTTCTTGCATGGCAGTGATCCAGTTGGAATCTCTAAGTGCTTCATCCACTTTATTTGGCTCCATGAGAGACATGAAACTAGAGAACATACAAAAGTTCCCTAAGCTGTCCCATCTTGTTTGTACCCCTTTGTTGATGTCACCAATTATTTGATCATTGGGGTGACATCTGATCCACTTAGGATCATTCTTCAATGAGGATTCTCCTTAGTTATTAGCATCTTCAGCAGGTCTTGTTGAGCAGCTCTCAAGATTTTCAGACACACTGTTGTCTTGAGCATGTTCACTTGTTGAACATGACTGACCACTGTTGAACATATCAGCAGAGGATCCAGGAAAATCAGCATTGATTGGTTCAGGACATGTAGTTGTAATTAAGTCAGTACACTTATTCACACAGGGTGTATTCACATAATCATCATCATGTCCGTCATGATTAACAGGTTCCACACTGGATGTAGTTGAAGCTTTTGAGTCTTCTTCCTTGTTGGAATGCATGAGATCATCAAAGTTGAAATCTCCTGAAACTGATTCAGAAACAGCTTTGGTGGAGGCATTCCTGGACTCTTCAAAGGTGATATTGATAGATTCATCTATCACCTTTCTTTTGTTGTTGTACACTCTATAGGCTTTGGAGATAGTAGAATAACCAACAAACACACCTTCATCAGCTTTTGGTTCAAACTTTGCCAGATGATCCCTTTGATTCAGAATGAAGCAGGGACATCCAAACACATGGAAGTAGCTAATATTTGGCCTTCTCCCTTTGAGCAGCTCATAGGGAGTCTTGTTGAACCTTTTCACCACTAAGGATCTGTTTTGGGTGAAGCAAGCAGTGTTGACAGCTTCAGCCCAGAATGATGAAGGTAAACCTGATGCACACAGCATGGTTCTAGCAGCTTCAATGAGGGTTCTGTTTCTCCTTTCAGCAACTCCATTTTGTTGTGGAGTTCTTACGGCTGAAAAGTTTAGTGAGATCCCTTTTTCTTCACAGAAGTCTTCAAGAGTACTGTTTCTGAACTCAGTACCATGATCACTTCTAAGCTTCTTTACTTGAGCAGAGTTCAGCATTTCCATCTTTTTGACAAATCCAATAATTTCTCTAGCAACCTCTTCTTTGCTCTTCAAGAAGATTACCCATGTAAACCTGGAGAACTCATCAACCATTACTAGAGTGTATCTTCTTCCTCCAAGACTTGGGACATTAACAGGTCCAAACAAGTCCATGTGGATTAAGAAGAGATGAATATCAATAGAAAAATTATGCTTGGATTTAAAAGATGATTTCCTCTGCTTGCCTTTTTCACAAGCTGTGCAAAGTTTATCCTTAACAAAAGGCATGGAAGGCAAACCTGTTACCAACTCTTTCTTACAGAGTTTGTTGATGTTCTTGAAGTTCAGGTGTGACAGCCTTTTGTGCCATAACCAGTTTAGGTCTGCATTTGTTCTTGTGAGAAAGCAGGTTTCAGTTGAGGGATCAGCAGATTCCATATCCACAACATATACACCTTTCTTCCGTTGAGCAAACAACACAACTTTGCCTTGGGAATCCAATATGTAACCTAGGTTCTCATCAAAATTAACCTTGTAGCCAGCATCACACAGTTGACTTATGCTTACAAGGTTATGTCTTAGCCCAACCACATAGGCTACTCTTTTGAACACTGCAATACCATCTTTAAGAGTTCCATATCCCTCAGTGGATCCCTGTACATTGTCACCAAAAGTGACTTTTGGCCCTTTTTTAGGCCTTAGATCATTGAGCAGGTCCTTGCAACCTGTCATGTGCCCTGAGCAGCCACTGTCCAAGTACCAAACCTGGGATGGTTGTTTGTCCTGCAGAATGTCATAGGAAACTATTAGTTACTTTTAGGGGAACTCATCATAGTGATGAGTTCTCCTACTTCATCAACATGTGTTGATGGGCTAGTAATATCCACATTAATATTTCCTATTTGAATGGTATCAGTTTGGATACCACTCTAATTGACTAAGTTACTTTCAACACTGCTTGTTTTAGCAATGATGGAATTAGCAGAGTCAGCAGGCCTCATGTCCTTAGTTTCAGGACAGTCTTTGGCCATGTGTGTCTTCTTGCGACATTCATAGCATTTTCTCTTTTTGGTCTTTTTGGAAGAAGAGCTCTCAGAAACATATTCTGAATTATTTCTGTTGATTCTATCAGCAGGTTTAGCAAACTTATTACTATTTTTAGATGAATCAACAGTTTGGATGGATGGCACAATAGCAACAGCTTTGCCTGTTTCTTCTTTCCTCTTTTTGGGAGGACAGATGTCAAAAACAGAAAGCTTGATTGGTTTTTGACCTTCCATAGGTTTGGGAAACTTATTCCCAGATTTCTCAGGTTGAGCAATGGATTTGCCTTTGCCCTTACTGAGATGTGATTGACGCTGCCTATCAGCATAATCACTGTTTCTGGTTTTGAAAGACTTATTTTCATTTATAACCAGTTTTTCACTCTGATTTGAAAACTTATTTGAAATCACAGCAAGTTTGTTTTCAACATGAGACTTACCCTTGTTGAAAGTAGGCTGCTTACCTCTTGAAAACTTATTTTCAAAATGTTTAGCATCAAAAGGATTAACATGTTTCTTACCATCAGCTTTGGACCCAGAGCCTGTTTTGTCAACAGGTTTGGTGTCCACAGCTGCAGCTTGAACATGTTTCCCTTTTATTTGCTTGTGTGAATTAGCAGAGCACTTAGCAGGCTGATTTGATGGAGAACACATTCCATCATCAGCTTTGGGGCCTTTTTCACACAAACTGTCAGTGTTTTGAGGCCTGACAAACCTGTTTGTTAAGATCAGCTTTCCATTAACTTTCTGAATGAAAGTGCTGGGAAGCTCACCAAGAGTGGATAAGTCATCTATCAGATTATTAATCTCAACAATGGAAGTTGCTGTGTCAAGTTCCACTCCAAGATAGGCTTGGATTTGTGCAGGGATCTGCTGACTTATACAATGGCTGACTTTTTGTGCAGATTGGCACCAAGAGTCAACTATCTTTTGAAGCTTTGCATGTTTTACATCTGTTTCTCTCTTTCTTCCAGTAAAATGGAGTTGATGTGTTTTAGTTCATCAAGTTCAGTTTCCAACTTATGGAAACTGTCCAGTTTACCAGATTTAATTTCAAGATCAGTTTTAAGCTTAGAGATTTCAGATATTAAAACATTATGCTTCTCAACAGCAGCTTTTAAATCAACTAACATATATTCAAACATTTTTACTTTTTCATCTGAACTGTAAGCCATAAAATTTTGTACCTTGTACATCATTGTAGGGTTCCAGTTCTCCAAGCTGCTGAAGGCTTCAGCCAAGTCCTGTTTGAAGTTGCTAGTTGATGGGATATCAGTATTGGCAATCAGACAATTGTTGTCTTCTTCATCTGAGGATGAATCAGACTCCTCCCAGTCACATGTCTCTGCCATCAGTCCCTTTTTCTTGTTGAAAGCCACTGAGTTTTCCAACTTTTTCAGCTTTGCCATGGCCATAAGGTACTTAACCCTATAGCCATCGTCCTTGTTGGTCTTGTATGGTTTGGAAGACTGTCCAACAACTTTTGACACACAGTCAGTAGCTATATGGCCAGCTTTGCCACATTTGAAGCACTCAGCTTTAGATTTATCAAATGCCTTCTTCTTGGCTGCATTTGAGTTTCCCTGCAGCATATTTCTTCCAAACCTCTTCTTGTTGAACCTTTTGATAAGCATGGATATCATTTGCTCATCATCAAGTTCATCAAGATCTGCACTGTCTTCTTTATCATACATTTCCTCTCTTTCATCATCAGCCTGTTGATCAGTTTATGTGAACATATCACACTCCTGTCCAACAGGTTGTCTCACGCTGGCCACTAAGGCAGCACCTCTCTTGGACATTTCCAAGGCATTTCTCTTCTGCTGCCTTGACTATTCATCATTTAGTAAGGATCCATATAAGTTTACCAGATCCATACCTTTGATAGTACCTGAGTTTCTTAAGATGGTGGGAAAATAGTTCCATTCTTCAGGTAGAATGTCCAGGAATTTGTTCACCAAGGTCAAGCTGTCATTAGTGATCCCAACAGCTTTGAGATCATTAACAAGAGTAGTAAACCTGGTGTAGGTTTCTATGAGAGTCTCCTTTGGTTTTGCAAAGAAGAGTTCATACTGTCTAACAAGATTATTAATCCTGTTTTCCAGTGTGATTGTGGGTCCATCATAGACGGTACACAAAGTATCCCACATCTCCTTTGCAATCTTCATCTTCTCAACCTTTTTGAACACATCATCAGGCAGAGAGATAACCAAGTTATTCCTGGCTTTTGCGTCCAGAGCAACCAGTCTTTTGTCTTCATCAGACCATTGAGCTTTGGCCTTCTCAAAGGTTCTGATTTCAGGAGCTGCTCCTTCAACAACAGGAATTATGGTTGTAACAGAAGTTGGCACATAGGGACCGTCCATTACTATCTCTGGTAGTTGTACATCTAGATTCTCTAGATAGAGCATCATTCTGCACTTCCAGCCAGAGAAGTTCTGATGATTGAACTCTGGGGGTTTGGCCATTGACCCATTGTCATAGTAAGAGGAACTTGCAGAATCGTTGTCCATGGAAACGTAGGGAGGATGAGAGATCTTAGAGTTGACACACACTCTAACACTGCTCTGATACCAGTTGTAGGTCTCAAAAGGATTCCCAAGTGTATAGCTCTAAGCTGTAGAAGGGGGGGGTGTGAATACAGCAGTTTAAAACTTAGACACTCTTTTCTCAATGTTTGTATGTATTATCAACAAAATTTAATTACAAACAAGCTTGAATGCGGAAAGGTTCAAGCTGAGATGACAGATACAACAGTTTGTTAACTAATCTAAAACACACTCAGACTAGTTACAATGATTACTCTCACTTAGAAGCACTCAATGTTTTTACAAGACTCAGAAGAACAGCTTATACATGAACAGCTTAGACACACTCTACTGTTTTATATAAGCAGACTTGCATGCATGGAATAACACACTTCAATGCACGTTCTGATTTCACACTCTTCTATTTTATTTATCCTTGGAAGCTTCCTTTTATACTCAAAAGGAGAATCTTAGTGAAGCTTCTTCATTGGACAGAAGAGATAAAGGAGAGTCTTTCCAAAAGGACAAAACACCTTTCTGCACGTTCTAATAAAGTACCTTTGTCTTCATATGACAGAATCTTTGTCTTTTCCTTTTTGTCACTGTTGCATACGGATTTAACCAAAAGAGGAATGTCAACTTTGCATCTTTCTTCTTTTGCTAATGTTATTTTGATATAAGAAAAGGTCTGTCACCCTTTTCAAATATCTGTTTGTCTTCATGTGACAGAACAGCGTGGGCAGACTGTGCAGTTCTGTTTTCCACTTTGACTTTGACTTGTAAACTGATCTTGTAGCCAAAAACAATACATGAGGACTTGGAAACATATTTCATAAAGTGTTTAACTTGTTCACAAAGAACAGTATCTGTTCACAAAGAACAGAACACTTGTAAATTGTCCAAGCTGCTCAAGATAGTAGAGCAGCGTAGACAGTTTTTGCCCAACCTGTTCAGCAGACAGAACAGCTTGGACAAACTGCCTTTGTTGCAACGAATGCAACATGGTAAACAGCTTTACGCTGATATTGCAAATCATTTTCAGGTTTCAATAAGGCATATAACAGGCCTTAAATTCAACCTTCAAATGCATCAACAGGTTTGATTAAAAAATCTCCCCCTCAGATGTACAGCAGGTTTGACTGAGGCCTTTTGTGCCTAACAGTTTCTGCTACGAACCAGACCTTTAAGGTCTTCAATCTCCTTCTTTTCGTCCTTTATTTGGCCTCCAAGCGGTTCTGAAATTCCTGTTGTGAAACACGCCACTGCTGACAACCAAAACAGAGACTTGAAAGGTTTCTGCAATTTTCTTCTTCTTTCTCCCTGATTCTGTACTTCCTATGTAAAACAGGGACGTTCTTTCTGTGAGGTATAATAAAGATTTGTTATGTAGTCTGTTAAGTAGTTAGGTGTTTGTTAGTTTGTTGCATGGAGTTGTATGGTGAGTATTGTCTATAAATACCACCTTTGTAATTCGTATGTGATCACTTGATCACTTTAGTTTTCTTTTGTAATTCTTCTCAATTCTTCAATCATAATTGTTCTCTCATTTGTTCTGTTCATTTACTATATAGCTCTGGATTGCATTCTTTTTTATCACAAGTGGTACAGGTTGCAATTTATTGTAATCGGGTTTCGCTACTTTTGGCTCAATCTAATTGCCCTGTTGCGGTGCGTTCGGGATCTGTTGGTTCCCTCCCTAGTGACTTCTAATCAAGCCTTTTTTCGTAGTAAGCTTCGTTTCCTTGTACCCTGAGTAGTTCTGCCTCAAGAAAGTGACTCAAGATCCATCCTCTATGGTTTGTGCCAAGTTTGATTTGGAGAAATTCGATGGCAAGAATGACTTTAGCCTCTGGAGAATGAAGATGAGGGCTCTTCTTGTTCATCAAGGAACTGTAGGGTCCTTAAATGGTGTGGAGAGCTTACGTGATTCTTCAGAGAAAGAAAAGAATGAGATCATGGAAAAGGCTCACAGCGCAATTATTTTGAGTTTTGATGATAGGGTGCTACGAAAAGTCTCAAAAGAGGATACTCCAGCAGGTGTTTGAGCCAAATTAGAGAGTTTGTACATGAAAAAGTCATTAGCCAATCGCCTCTACCTCAAGAAGAGGCTTTATACTTTTCAAATGGTACCTGGAAACTCTCTCCAGGACCATGTTGATGAGTTTAATAAGTTGGTTCTGGATCTTGAGAACATTGAAGTAAAGATAGATGAAGAGGATACGGCCATTATATTTCTCACTTCTTTACCACCTTCTTATGAACATTTTGTGGATACCTTAATGTATGGGCATGAAAGTCTGTCAATGGAGGAAGTGTTAGCTGCCATTAACTCTAAGGAACTCAAGAAAAGAGCAGACACTAAGGTGGATACAATGGAAAGTTTAAGTGTAAGAGGCAAGTCAGAAAGAAGAGATTACAAGAAGAGAGGTTGGACAAGATCAAAGTCAAAGGGGAGAAGAAGAAGAAGTCCAATGATAATTATGCCAGAAACCAGAATGTCCAATCTAGTGAAAATCAGTGAGATGGGTATGACATCTTATAACACCTTACTTTTTATTTGCATTTTTATTTTTAGTAATTTTGAGCAATTTGTGTAAAATGATGTAATTTCGAGATTTAGTATAAATAGGAGCCGGGAGATACATTTTCTCACTTTTGCAAAACCTTCTAGCAAATTCCAGAGCTTCTCTCTCTAGCCCGGAAACTTCTCTCTAGCTTTTCTCTCAAACCGACCGGCCAAATCTCGAGTTCTATACGTCATCGGAAAGGTCTCGAAGTGTACTACTCAAATCTACCATTGCATGTGAGATTTCATACGGTTTTGAGGTAAGAATCGCCCTTTTCATTTTCTGCATTTTCGGTTTTGAAGATATGAGATTCGAGTCTATCATTTACAGGTGATTTAAAGCTAATTTCGCATGGGTTTTACTAGAATATGATAGATTAAGTATAGTATACTCGAACCGAGGCTTATTACTTAACTTATTTGTGATTTGTAGACCTGAAATGCATGTTTAAAGCTGTAACTTATGAACGAACTCGAGCATGCTTAGAACAGACTCGAATAGAGCTAAACTCGAGACATTGGTTCGAATCTATCAACAGATTCGAATGAGGTTCGAATCTAACTCCATAATTCGAATTCGTCTTCGAATCTAATCCCCTAGATTCGAGTTTAATTGATAAAATTAATGAGCAACGCATAAATTAGCAAAATAAATAGCAAAATATTTAGCTAGAAGTTATGGCTTATAGATGTTGGAATATTGAGCTAGCATTATTAATTTAGCACATGTTCTGTAATATTAAACTTCAGATATTATACATAAGCCGTTTAGCCCAGTTGCGAGTCAAAGCCAGTGCCAGAATATATTAAAGCCTAGATAAGCAAGTGCAAGCATTATAAAGCAATTTAAAGCGTAACTAAGCCCGAGCAAGCATTTCAGAGTATTTCAAAGCATTTTCAGTACTGTGAGTAACAGTTATTCTTGTTTACATGTTTTATATGAAATTGAGACATAAATTGCTTCTATATGATTTCTTTGGAATTCAATAGACTTTTGTGAGTGAAGGCGAACACTGTGGTACAGGTGATGCCCAGCTTAGCCGGATCTTACATTTGATCTATTAATATGCATATTTATCTGCAATCTGTTTATTGTTCTGCATATTATATAGCAAACTTTGTGTTAGCGTTTCTTTGTGCATCTCATAAGCATTATAATTAGCGAGCAAGCAATTCTGATGTTCACCACTAGGTAGCTAGCCCCGCATCACAGATTGATCATCTGTCTGCGGTAAACCCCTAGTGGTGGCATCTCCGTTCTGCGTGAAATGTCTCATTTGTGCAGCATTCTTTCTGGGTATTAAGCAAACAAGCAAGCAAGCAAGCAAGCATAACAGCCTTTATAGGCATTTCGCCTCATATTTTACATGCATTCATGAATATCTGTTTACTCACTAAGCATTAGCTTACAGTTGCTACTCACAATTTTTACAGGAAAAGGTAAAGAACAAGCTGGACCTTCTGCTTAGGTCTATTATCTGATCAACCCAGAGGACTTAGCTCATTTTCAGCTTGTGGTATAGCTTTATGATGCCTTGGGTTCTGGGTAGCTGCTTTTATTAAAATTGTGATGTTTTTAGCAACTTAGTACTGTAACCTTGTAGCACGTGTAGTGCAAGACTTATTGTAATATTTTATTTAGCTTTATGCATTTATTGTTATTCCTGGGATAAGCAAGCGTGATTTAAAGCAAGGATGTGACAGGATGGTATCAGAGCATTAGTTTGAGGGATTCAAGTGTTAGCAATAACACTTGGACTCAAACTTTTAAGCAAAGATATTAGCTTCGAATATCTAGGCTTTAACTTGACCTGAGATAGGCTTTGACTTTGCTTTAGGAATTGGGAAATGGGGTAGAATAGGAGTTATGCCTATTCTTATGCAAGCACTATTTATTTTATTACAGAATATGTCTGGATCTGGTGAAGGAGCTGGAGGTGGACTCACTCCTGAACAGATCATGCAAATTATGCAAACTATGCTTAACGAGAACAACGAGCGTCAAGCTAAGTTTCTGCAAGATCAGTTTCGTGCTCGTGATGAAGCCGAAACTAGGCGCAGAGAAGAGCGTAGGAAACAACAGCATGATGACACTGGACGCCGAAACGACGACACTGACGAGGAGGAAGCCCCTGTAGTCCCTCCTAAGGGCTGCAACTTCCGTTACTTCAAAGCCTGCGGAGCTCAACCTTTCAAAGGAGCTGCAAACTCGATTGAAGCACTCGAGTGGATCACTGGCATTGAGCGAATATTTCTCATTAGTGACTGTGCTGAAGAATCCAAGGTCAGCTTTGCTACTACATTGTTCGAGGGAGGCGCTGTCATGTGGTGGAGGTCTCAAGACAACATGCACGGAGCCAACTGGATTAAGTCCCTATCTTGGGATGAATTCAAAGTTATCTTCTTTCGTCAGTACTGCCCGGCTGATGAAAAGAAGCGTTTGGAGGAGAAGCTGATGTCTCTTACTCAGGGAACCAAATCGGTGACTGAGTATGAGATTGAATTCACCCGACTAAGCTTGCTGTCTGACTATCAAGTCGCTACTGAAGAGCGAAAGATCGACCGTTTTCTGATGGGTCTGCATCCCGAGTACCAGAAGTTCTTGAAGCACCGAGGATATACCAATTATGCTGACTGTGTTGAAGCTGCTCGAATTCTCGAGCAGGACTTTATTCGAGCTGGAGGAGTTCCTGCTTCATCTATCAACCCGACATGTCCATCACCGCCCAAGAAATCGCGCACTGGAAGCTATTCTGGATCTTCATCCAGATATTCTCAGCCACAGCAGTTCCAGTACCGACAGTTCAGCTCACCTCCGGCACAGCAAACTCGATCTTATGCGGTACATTCTGAGCCGAGGCAGTGTCGCCGCTGTCAGAAGTCACACATTGGGCGTTGTAACCCCAATGATGTGAGGTGCTACGTGTGTAACGAGATAGGACATAGCAGTGAAGAATGTCCTAACAAAGTTAAAGTTTGCAACAATTGTTTACGCCCTGGACATAATGAGCATGCATGTACGCATCCGTTCAGCATAATTTACCCGAGTGCAGAGCATCATCCGCGATTGCAGCAACAGCAATACCGACCTCAGCAACAACATCAACATCAACAGCAAAGACAAAATCAACCGGCCCGGCATAGCACATCGCGAGGAGGTTCTAGTCGCCGTAACGAGCCAGCTCGGAGTCAGAATCGCGCATTCCAGATAACGGCCGAGCAAGCAAAGGAAATACCAGATGTGGTATCTGGTATGTTTCTCGTTAACTCTGTACCTGCTAGAGTTATTTTTGATTCAGGAGCCAACCGTTCCTTCATATCATATTCATTTGCATCTAAACTTGGAATTGCACCGACTACTCTACCTGTTATCTTTGATATTGAAACGGCTAGTAATGTAAGTGTGTCTACCGATAAGATTTACCGTGACTGCATCATTCTGCTCGACAACTGTACATTTCAACTGGACCTTATCCCGATGGACTTTCACGAATTCGACGTCATTGTGGGTATGAATTGGCTTGATCATCATGACACCAACATTGTCTGCAAGAAGAAGTTGATAAAGCTCACTGCTCCGGATGGCCGCAATATTTGCATCTACGGTGACAGAAAGACAGGTGATATATGCTTAATTTCTGTAGTCAAAGCTAGGAAACATATAGCTAAGGGTTGCGTGTCATACTTAGCATATGCGATAGATGCTAAGTCTGGAAAGAAAGCATTAGCCGAGGTTCCGATAGCCTCCGAGTTTCCAGATGTCTTTCCCGAGGACATCTCTGGACTCCCGCCAGACCGTCAGGTGGAGTTCAGAATTGATTTAGTGCCCGGCGCGGCACCAATTGCTCGAGCCCCTTATAGACTTGCACCTGCAGAGATGCAAGAAATGATGAAGCAATTGCAAGAGTTGCTAGATAAGGGACTCATACGACCAAGTTCATCTCCCTGGGGAGCTCCTGTTCTTTTCGTTAAGAAGAAATATGGGACTCTCCGGATGTGCATTGATTATAGGGAGTTGAACAAGGTAACAATAAAGAATAAATATCCGTTACCCAGAATAGACGATCTTTTCGACCAGCTTCAAGGAGCCAGTTACTTTTCGAAGATCGATCTTAGATCTGGGTATCATCAGCTCAAAGTTCATGAAAAAGATGTTCCCAAAACAGCTTTCCGTACTAGATATGGGCATTACGAGTTTCTTGTCATGCCCTTTGGTCTTACAAACGCTCCTGCGGCGTTCATGGATCTGATGAACCGCGTTTGTAGACCAATGCTCGATAAGTCCGTTATCGTCTTTATAGACGATATTCTCATCTACTCGAAAACCGAAGCTGAGCATGTTGTGCATCTTAGAGAACTGCTAGAGTTGCTGCGCAAAGAGCGACTTTACGCCAAGTTCTCTAAATGCGAATTTTGGCTGCGACAGATACAATTCCTTGGTCATGTGATGTCTGGTGAAGGAATCTCTGTGGATCCTTCTAAGATAGAAGTCATTCAAAATTCGGAAGCTCCCAAATCAGCTACTGAGATCCGAAGTTTCTTGGGATTGGCGGGTTACTACCGTCGATTCATTAAGGACTTCTCAAAACTAGCCATGCCTCTTACATCTCTTACTCGCAAGAATGTTCCCTTTATTTGGGAAGAAGCTCAAGAGAACGCATTCCGAACTTTAAAACAGAAACTCACCGAAGCACCTATTCTGGCCTTACCCGAAGGCAATGAAGACTTTGTGGTCTTCAGCGATGCTTCATATCAAGGGCTTGGGTGTGTTCTGATGCAAAGAGGCAGAGTCATAGCATATGCTTCTCGCCAACTTAAGGATCATGAAAAGAGTCATCCGACTCATGACCTTGAACTTGCTGCTGTGACTTTTGCGTTGAAAACATGGCGACATTATCTCTACGGCACCAAATGTCAGTTGTATACGGATCACAAGAGCCTTAAGTATATTTTCAGTCAAAAGGAGCTCAACATGCGCCAGCGACGCTCCATGGAACTCATCAAAGACTATGACTGTGATATTCTGTATCACCCTGGCAAAGCGAATGTGGTGGCCGACGCATTGAGTCGTAAATCCTACTCTGCTAAATGTCTTTATACCTTGACCCATACTTTGTTTTCATCAACTTTGATCGATGAAATCCTTGTTGCTCAAGCCGAAGCTCTAAAAGAAGAAAACCTCAACTCTGAGGACATGAAAGGGCAATTTCAATTCTTAACCGATAGCCCTCGTGGCTTGAAGCTTTTCAAAGATCGCGTTTGGGTTACGAAATTTGGTGATGTTCGACAAAAGATTCTTTCGGAAGCCCACTGTTCTAGTTTCTCGGTACATCCTGGAAGCACCAAGATGTACAACGATCTAAAAGCCGAATATTGGTGGCCCGGTATGAAAAGAGACGTAGGCCAATATGTCGATAATTGTGTTACATGCCGATTAGTCAAAGCGGAGCATCAGCAGCCTTACGGCAGTCTTCAACCGCTACCAATTCCCGAGTGGAAGTTCGATCACATAACAATGGACTTTGTGACGAAGCTTCCGACTACGCGAAGACAGCACGATGCAATAAGGGTGATTGTGGATCGTCTAATCAAAGTCGCTCATTTCATTCCAATTCGCGAGAACTACTCATTGGAGAAATTGGCTAAGTTGTATATCGACGAGATCGTTACTCGACACGGAGTGCCGCTGTCAATCGTTTCAGATCGCGACAGCCGGTTCACTTCGAGGTTCTGGAGTGCATTGCAAGATGGATTAGGCACAAAGATCAGAATGAGCACAGCGTATCATCCGCAGCCTGATGGACAGAGTGAGCGCACGATCCTTACACTCGAAGACATGTTGCGGGCATGTGTTCTTGAGTTTAGCGGTAATTGGGACGACCACTTGCCGTTAGCAGAATTTTCTTATAACAATAGTTACCACTCATCCATCAAAGCCGCACCTTTCGAAGCCTTATACGGATGCAAGTGCCGAACTCCTACGTGTTGGCATGAAGCCGGGGAAGCACCAATCGCCGGTCCCGAGCTACTTCAACAGACTAATGACAAGATTCGAATCATACGCCAACGATTAGAAACTGCTCAATCTCGATAGATGTCGTATCACGACCGACGCCATAAACCTTTGGAATTCCAGAAGGACGATTATGTCGTATTGAAAGTCTCGCCGATGAAAGGTGTGTTCAGATTCGGCAAGCGTGGCAAGTTAGCACCACGATTCGTTGGTCCTTTCAAGATCACCGAGCGTGTTGGAACTCAATCTTATCTGTTGGACTTGCCGAGCGAACTGTCCAACATACACCCTGTATTCCACGTTTCGCAATTAAGGAAGTGCAAAGAAGATGACAAAGAAAAGTGGGCCGATCATCTAACTTACAAGATTAATGAAAAGCTGCAATGTGACAAGCTTGAAGTTATTCTAGAGACAAAGATGAAGAAGCTGAGAAATAGAGAAGTAGCAATGGTGTTGGTGCAATGGAGAACTTCTCACGGAACTTCTCAGACCTGGGAATCTGAGCAAGACATGAGAATTCGATATCCGCATTTGTTTGAGCCTTAGGTACTTCGAGGACGAAGTGCAAGCGTGGTGGGCTCATACTATAACACCTTACTTTTTATTTGCATTTTTATTTTTAGTAATTTTGAGCAATTTGCGTAAAATGATGTAATTTCGAGATTTAGTATAAATAGGAGCCGGGAGATACATTTTCTCACTTTTGCAAAACCTTCTAGCAAATTCCAGAGCTTCTCTCTCTAGCCCGGAAACTTCTCTCTAGCTTTTCTCTCAAACCGACCGACCAAATCTCGAGTTCTATACGTCATCGGAAAGGTCTCGAAGTGTACTACTCGAATCTACCATTGCATGTGAGATTTCATACGGTTTTGAGGTAAGAATCGCCCTTTTCATTTTCTGCATTTTCGGTTTTGAAGATATGAGATTCGAGTCTATCATTTACAGGTGATTTAAAGCTAATTTCGCATGGGTTTTACTAGAATATGATAGATTAAGTATAGTATACTCGAACCGAGGCTTATTACTTAACTTATTTGTGATTTGTAGACCTGAAATGCATGTTTAAAGCTGTAACTTATGAACAAACTCGAGCATGCTTAGAACAAACTCGAATAGAGCTAAACTCGAGACATTGGTTCGAATCTATCAACAGATTCGAATGAGGTTCGAATCTAACTCCATAATTCGAATCTGTCTTCGAATCTAATCCCCTAGATTCGAGTTTAATTGATAAAATTAATGAGCAACGCATAAATTAGCAAAATAAATAGCAAAATATTTAGCTAGAAGTTATGGCTTATAGATGTTGGAATATTGAGCTAGCATTATTAATTTAGCACATGTTCTGTAATATTAAACTTCAGATATTATACATAAGCCGTTTAGCCCAGTTGCGAGTCAAAGCCAGTGCCAGAATATATTAAAGCCTAGATAAGCAAGTGCAAGCATTATAAAGCAATTTAAAGCGTAACTAAGCCCGAGCAAGCATTTCAGAGTATTTCAAAGCATTTTCAGTACTGTGAGTAACAGTTATTCTTGTTTACATGTTTTATATGAAATTGAGACATAAATTGCTTCTATATGATTTCTTTGGAATTCAATAGACTTTTGTGAGTGAAGGCGAACACTGTGGTACAGGTGATGCCCAGCTTAGCCGGATCTTACATTTGATCTATTAATATGCCCCGCATCACAGATTGATCATCTGTCAGCGGTAAACCCCTAGTGGTGGCATCTCCGTTCTGCGTGAAATGTCTCATTTGTGCAGCATTCTTTCTGGGTATTAAGCAAACAAGCAAGCAAGCAAGCATAACAGCCTTTATAGGCACTTTCGCCTCATATTTTACATGCATTCATGAATATCTGTTTACTCACTAAGCATTAGCTTACAGTTGCTACTCACAATTTTTACAGGAAAAGGTAAAGAACAAGCTGGACCTTCTGCTTAGGTCTATTATCTGATCAACCCAGAGGACTTAGCTCATTTTCAGCTTGTGGTATAGCTTTATGATGCCTTGGGTTCTGGGTAGCTGCTTTTATTAAAATTGTGATGTTTTTAGCAACTTAGTACTGTAACCTTGTAGCACGTGTAGTGCAAGACTTATTGTAATATTTTATTTAGCTTTATGCATTTATTGTTATTCCTGGGATAAGCAAGCGTGATTTAAAGCAAGGATGTGACACATCTGTGATGTCCTTGTTGTTTCTATACGGTCCCAGGTTGTTCAACACTCTATTTGCATATTGATCATCACACTCAGAAGCATAAAACTTGTTGGATTCATCAAGAACATAACTGCAGTTCTTCATACTTTGTTACGGATAATATCAGAAAAACTTTTCACAGATTATACACTAAACTTATGTTTATTATTTATGAGATCACACACATACAACAGGTTCACGATTAGATATATATATATATATACACACACATATCTAAGTGTGTCAACAGACACAAATTTTCTGAAAGCATGTCTGAATGACAGTTACATATCAACTAACAAACCGGTTCTATCCTAATTACCGGTATTAACTTAGAGTACTTTAATTAACATATTAACAACAATAATACTTATTAATTTTTATAACATTTAATTCCAACTTTCTCCTCCTTAAATGTTATAAAACTTTCGGTCCAGTTTCTTCAAAGAAAAACATAATCAGCATCCTCCTTCATATTGTCTTTATAATCAGCTTCATTGCTTGTTTTCTTTGCAGCCTCTTCCATCTCCAAGTCTGTTCCGTAATGGCCATCTGCTGCATCATTTCGTTGCTCCTTCTCAGCAAACTTTTCTTGCCATATGTTGGCTTTCATTGTGAACAAATAGTAACATTGGGGCAGGAAGAGGTAATCTTCATAAACTTTCATCAAACCGGGTGCATAGCCCAAACCATTGGCTAAACCTCTCCATTTCTCTTTACTTGTGACTAGCTCATAGCCACCATGACTTGCAACTATCTTGTACAAGTCAAACAAGCATACTTGAACTCCAAATAGTTTGGGGGGTACTTGAAGTGCAGTGTTATTGTAAGTCTTATGATACCAACCTAAAAATCCTTTCAAACGCTTTCTTGATTGCATCTTTGTTTTTCATAGCAACTCTATCATCATTTACCAAATCAAGGAACTTGAAAAATTCATTAATGTTGGGAAATAGTTTAAGTATACTCAAGCTGTTAGTTTAGACTTCTCAGACTGTTAGTAGATTTTCTGTGTAAATACAAAGTTCATGCTGCTAGTTGAAGAAACTCGAGCTGCCAGTGTAAAAGTTCAAGCTGCCAGAGCAAAACAACTCAAGCTGCTCAGTTCATGCTGTCAAGTCATTCAAGCTGCTCAACAGTTTCATAAACAGAATGTGCTGATTTTCAGGGAAGATATCTACACGAAGATTCCAGCATATCTACTATCAGAGAAGTCATAGTCCTTCAAGGAAACACGTTCATAAAGCAATATAAATAGACAGAGTATTGTATAGAAGAGACATATACATAGAGAAGTTTTCTGCATATTATTGAGTCTGTAATTGCTTTATTGTTCAAGTTTTCTTAAGCCTCTAAGGTTGTAAAACCCTAAGAACAGTCTGTGTTCTTCGTCTAATCAAAACAGATTAGAGGTGATTGTAATCAGTGAATTCAGCAATACAAACAGTCTTGATTACTTCTTATGTTTTATGCTTTATTGATTCTGAAAGTTTTTGTTAAAATAATTAAGTGTTATTCCGCAAACTTCTTAATTAAACTTTGATTCAAAGCAAGATTATTGATTTATACTCTGATAAATTCAAATCAGTTAATCTTGGTTATTCATAATTTTCATAAGTTTCAGATCCTGACAAGTGGTATCAGAGACACAGGTCGTTCTTTGTTTTTCAAAGTCGAAAACTTTCTTAAAAATTTTTAATCTTTTTCAATGGAATTTGAAAATAGCAGCAGTGGATCTGGGCAAGGACTCAAAGTGCTTATGCTCAAGCCCACTGAGTTTGAGATGTGGAAACTCAGGATTCAACAGCATATTCAATTCATTGATTATGCCATATGGGAAGCTGTTGAATTTCCTCTTGCTGTTGATCCAGAACTTGATGCTGAGGGAAAACCAGTCAAAACTCCTCCAAAAACTGAACTTGAAAGGAAGGCTAGAATGAATGAAGTGAAAGCACTCACATTATTACAAATAGCCATTCCTAATGCTTATCAACATCAGTTCAAAAAGTTTTATACTGCTCACTCTCTTTGGAATGCCTTAGAGAAGAGGTTTGCTGGTAATGCAAGTACCAAGAGAAATCAAAAGGACCTCTTGAAACAGCAGTATGAAAACTTTTCTGGTGGCAAGAATAAAAACCTCACTCAAATCTTTGACAGGTTCAACAAATTGATAAGTGAACTGGAAAGTGCAAAGGTCAATCTGGATCAAGATGAAGTCAACAGAAAGTTTCTCAGATCTCTTGGAGAAGAATGGACAGTCTATGCTGCACAGTGGAGAACAAAAGACACACTTGATGAGATAGAATTGGATGATCTATACAACAGTCTAAGAGTGTTTGAGACTGAAATTGATGCTAAAAAGAAATCCTTTTCTTATAATCACAACACTGCTCTTCTGTCCTCTGAAAAATCTAATAACTGTGATTCTTTTTCAGGTGGTGATGGCAATTCTGCTGAAACTCATTATGAAGCTTTTGTTGCCAATGATGGATTATTTGCTCTAAATGTTGAAGACTTGGAACAAATCCATCCTGATGATCTTGAAGAGATGGATTTAAAGTGGCAACATGCAATGCTGACCATGAGAGCCAAAAGATTCCTGAAAAGAACTGGAAGGACCAACTTTCAAGCCAAAACAGAAGGCAAACCATCTTTTGATAAATCAAAAGTGGAATGCTATAAATGCCATAAGCTTGGTCACTTTGCCAGAGAATGTAGATCTCAAGGTCAACAGCCATCAAGGACTTCACAGCCCATCCAAGCTTCCTCATCAACAGCACTTGTCTCTCAAGAAGACAATGTGTTTGACTGGAGTGATCAGACAGAGGAAGAATTCCAAAATCAAGCACTTATGGCAGAAACATCAAATGTCTCCTCCACTGAACTACCATCTGAGGTAAATTCTAAACTCTGCTCTCAATCATGCAAAAATATGGTTAAAAAGTACAGAGATCATAATGAGAGCATGTGCAAAACTCTAGCTAAGATGGAAGAAAGGAGATATGAATATATGCAAGCCATAGAAGATCTGGAAAAACAGATCAATGACTATAAGGATAATGAGCTTCAAATGGGGTATGATAGAAACTATCATGAATGGGAGAAAAAGGAACTCAATAAGAAAATAGAATCTTTGAATAAAAAGGTAGAAGAAACTGAACAGAAGGTGTTAGAGGCTAATGAGAAACTGAAATCTGTTAACATAGATTTAGGTAACTTCAAGTTAGCAAATCAAAAGCTAGAACACCTAATGGAAGTTCAATTCAAAGATAGAGTCAAATCTCAGGTCAATCCCAAAGAAGGAATAGGATACAGAGCTACTCCACCTCCATATAATAACAAGTACATTCATCCAATGAGTGAAGTTGCTGATAGACTTGTCAATGAACCATTAGATGAGTCTATGACTATTGTAGATCCTATCCTTGACAGCAGTCCTGAACCAAAGGAAGATAAGAGTCAAAATAGAGACTGTGACACAAAGAGTGCACCCATAGAAGTCCAAGTTCCCAGTAAGAAAGGAAAAGAGAAGATGAGTGTATGCAATGCTACTCCACAAGTTTCTGTACATTCTAACTGTAACACTGCATCTTCATCAAAAGGAACTAAAAGAGGTAAAACTGTTTCTATCTGCACATGCCAAAAGCATGGTGTTCAAAAGTTTCCTAAACAACAGCAGGTAAGAGGAAACCAGAGAAACAAGAACCAGAAATTGACAGAAAAGTCTGGTGTTCCAATTCAAACTGTCAAAAGATGCTTTCACTGTGGAAGGAAGAATCACTTAGCCAAGGATTGTTTTTACAAACCAGCTGTTGCAAAACAGACTGTGCATCACACAAAATCAAATCCTAAACAGGCAAAGCACTCAAAAGTGAAACCTTCCACAGCAGCTCCAAAGAGAACAGTTGATCACAGATTCTCAAAAGTTAATAAAAAACAGTCCACACATCAAAAACAAGTTTTGGCAAAGCCTAAATCAAGTTTTAAACAAATATGGTGTGTCAAGGACAAATCTGTTGCTCAAACTGCTAATGCAAAAGATCAGACTGCTAAGTCAAAATCTGATGCTGTTAGTGCAAAAACTGAAACTGTTAGCACTACAAACACAGCTCAAGCTGCTGAGCATCAAACTGGAGCTGCTAGTGAATCATCTGAGACTGTCAGAAGAAAAGATGATCAAAATAATTGGATACCTCATATTATCACTAAATACTCTCCAAAGACTCCATCAGTAGATCTCACCAAATACAAGAAGTCAAAAACAGTTTTTAGTTATGTCAATGTACAAGGCCAACCCAAAACCAATTTGGTTTGGGTTTACTCCACTACTAACTAAGCTGTTATTTGTGCAGGGCAACCACAGGTCTCCTCATAGGACAAGATGGCATCTGGACAGTGGATGCTCTAGGCACATGACAGGCAATTCTGAATGCTTGTCGAATTTCAAAGGCTTTGATGGAGGTTTTGTTGCATTTTAAGGCAACTCAAAAGGAGGTAAGGTTACAGGTAAAGGTACTGTAAATGCAGGCAACATGACATTCCATGATGTTTTGTATGTTGAACAGCTTAAGTACAATTTATTGAGTGTCTCTCAAATCTGTGACAAACAAAACATTGTTCTGTTCACAGATTCTGAGTGCATTGTTCTTTCAAAGGATTTCAAAATTCCTGAAAATCTTGTTTTACTTAGAACACCAAGAAAGGACAATGTTTACTGCCTAGACACAGCTCTTTTGACTAAATCAAATACTTTAAGCTGTTTAATATCCAAAGCATCATCAAATGAGTCTGCTCTTTGGCATAGAAGGATGTGTCACATGAACTTCAGGTCCATGAATGAGTTAGTTAAAAAGAATCTGGTAAGAGGTTTACCACAAAAGGAGTTCATCTGTGATGATCATTGTGTAGCATGTCTTAAAGGTAAGCAACACAAAACTTCTCATAAGGCCAAAGAAGTAAATTCAATCTCATCTGTTCTTCAGCTGTTACATATGGATCTATTTGGTCCAACATCTGTTTTGAGTTTGAATAAAAGGGCATACTGTTTAGTCATTGTTGATGATTTCACCAGATTTACTTGGGTTTACTTTCTTAGGTCCAAAGATGAAACTGCTGAGCTTGTTAAGTCTTTTATCCTTAAGATAGAAAACCAATCCAATTCCAAAGTTAAGGTGATAAGATCAGACAATGGAACTGAATTTAAAAATCAAATTCTAAACAGTTTCTGTGAGTCCAAAGGTATTGCTAGACAATATAGTGCACCAAGAACACCACAGCAAAATGGTGTAGCTGAAAGAAAGAATAGAACATTAATTGAGGCTGCTAGAACAATGTTAGCTGATTCCAATCTGCCTATGACTTTCTGGGCAGAAGCTGTTAATACAGCCTGTTATGTTCTAAATAGGGTTCAAGTAGTTCAATCACAAGGAAAAACTCCCTATGAGATATTCCACAACAGAAGTCCCCTAATAGCTTTCTTCAAGCCTTTTGGATGCCCATGTACTATTCTTCACACTAAGTCTCACTTAGGGAAGTTTGAGAGTAAGGCTGAAGAAGGATTTTTTGTAGGATACTCAAATCAAAGCAAAGCCTATAGAGTATACAACAGAGTGTCTAAAACAATTGAAGAAAGTGCCAATGTTGAATTTAATGAAAATACTGCTAACATCAAAGGCACTGGTCCTGATTGGTTATTTGATTTAGATTCTCTAACAAATTCTCTGAGCTTTGCTGAGTTTACTGCAGAAGCTGATGCATACAGGGTTGAAGCTGCTAACACACATTCTCATGCTGCCAATACAATCTCTCATGCTGTTGGCACAAAGTTTCAGACTGCTGCAGATTCAACAAGTTGGGATGATTTCACCACTCTACCACTTCTGTCATGTGATCCTCCAGGGATCCTGAGCACTCAACATGATGTAAATCCAGACACTGAAGTGCCATTCCCAAGTCCTGACAGCACAGCTCAAACACAAAAGGAAACAGCTCCAGTTTCTAGGCTAGCAGTCCCAACAGCTTCTCAAGCTGTTAGCCTAGAAACTCAAACTGTTCCACAAACTGAACCATTCACTGGTTCTGATGGAGATGACACAAACCTTGGAACGTCCTTCCAAACAGAGAGAGAGCCCACACTAAGAGTTCATAAGTATCACCCTCTCAATCAAATACTGGGTGATCCAAGCACTCCTGTTCAAACAAGGAAGATGGTCCAAATGAGACTGCTGCTGCTGAACAAGCAGTTCCAGAATTCAGCCTAGCTGCTTTTGAACATGCCTGTTTCATGTCTCAACTAGAACCCAAAAAGGCATCAGAAGCACTAAAAGATTCATCCTGGATTGAAGCTATGCAAGAAGAGCTTTTACAGTTTAAAATTCAGAATGTATGGACTCTGGTGGATCTTCCTAAAGGTAAGAGAGCAATAGGTACAAGATGGGTGTTCAGAAACAAGAAGGATGAGAGAGGGATAGTCATCAAAAACAAAGCAAGACTAGTAGCACAAGGGTACACTCAAGAAGAGGGAATAGATTATGATGATGTTTTTGCTCCAGTAGCAAGAATTGAAGCCATCAGACTATTTCTAGCATATGCAAGTTTCAAAGGCTTTAAAGTGTATCAAATGGATGTTAAGTCTGCTTTCTTGTATGGGAAAATTGAAGAAGAAGTATATGTGTGTCAACCTCCTGGTTTTGAAGACTACAAGTATCCAGACAAGGTGTACAAGCTAGACAAAGCTCTCTATGGTCTTCACCAAGCCCCCAGAGCATGGTATGACACACTGTCCTCATATCTTCTACAGAATGACTTCAAGAGAGGCACTCTGGACAAAACACTTTTCACTAAATCCATCAAAACTGAGATTCTTCTTGTCCAGATCTATGTTGATGACATCATCTTTGGCTCAACTAATGATAGGTTGTGCAAAGATTTTGAGGCCCTAATGCACAAAAAGTTTCAAATGAGTTCAATGGGGGAACTCAGCAGGTTAAACAGAAGCCTACTGGTCTATTCATAAGTCAATCAAAGTATGTCAAAGACATACTGGAAAAGTTTGGCTATCAAGACACAAAGGTTGCAAGCACTCCAATGGATCCTCATAAACAGCTCCATACAGACAAAGATGGCATAGATGTGGACATTCATCTATACAGATCCCTTATAGGATCTCTCATGTATCTAACATCTTCTAGACCTGATATAATGTTTGCTGTCTGTGTGTGTGCCAGGTTTCAATGTTCACCAAAGGATTCTCACTTGGTTGCTGTTAAGAGAATCTTCAGATACCTTAAAGGCCAACCACATTTAGGCCTATGGTATCCCAAAGACTCTCCTTTTGAACTAACTGCATATTCTGACAGTGACTATGGTGGTTGCAACATTGACAGAAAATCCACAACTGGTGGATGTCAATACTTAGGAGCAAGACTGGTCTCTTGGCAATGCAAGAAACAAACAACTGTCTCCACATCATCCACTGAAGCAGAATACGTAGCAGCTGCAAGCTGCTGCTCCCAGGTAATGTGGATTCAAAATCAGCTAAGAGACTATGGTATGAATTTCTTATCCACTCCTATTTATATTGACAATTCAAGTGCCATTAGCATTGTGCAAAACCCAGTGAAATTTCCAAAAACCAAGCATATAGAAATCAGATTTCACTTCATCAGAGATAGTAATGAAAAGAAGTTAATCCAAGTTACCAAAATACATACAGATGATCAGCTAGCTGATCTATTTACAAAACCTTTTGATGTAGGAAGGTTCACTTTCCTAATATCAAACATTGGTATGGTAAACATGGATTAATTGGTTTCTATTATTATCAACTCAATATGCTAATTTAAGGGGGAGACACTGTTCTATTGAAAAGTTGCACAATTTTACACTAACAGCATGAGTCTTTTCTCATGCTGCTAGTTCATTTTCTCGGACTGCTAGTTATTTTCACTTGATCTGTCAAAGTGTGCATTATTCAGCAATGTTTAAGCCCCAAAAGAACTGGTTGGTCAGAATTTTCTTCAAATATTGCCACTGCCTTAGTGTGCTTTTCTACTGGCCAACAGTTCAATTTTTCAAATATGATCTTTCAAGGAATGTTAAGGCATCATTCCCTGAAGCATGGGAAATTTTTGATGTATCCTCGATTTTTGGCAAAAATAATTGCACACACCTGCACTACCTCAAATTTACATAAGAGGATACATGTTTCCCATAGGCACTCACTATCTTCAATCAAAAGGCTGATAAAGCCAAGTGCCAATTTTGTCAGCATTGATGCTCAATTGCCCTCTGCAATGATGAACATCATCACAAGAAACAGAGGAGAGGGGCCTGAGCAGACACAGCCTAACATTACTGCTTCAACCCCAGGACCCCAACCCACTCCTCATGATACACACATTCCCTCTGATCCTTTTGTACAGCCCAATCGCCCACTACAATACTTATATAAAAGGAAAAGGGGACGAGGAGC
Organism: Centrapalus pauciflorus; assembly: GCA_020465985.1. Classification (NCBI taxonomy): domain Eukaryota; kingdom Viridiplantae; phylum Streptophyta; class Magnoliopsida; order Asterales; family Asteraceae; genus Centrapalus; species Centrapalus pauciflorus. The sequence goes on along the minus strand of JAANYP010001746.1, from coordinate 387,350 downwards.
TCCTTCCTCCTCCTCCCTTAGACAAGAGCCATATATCCCTGTGCAGGAGGATCCTTCTACACAGAATATCCAAAGGGAACCAATTGAGGACACTCCCAACCTCAATCAGGAGGTGAACATCTCTTCTGAGACTGTTCATATGGGTTTTGTGGCTGGCACTACTGATGTCTCTGCACAAGAGGCAGAGGACAGGGCCAACATCTCTAAGACCACACCCATGGCAACAGCAAGTGTGCAAACACGAGCTGGAAGTCCCCAGTACCAAGAAAAGAGGGGCCCAGAGGTTTCTACTTCTGGTGTTAATGTCAGTGATAGACCACAAACACCCCTGGTGTTATCTGATCTTGAGACTAGCCTGCAACTGATGCTCTTAACGGATCCAAAGCTGAAATCTGTTGTAACAATGTTGGAATACCAAATGTCCATCATTGCTGCACAGGGGGCACAAATTCATGCACTCAAACAGGCAGAAGCTGCTCACAATCAGAAACTGGCTAATCTACACAAAGGGTTTACTCTTTGTGGAAATAAGCTCATCAAACTAGAGCAGTTGATTCAAACCCATGTGGCAAAGGTTGTAGGTCCTTCTGACCAAACCAATGCTTCCAAAAAGGGGGAGAATCAGGAAGTTCCTGAACCAGTCCAAGCAGCTCCAACACCAACAGTCCAAGCAGCATCAACAGCTCCATCTTCTAGGCTAGCAGTCCCAACAGCTTCTCAAGCTGTTAGCCTAGAAACTCAAGCTGCTTCTACAAGAGCAACTGGAGTTGTTATAAGAGAAGGCATTCAAGCTCCATCCAGTTCAGTCCAACCTACATCTTCTGCTACAAAAGATAAGGGCAAGGGTATTCTGATTGAGTCTCCAAAGCACAAATTTTCTTCCAGAGAAGCCCAGATTGCCTTTGATGCTGAGATTGCCAGAAAGTTAGCAGAAGAACAAGATCAGGCCTTAGACCAGCAAACCCATGCCCCAATGCAAGATGATGAAACCTTAGGAGATTACCTAAGAGGGTTTGTGGTAAAGCAAGGTGAAAGGAAGAGGAAGATGCCAACTGGGCATACCAAGGCTGAAAATAGAAGATTCTTAATCAATTTTGCCGTTGCAGCAGATATTCCAAAGAAAATTGCTCAGTCTATGACTACTGAGAGGCTGCAGGAAATACATGATAAAGAAATGGAGAAAAGAAAGAAAATAAGAGTCTCTTCAGAAGTTCAGCCAGTACCAACAGTTCAACCGTCCCAATCAGTCCAACCATCAACAAAACCAGTCCATCCTGAAGCTGCCAATGCACCTGCTCCCACTAAGAAACCAGTCCAACCTGAAGCTGCCAATGCACCTGCTCCCACTGATCAACCTACTGTTTCTGTTCCATCATCTGTTAAGAGGGTGATCTTTCAGCACCATTTGCAAAAAGCTATGGAGATAGAAAAGTTGATTGATCAACATGACTTCACAAAGCCAGAAATCAACTACTGGTTTGCTAAGTCATTGGATGAAAGGAATTTAAGGGTCAAGTTTGTGATAAGGAGAGAATCTGGACCAGAAGAGGAGTTTGATACATTCTGGCAGATGGTTCATAAGCTGACCAGGGATGAGCTGATAAAGATGTACCACATAGGATCTGTTTCTCAAGTTAGATCTGATCTTCCACAAGTAAAACAACTCATCAGAGATCTAAGTTCAGTTGCTGATGCTGAATTTGCAAGAAAAGAAGTAGAAGATGCTGAGAAGAAAGGGAAACAGATCAAGGAAGTTCATATTTTTGTCAAATCCAGAACCTACAGAGTCACATTCAAAGATGGATTTGGTATTTTCTTCAATCTCGAGTTTTATAATTTTTCAAAAGATATGCTGCTCCAAATAAAATCAGTTAGGATATCTTGTGATAAAGAAGAGATGAAGAGAGAATTTTTGAAGGCTGTAGATCAGAAGCTTGCACAGTTGTAAGTTTTTGAAAGCCTTGGTTTGTAAAAAACAGTTTACTTATTCATTTCCTTATTTGTATAGAACTTAAAGTCTTGTATAAAGAATTTAAGTTAGGGGGAGATTGTTGGGAAATAGTTTAAGTATACTCAAGCTGTTAGTTTAGACTTCTCAGACTGTTAGTAGATTTTCTGTGTAAATACAAAGTTCATGCTGCTAGTTGAAGAAACTCGAGCTGCCAGTATAAAAGTTCAAGCTGCCAGAGCAAAACAACTCAAGCTGCTCAGTTCATGCTGTCAAGTCATTCAAGCTGCTCAACAGTTTCATAAACAGAATGTGCTGATTTTCAGGGAAGATATCTACACGAAGATTCCAGCATATCTACTATCAGAGAAGTCATAGTCCTTCAAGGAAACACGTTCATAAAGCAATATAAATAGACAGAGTATTGTATAGAAGAGACATATACATAGAGAAGTTTTCTGCATATTATTGAGTCTGTAATTGCTTTATTGTTCAAGTTTTCTTAAGCCTCTAAGGTTGTAAAACCCTAAGAACAGTCTGTGTTCTTCGTCTAATCAAAACAGATTAGAGGTGATTGTAATCAGTGAATTCAGCAATACAAACAGTCTTGATTACTTCTTATGTTTTATGCTTTATTGATTCTGAAAGTTTTTGTTAAAATAATTAAGTGTTATTCCGCAAACTTCTTAATTAAACTTTGATTCAAAGCAAGATTATTGATTTATACTCTGATAAATTCAAATCAGTTAATCTTGGTTATTCATAATTTTCATAAGTTTCAGATCCTGACAATTAATGTTTTCAACTTTCAGAGATGTAATCTCCCATTCCTTTACTGAAACTCTTCTTTTGTCAATTTCTTCAAAATAGTTAGTGAGAAAACTATCTTGAAGTTGCATGCCTTTTGATTCCTCAAAAACTTCACATGAATCATTCTTACCATTCGAATCAAACATGTGTGTGATAGTGCATTTCAAATTATCCAAATCAACCTCAAATCCTTGAAGCAATAATTGCTTAATGCTTGTTAAATTATGTGGAAACCCTGAATGGGTATATTGCATTCATCTCACAGAATATATAGATTACATATTTACATAAGAGACCCCTACACTATACATTATTTAACACACCCCCCTCAGTCGGAGCTGGAGGAGGACAAATGCTAAGACTGGACTAAAAATTTAAAAACAATTGTGTAGGAAGACCTTTAGTAAATATATGTGCTAATTGATGAGAGGAGGGCACATGCGACACACGCACTTGCCCCAAAGCAACACGTTTTCTTACAAAGTGTAAGTCAATTTCCACATGTTTGGTACGTTGATGCTGTACTGGATTATTAGCTAAATACATGGCACTTACATTATCACAAAAGACAACTGTGGCACGTGAAAGAGGTAATTGTAACTCAATCAAAAGATTACGAAGCCAGGCAGACTCGGCAACAACATTAGCAATACCACGGTATTCAGCTTCTGCGCTAGAACGAGAGACAACATGTTGGCGTTTAGAAGACCAAGAAACAAGGTTGTTACCCAGGAAAATGCAGAACCCAGAGGTGGACCGGCGGGTTTCAGAACAATGGGCCCAATCAGCATCAGTATAACAGACCAAACGATTTATAGGAGATGGGCGGAGAAAAAGACCATGAGAAAGAGTACCCTTCACATAACGAAGAATGCGTTTGAGGGCGTTCAGATGTGGTTGGAGAGGGTCATGCATGTACCGACATATTTGTTGTAAAGCATATGAGATTTCCGGACGAGTGATTGTGAGGTACTGCAACGCACCCGCAAGACTTCGATAGAGAGTCGGATCATCGACCGGTTTGCCAGAGGAGGGTAGTTTAGACTTTCTCTCAGCCGGTGAAGAGCAAGGATGACGAGTATCCATGCCAGCACGAGAGATGATTTCTTGGGCAAAAACTGATTGAGACAGGAAAAAGGCCCGAAGAGGAGCGTTTGGCCGAGACCCCTAGAAAAAAGGAGAGAGCGCCAAGGTCAGTCATTTTGAACTCAGATGAGAGACGAGAGATGACCTGGTTGACCAGAGATTGTGAGGAGGCCGTCAGAATGATATCATCAACATATAATAATAAGTAGATGGTATCACGGCCGCGATGATGAACGAAAAGAGAACTGTCAGATTTGCTTGACTGAAAACCAGGAGAGGAAATGAAGACACCGAAGCGATGAAACCAAGCACGGGGAGCTTGTTTGAGACCGTAGAGTGCTTTTCGTAGGCGACAGACATGCTGTGGGTAGGAAAAATGAACATAGCCAGGCGGTTGTTTCATATAAACTTCCTTTGTTAATTCGCCATTTAGAAAAGCATTTTTAACATCTAGTTGATGAATCGGCCAGTTGAGAGAGATGGCAATGCTTAGGACCATCCTGACAGTGACTGGTTTGACAACGGGACTAAATGTTTCGTCGTAGTCAAAACCAGGCATTTGAGAGAACCCTTGAGCAACCAAACGACCCTTGTAACGCTCAAGACGACCTTGACTATCGATTTTGTGACGGTATAACCAACGACAGCCAACAATGTTGACTTGTGGTGGAGAAGGAACAAGATCCCACGTGTGATTTGATAGAAGGGCAGACATTTCATCGTCCATGGCTGCCTTCCAATTTTGGATCACGAATCACCTGAGCAGACGATTTGGGAATTGGAGAAAGAGATTCAACCGCGGAAAGATTGAAAATGTGGCGAGGTTTGAGACTGCCAGTACGCGATCGAGTCGTCATGGAATGGGTGGAGGTAGGGGCCGGAGGTGGTGATGAGGTGGTAGTCACAGGGTCAATCTGCTCAGAAGAACTGTGCGGAGATTGATGTGCGACAGACGGATGAGGTCGGTCATCGTCGGTAGGGGCATCGCCAGTGGGAAGGAGCGAATCACTAGAGGTAGGCGAGGCAGGAGAAGGAGCAGGAGTAGTGGATGAGGATGGAATGGGTTCATTAGTCATCACAGTGGAGGTGGTGACATCATCAATGAACGCATCATACTCAAAGGGAGAGGGTGGGACATTAAACGATGCATATGGAAAATGATCTTCATTAAAAACCACATGGCGAGAGATAAGAATACGGTGAGTGGCTAGATCATAGCATCGATGACCCCGATGACCAGGGAAAGGACTGAGGTATACACAAGCAGTGGAGCGAGGGGAAAGCTTGTTAGGGGCTGTAGAGGAGAGATTTGGATAGCAGAGGCAACCAAAAACACGTAGGTGTGTGAAAATCGGAAAAGTACTGTATAAGATCTCACAGGGGGTCTTAGAGTCCAGAGTGGTGGTGGGAAGAATGTTCAGAAGATGAACTGACATGTTGAGAGCTTCAACCCAGAATTTAGGTGGAAGGGAGGCTTGAAACAGAAGGGTGCGTACCACATTGTTGATTGTGCGAATGGCGCATTCAGCTTTGCCATTTTGTTGTGAAGTGTAAGGACAGGAGAAGCGAATCTTAATTCCATGTTTTTGAAAAAATTCAAGTAGTTTGGTATTATTGAATTCACGTCCATTGTCACACTGAAAAGATTGTATGTTGGTTTTAAACTGATTTACAACATAAGCACGCAAAGTAGTAAACACCTGAAACACGTCAGACTTCACACGCAAAGGGAACACCCATAAAAAATGAGAATAATAATCCAAAAAAAGTATATAGTATTTAAAACCACTCAAACTAGGTACAGGGGATGTCCACAAATCAGAATGAACCAGTTCAAAAATCCGTGAAGTCTTAGTTGTAGACTTTGAAAAAGACAAGCGACAATGTTTACCTAATTGACAGGCGTGACATGTAGGTAACACTGTATTGGAACAAGAAATAAATTTACGAGAACGTAAAAAATTAAAAGTAGAACTGCCCGGATGACCAAGACGGCGATGCCACACATGAGGAGACACGACGACCATGGCGGTGGCAGATGACACAGATGGCTGAGAGGGCTGAAGAACGGGGTAGAGATCACCAGTAGTGTCAGAGCGATGAAGAAGACGTCATGTATTAAGATCCTATATGGAGAAACCAAAAGGATCAAATTCAACAGAATCCCAGTTATCAAGAGTGAACTTGCGCACAGAAATTAGATTCTTAACCATATGATCAGAAACAAGTACATTTTTCAGTGCCAATTTGTTTTGTGATAATGGAAGAAATGTATCACCAGTACAAGAAACCGGAAGTGAAGCACCATTTCCAACCATGATTACTTTTGACTTACCACAAGGTTTAAGAGAAAGTAGGTTACCTTGGTTGAATGACATGTGAGAGCTTGCACCAGTGTCCATGTAGTAGTTGTTGTCTTGATTCGGTTGAGGTTGCTGAACAGCCATCGAGCTGAAGAGAGATGCTAGATCTGTGAACTGAGGCGGAGCTGCATGAGCAGGAGAGACTGGAGGAGGCGCAGCCTATAGTGCAGAAGGAGTGGGAGTCCCGACATAATTTGGTGTTATATACACTTGCGGGCGATAGTTACCCCCATGCTGAGATGCCTGAGATTGCTGGTGCAAGGCATTCTGGAGAAGCTGCAAGAGTTGATTGTTGAAAGCCGATGGGGCATTTGACGGACTTGCATCACGAGAATTTCCTGTAAAAGAAGCAGTGCTATTAAAAGACCCCCCTCCCGTATTACCCTTAAATGTAACACGACCCATGTTTCTGTTTCCCCTATTATTTTTATTTTTCCCTTTTCCATTATTATTAGTGTCAGACGAGGAATAAAGGGCAGAGCTAAGGGAAGGTTGAGGTTCAAGGGTAGGCTCAGGGTGGTCTTCTCGTGATTCATGTAACAATAAAATGTTCTTTGCTTCAAGAAAAGAGGGAAAAGGTTTAGTATGGGTGATGACATCAATTAAGCTTTGGTAGGATGAAGGTAAATTCTGTAGAATTGCAAGACAAGATTCGGATCGGTGATTTTGGTGTCAACATTAGCTAGAGAATCAACAATATCTTTCAATGTGTGGCAGTAATCAGTGATGGAAAGATCACCCTTTTTGGTGTTACGAAAAAGCGTTTGAAGCTGAAGGCTACGAGATAATTTATTGTTCAAAAAATGAGCATCAAGTGCTTCCCAAAGATCATGTGCAGTGCAATTGTCTTTGGTAATAAGATTAAGTAAATTAGGTTCACATGTGGAATAAAACCAGAATTTAATGCGAGAATCTATGGCTTCCCAATCCTCATCATCAGTACTAGTAGGTTTTGATTTTCCAGTGATGTGACCCATGACTTTTGCACCTTTACACACATCTGTAAAGATTCGACGCCATAATTTATAGCGGGAACCATCAGTGGTTAATTTGAAGCTAAACTGAGGATAAACATTACCAATGGCAAAAACTAATTGGGAGGCTGTGGGGTTTTGTGGGGTTTGTGAGGGAGTTCCTGTCATAACTACCGATAATAATGATTTAAGGAAAAAATAAAAATTAACGGGAAAAGAAAAACAAGAACGTGCTCACAAGGTAATTGAGACAGAGGCGGCGGCGGCGGCGGCAGCGGCAGGAAGCGGCAGCGGCGGCAGAGGGCAGCGGCTGAGAACAGCAGCAGGGCGGCAGGGAGGTTTTTGGCGGCGGCGGTGCTGCAGTGGGGTTTCTGCGTAACAGGGCAGCAGAAGAGTAGCAGTCGATGGCAGCGGCGGCGTAGAGCAGCAGCCGATGATAGCAGCGGCAGAGGGCAGCGGCGGCGTAGGGTTTTCTGGAGGCTGAGATGTCGGCGGCGCAGGGGCGCAGAACCGCAGAGGCGCAGGGGCGCAGATGGGGAGATCCGCAGCGGCACAGAGGTTACAGCCGGAAGTGGCAGCGGCAGAGGGCCGCAAGGGCGGCAGGAAGCAGCAGCCGGAGGTGGGCGATTGTTGGCGGAAGCAGTGCCGGCAGTGAGAGGGGCGGCCGGAGGCGGCACAGGAGTTGGCCGGAAGTTACTGGAGCCGAAAAAATAACCTAATATTAGGGATTAGGGTTAGGCTTGACACCATGCTAAATTATGTGGAAACCCTGAATGGGTGTATTGCATTCATCTCACAGAATATATAAATTACATATTTACATAAGAGACCCCTACACTATACATTATTTAACAATGCTTAAGAGATTAATGTTAATCTCAGGAACATATTTAACATATGGGATTGTGTAGGTTGTTGAATTTGTTGTTACATCTACTACTCCTATGCCGTGTGCAAAGATGAAGTTGTCTTCATGGTCTTTATCATTGACAATGAAGCAATTCTTCAACTTTTTGAACACATTCTTATTTGGTGACATATGTGAGGAAATTTTTGAATTTACATACCATATGACGTTCCAGTTATTGTGTTTCAGTTCCATTTACCATGTACTCTCCTGCAAAGCGGATCTTCTCCTTGTATGTTTGTACATACGGCATTCGATCTTTCATAGGAGTGGGTGTATATTCTGGAATCCACTCATATGCTTTTCCTTTTCCTTTGATTTTTGATGGGCAGTCCCACGCAAAATGACCTCTCTGTCTGCACACATAGCATCTCTTCTTTCTTTGGATGTCTGTGTTCGATATCTGTCCTTTCATCTCTATGTGTTATTCTTGATGTTGTTTTAGTTTGACTCGCTGCAACTTTTGTTTAGGAATCTTCATTTGATGCGTTTTCAAACCTGATACCAATTGTTGTTTCTATACGGTCCGAGGTTGTTCAACACTATTGATCATCACACTCAGAAGCATAAAACTTGTTGGATTCATCAAGAACATAACTGTAGTTCTTCATACTTTGTTACAGATATTATCAGAAAAACAGAACACAGATATATACACTTAACTTATGTTTATTATTTATGAGATCACACACATACAACAGGTTCACGATTACATATATATATATATATATATATATATATATATATATATATATATATATATATATATATATATATATATATATATATATATAGATTTAGGTTCAAGTGAGTACCACCTCTAATGCAGCGCACCAGAAGGTACCACCCTTAAAAGTAATTTTTTTGAAATTTTTTTTCATGAACATTTTCTAATTAACATTACACAGATCATATGTGAAATTTTTTTTCATGAACATTTTCTAATTAAAATTTTTCTGAAAGGATGCAACTGTCTAAATGACAGTTACATATCAACTAACAAACCGGGTATTAACTTAATTAGAGTACTTTAATTAACATATTAACAACAATAATAATACTTATTAATTTTTATAACATTTAATATCAAGAGTCCTTGTAGTTTCCACCAATACAAAAGTCAAAGGGGAGAAGAAGGGAAAATCACCTTAGAAGGGACTGCCCAGGAGAAAGAAGAAGTCCAATGACAGAAACCAGAATGTCCAATCTTGTGAAAATCAGTGAGATGGGTATGATATCTGTGATGTCCTTGTAGTTTCCACCAATACAATTATGGATGTTCTCATCATATGGCATTTAACAAAGGCCTGTTGTTAGATTATCAAGAATGCCATATGAGGTCTGTGATGCTTGCTGACAACTAACGACAGCCCTTGTGAGATTGTTGGTTCAGGGAGAGTTTCACTACAAATGAGTGATGGAACCAAGTTCATACTTGAAAATGACAAGTATGTGCCTAAACTAAAGAGAAACTTAATCTCACTTGGTTGCTTAGAACAGGATGATCTCCAAGTGAGAATGGGTGGTGGAAAAATTAGAGTAATAAAGGGGTCCTTAGTGGTGTTACAGGGATTAAGAAAAGACAATAACATATATGTGTTGGAAGTTGTCTCACAAGTAAATGCTCTAATTAAAACTGAAAGTGATAAAGATCTAAGTATTCAAGGACTAAAAGAACCAGAAAAGAGAGATGTTCTTGGTAAGTGCAAGATCAATGACCTGAGATGTTGTGAAGATTGTGTGTATGGAAAGGCACACAAAGTCATGTTTGCAAGAAGTACTAGCCGGTCTAATGGAGTTTTAGACTATGTTCACTCAGACTTATGGGGCCCTGCAAGAACAGAAACACAAGGAGGAGCTTCTTATTTTCTGTCCATAGTTGATGATTTTTCAATAAGAGTGTGGGTTTATACTTTGAAAGGCAAGGTCAGGCTTTTGAGAAGTTTAAACAGTGGGTTTACATGGTGGAAAATCAAACAGAATGAAGGGTCAAGAAGTTGAGAATAGATAATGGTCTTGAATTTTGCAACAATGTATTCAAGAAGTATTGTGACTCAAAGGGAATTGTGAGACACTATACGGTTCCTTATACCCCACAGCAAAATGGCCTAGCAGAAAGAATGAATAGAACTTTGTTGAATAAGGTAAGGTGTATGCTGTCACATTCAGGGGTGCCTAAGAAATATTGGGGTGAAGCAGGAGCCACATCAGCCTAATTGATCAACAGGTCTCCATCAACTGCTTTGGATAACAATACTCCTATGGAAGTTTGGTCTGGGAAGAAACCTGATTATAGTCATCTTAAAGTGTTTGGAAGCATCTGTTATGCTCACACAGGTCAAGGTAAATTGGAGAATAGGGCTGTGAAGTGTGTTGTGCTTGGGTATCCAGAAGGCACAAAAGGATATAGACTTCTCAGGTGTGATGAAAATAGCCAGAAGATAATGTGCAGCAGAGATGTGATTTTTAATGAAAGAATGCTATATAAGGATCTGCTTAAAGTAGATACTTCGAAGATAAAGAATCCTCAAATTGAGGTGGAGTTTGAAACTGAGAAGGCTATAGAACATGCTGATGGTGAATTTCATCATGAAATGGAACCAGCAAGTCAAGATTATCAGCTAGCAAGAGATAGAACTAGAAGGCAAATTTATAGACCAGTAAGGTTTAGAGATGTAGGAGATTTTAATGTTGTTGCTTTCTCAATTGCTGAACCCATGAGTTTTGAAGAAGCGAAAAGGTCTACTGATAAAGCTAAGTGGCTTGAAGCAGTGAATGAAGAGATGTAGTCTTTAAAGAAGAATAATACTTGGGTTCTTGTGGATAAACCAGAGGATAATAAGCTGGTTGGATGCAAGTGGTTGTTCAAGCTTAAAGAAGGGGTACCAGGTATGTCCAAGCCTAGATATAAAGCTAGGCTGGTAGCTCAGGTTTCAGTCAAAGCTCGTGTGGTAAAACACACTTCTATACGTGTGTTGCTTGCATTAACTGCACATGAAGATATGGAGCTGGAGCAGTTAGATGTAAAGACAGCGTTTTTGCATGGTAGTCTAGAGGAGAAGATTTATATGACTCAGCCACCTGGTTATGTTATGTTGATAAGAAGTATCCAAATAAGGTTTGTCTCCTATTTAAATCTCTATATGGATTGAAACAGGCTCCCAGGAGATGGTACTTACGGCTTGATGAATGTATGGTTGGCAATGGATACTGCAGAAGTCAGTATGATAGTTGTGTTTATTTCAAAAGATGTGACAGTGGTGTAGTAGTATACTTGCTCTTGTATGTGGATGACATGCTTATTGCATGTAAAGATCAAGTTGAAATAAACAAAGTGAAAGAGATTTTAAGGAGTAAATTTGACATGAAAGAATTAGGAGAGGCTAAGAGGATATTGGGGATGGAGATAAGTAGAAACAGAAGTCAACGAATTCTATCTCTTACTCAAACAGGATATGTTGAAAAGGTTGTGAAAGGTTTAGTATGGAAAGTGCTAAAGCTGTTATCACTCCTATGGCCTCTCATATAAAGCTGTCAGTTGCAGGATGTCCTCAGTATGAAAAAGAAGAACAAGACATGTCAAAGGTGCCTTATACTAGAGCAGTGGGTAGTCTTATGTATCTCATGGTTTTACTAGGCCAGACCTTGCTTATGCTACTGGTTTAATCAGTAGGTTCCTATATAACCCAGGAAAATTCATTGGGCAGCGGTAAAGTGGATTTCAGGTACTTGAAAGGTACTAAAAAAGTTGGTCTGATTTATGGGGAGCAACACAAAGATAATCATGTTGTAGTATTATTGGGCTATACTGATTCAGATTATGCAAAGGATATGGATAAAGGCAGATCAGTTAGTGGGTATGTTAAGTTCTTGGAAGTACAGTGAGTTGGAAAAGCACACTGCAAAAGGTGGTTGCTTTGTCTTGGACAGAAGCTGAATATATTGCTTTAACTGAGGCTGTTAAAGAAGGTATGTGGTTGAGAGATTTTACTAGAGAGTAGTGGTGTTGTGTGATAATCAAGGAGCGCTGCATTTATCAAATAATCACATGTTTCATGAGAGGACAAAGCACATCAATGTAAAGTTACATTTTATTAGAGATGATATAGCAGCAAAAGAAGTAGAAGTGGAAAAGGTGAATACTGATGATAATAGTGCTGATGTGTTAACGAAGCCACTTCCAGGAGTTAAGTTCAAGCAGTGTTTGGTTGATCTTCACATAAAGAATCAAAGTCTATATTAAGGTGGAGATTGTGAGGTATAATAAAGATTTGTTATGTAGTCTGTTAAGTAGTTAGGTGTTTGTTAGTTTGTTGCATGGAGTTGTATGGTGAGTATTGTCTATAAATACCACCTTTGTAATTCGTATGTGATCACTTGATCACTTTAGTTTTCTTCTGTAATTCTTCTCAATTCTTCAATCATAATTGTTATCTCATTTGTTCTGTTCAAATACTATAGCTCTGGATTGCATTCTAATTGATCACACTTTCCCTTTTGGTTCTTTCTCGTTTTTCACGGAACCAATATGGCCATCGATCTTCTTTTGCAACAACAAACTCCTCTGTGACTTTGAAGTTTTCTTCTATAATTTTCAAATTTGATTGCAACCCTTATCTTCTTAAATCTGTCTACTGTCGATCGATCACAAGGGACAATTCTTCCTTTTTTTTATTTCTTTTTGCTAATCAAACACAACAAACTGTTCTTCCTGCTCTGTTTTTTTTTTTAATTTCACAGGCCCTTTGAATTAACGTTGCCAAAACTTCCTCTTCTGTCTTTACAATCTTTGAACCAATTCACCAGTTTCTATGGCCTTGCGAGTTTGACCTATCTGTCTGCCTCTGTTTTACTGGCCTACATGATTCTGCCCAAGATCTTTAACTACCGCTCTGGTACCACTTTGGTGTCTATATATATCCATGATGTATGTCATGGGCGGACCCAAGGTGTAGGGGGTGGTGGCACATACCACCGGTCCCCTTCCCAATAACCTCGTTGCGTAATGTAATTTTTTTAAACGATAATTTGTAAGTATGCAACCTATATTATTCAATTATAAAACTTTTTTAAGTGCACAACTTAATTGTAAAATTTTATGAACTTAAATCAAAACAAATAAATTATAAGTTGAATGTCTAAATAAGTAAAAAATAAAAATAAAAATAAACACACTTTTAAAACCCAATTATTTAACAAAACTCAAAAGCCCAATATTTATTAAAACCCAAAACATTTAATAGACTCAATCTTTATTCTTATACCCAATAACCCAAATAACCCAATCCTAACTACTAACCCTTCATTTATGTTTTTTTAAGGAAAAAATATATGCGACGTCACGTGTTATTTGTTAACTTAATTAACTTGTTTAATTAATTACAATTCTACGTGAAATCTTTTAGTTGTTGAATAAGAATTGGATTTTCAGAGAAATATTGTTGTGGTGTTCTTAATCATCCAGACATATATGTTGTTTAATTCTTCCCGCTGCGCCAACAAAGTGGTATCAGAGCAAAGGCTCGTTATGATCTTGGGCAGAACTCGATTGCCTTTATCTGTTGTGTGCACGATCAAAGAAAGAAGGGAATAACGTCACTGTTTTATTGTTGATCAAACAAAGTTAGAAGTGAAGGAGAAATAGAGGAGAAAATCAAAGGCGAAGGCCTTAAAAGGGACTGTAATTGTTTTGTGTTCGAAAAAAAGGAGAAGGAATAACATCCCTGTTGAATTTAATCAGAAAGAGAGCCACCAAACAAAGGCCGGAAGTTGCTGTTGTGTAGGGCTGTTGCGCTCTGTTTTTCTCAAACACTGGATGGATTGATTGCTCTTTCCGTTTCTGGGTATAATTTCGAACAGAGGGAGAGAAGATGAGTAATGATAAGGGATGAACGTCCCTATGGCGATAGATTATAATAGAAACAGAAAGAAAGAAAGAAGAAGCAAATTGCAGAAACTTTTTTTTGAATGCTCTGTGTTGGTTCATGGCTGTGGTGTGTTTCACAACAGAAACATCAGAACCGGTTGGAGGCTTCAAAACAAACGAAGTCTAGGTGTTACCGTCTCAAATAAAAGATTCGGGATGATGTTTAGGGGCTTCAAACGAAAGTCTAGATTGGTGTGTGGGTGTGCAACAAGTTTCATGCACACTTAGATAACAAATTGGTGTTTTGGTGATTGTATTCCAAACGTGAACTGGTGCAAGTGTGCCAGCGTTGGTATAAGATGCAGTAAGTTTCCTGCATTTCTTGTTGATTGTGTTCTAACGAAAACGGGTGGATGATTACTCAGAAGCAGCAACAAGTCTACAACACTTTAGTGTGATGTGCAATAACCTTCTTGCACATATTGTGTGTTTGTCTAAAGTCTACCTTAGGGGGGAATGTTAGAGCTAGACTTAGGGTTAAGGGTGTCGGTTAATTGGTGGTTAATGACAGTTATGTTCGGTAGTTATTATAGGAAGGGTTGTAAACATAGAGTGAAAGTTGCAACTATTGGATATGTGTCTATATATAGTCATGACTCGATGGTTTCAACGACTTGGAAATCTGAAAGTTGTGAAAAACATTTTCAGATTGAAATATTTCGATGGTACTCTTGGTACTCTCGAAAATTTCAATCGGATAAAACATAGAGAATATGGAAAATGTTACTAATTTCTGTACCGTGCAAATGACCAAAAACAACACGAGTTTATTTGGTGGGAACCGCCAAAAAACGGCCAACCACTGTTTCAACCGCCAAAATTAACAGAATTATAAAATGGGTCAAAATCGGATTTTTAAAATTTCGTAGAAAATTTCATAAAATTTCGACCCGGCCCTACCCCTTTGGACCCCGCTAAGGGTGTCAGTTAATTGGTGGTTAATGACGGTTATGTTAGGTAGTTATTATAGAAGGGTTGTAACCATAGAATGAAAAGTTGCAACTATTGGAAATGTGTCTATATATATCCATGATGTATGTATGTTTTAGTTGTTGAATAGGATTTTCAAAGTAATTTTGTTGTCGTGTTCTTATTCATCCAGACACACACACACACACACATATATGTTGTTTAATTCTTTCCGCTGCGTTAACAATTTCACCAATAAGTGTAATAGTGTGCCCATTTATTTACAAAATATATAGGTTGGGTACGTAATTGTATATAATTACGACATGTCTTTGTTTACACAAAAGGAGTTGGACAATATTGTTGGCACTTAGTTTTCACAATTTGTAACGGTGTTCTTTGAGTAGAGTTGATCAGACAAAGTCTCTTATTTTAATTTCTACTTTCTACCAATATCATAGGCATTCATATAATGTCCTAGTTCAAGTTTAGGATTTAGAGACTTGTAAAATATACACGGATATGATAGGTTATAGATGATTTGGAGTATTTATGATCTAAATAATAACGTAATAATAGTCTGTGGGCCTCTTTATGCTATTGGGCTTTATCAGGCTTTTAGGGTTTTAGTTTAGCTCTATATATATACGGATAGCCTTTATGTTTTCATTCATTGTATTGTATTCTTTCTTTGTTTTGTATAATAAACTCTTTATTAGAGCCATCGACACGCGTTTGAAATTTCATCAAAAGTTTTTCTCGTATTCGTAAAGGGTTTTGGTATGCGCAGCCGTGGGAAAAATGGCGTTTTGGATTCGTTCACCGTTGGATCGTCGCGATTTTTGGTGTGTAGATTCGCAACATATGTCTCGTCACTCTGACCGTTGGGATTGCTGACTCGAACTTTCTATGTGGAGATAATCATCTTCGAATGTGGTTGTTCTGTTCGGAAATTCTCGGCGAGATTTGCATAGTAGTGAAAACAAACGACGTTATTGCTTCGTCCACCGTTGGATCGTCACAATTTTTGTTTATCGTTAATGGTTTGTTGATTGGACTAAGGTTCTTTAATTGTGGTTTAAGTTGAAGTTACAATGGTTAGATTGGATCATTTGGTTATTGAGCAGTTCAAATGGTTTCATTCATCGTCATCTATGTCAGCCTTTCCATCAGTTTATCTTCAGCTAATAATTTAAGTATTCCTTCATCGTTATGGATATTAGATCCTGGTGCATCTCATCATATGTCTCCACATTTGTCTTCATTTGTTTCTCTATCTCCTGGTTCACCTATATCTATTATGTCTGCTAATGGAACTCCTATGCCATTGGAAGGTGTTGGTTTCGTTTGTCACACATCATGTGTCACTTCCTGATGTGTATTATGTTCCTAAACTTGCCTTAAATCTTGCTTCGGTCAGTTAATTGTGTAAATCTGGTTATTGGGTTTTCTTTTCTGATAATACTTATTATGTGCAAGATCCACGTTATCAGACGTGATCGGGACAGGCCGTAGGCTAGGTAAGCTCTATGTTGTGGATGATCTCAGGGTATCTGATGTTGTTGCTTCAGGTGTTGATTTATCTTCTTTTCATTTGAATCGTTTGTCATCTGATTTTTATTTATGGCATTCTCGTTTACGTCATGTGTCTGCATCTCGTCTACAGTTCTTAGCCTCTACATGTGCTTTAGGTCAATTGAACAAATCTGATATATCAGATTGTAGTGGTTGTAAACTTGTAAATTTTTCTGCTCTACCTTTTAATGAAAGTACCTCTTGTTCTTTTGCACCTTTTGATCTTATTCACTCTGACGTATGGGGACCCTCTCCTGTTTTTTCTAAAGGAGGTTCCAAATATTATGTCTCGTTCGTTGATGACTATACTCGATATACTTGGGTCTATCTTATGAAACACAGATCTGATTTCTTTTCTATTTAATTATAATTAGTTTCGATCTCTTGTGAAAACCCAACACTCTACTGTCATCAAATGTTTTAGATGTGATGTAGGAGGAGAATATACATCTAATGACTTCACACAGTTACTTGCATCCGATGGGACATTGTACCGAACTTCGTATACTATACTCCTCAACAAAATAGCGTTGCCGAAAGGAAACATCGTCATCTTGTTGAGATTGCTCGTTCATTGTTATTGTTTTCTAAGGTACCTAATATGTTTTGGGGTGAAGCAATTCACACTACTGCCTATGTCATTAATCAAATTCCTACAATTCTGGTCTCTCTCCTTTTGAAAAGCTTTATGGTCTTGAACCTGATTATACTTCCTTACGTGTTTTCAGTTGTGCCTGTTTTGTTCTTCGTCCTCATGTGGAACGTAATAAATTGTCAGCTCGATCTGCTTTGTGTGTCTTTTTGGGATATGGGATTAGTCAAAAGGGTTATCGTTGTTTTGATCCAGTGAGTCAAAAGCTTTACGTCTCGCGTTATGTCACTTTCTTGGAACATATTCCTTTTTATTCGATTTTCGCTCAGTCTCATAACATGACACGATCTGATATCCTGTCTATTGATATCAACACATCTGTGTAACATCCTCAAATTTAATATAATAATAAAACTCATAATTAGACATTTCTCCGATAATATGGTGAATTAATTATGTTAACTGATACATAAGAATTGATTTTTATAAATATTTAAAGAGGAAATGTATATTAATATCAAATTACGAAGCTATAAATGGATAAACTGGGCTTACATATATATATCCGGGCTAGTTTAACTCGTACTCTATTACGATGCCCTCAAAAAAATTAAGGTACTAATTATAATCAATTAAAGTGCCAAACGAATTATATTTAGTTGCTTAATTATGAATTGAATTAAAACCTTAGCCACATGCTTTACCCACTTGTACTATATGTCTCATGCCTTGTAAATTGGCAATTTATAGGATTATGTACAAATCCCTAAAGCTTAAGGTACAAGTCACATATGCATAGGGGAGATTGAAAATGCAAGGAATAAGAAATATGGTATTGGATGGGAAGGTTGCAAGATCTAGAAGGGGGTGATGTATAAACTTTGGACCAATTGAGGGTTTTTAATTCCCCCAATCGGTGCTTCTCTCCCTCATTTCACTCTTTCCTTACTTCTAAAATCTGCACACACTTACTTTGGAGAGGTTTCCCCAGGGCTACTAAATTGGCCGGAGAAATTGAAGCTTGGGGTATGACCATGTTCATAAAGCTCAATGTATGAATATTCTCCTCAAGGTGTGCTCTCCTTCTTCCCCTTCTCCCTAGATTAGAAACAATTATAGAAAAGGATGGTGTGTTGAAAGTTGATGAGTTAAAGGTCCGTGATAGTCAATAGACAAATCAATGGTATGGTTTCTAGAATTTTAAACTCCATGGAGCATGAATTTGAAAAGAAATGAAGTTTAGTATGAATATTGAATTAAGTAGGGGTTTGGAATGATTTAATCATGTGTTTATGTTAAAATGAGTTAGTATATGTTTATATGTATCATATATATCATATAGAGGGGTCTTGAGATGTTTTTGAATGAATAAAATGAGTTTGGAACAGAGAAATGGCAAGCAGAACGTCAAAAAAGGCGTCATTTCTTGGCTGGTTGCAGAGGTGACTCGACGAGTCACCCATATGACTCGTCGAGTCGATATCAGATTTTGCATAAATTCGATTCCAGTGAGTTTTGACTCGATGAGTCGCCCCTCTGACTCGTCGAGTCAAGCCCTGTACATCCAAAACACTTATTTTAAGTCCCATAATGATACTATAACATCATGGGATCATTCTATAATTATGTAACACATAATTTATCATCGACTAACGCCCAAAATTTTATAAAACTAAATAAGAGACGTATCGAGGTCGATAAATTCAGAAACTTAAACCGAAAACGTTTAAACACTTTAATTAACTTCCAAACCTTATTATATACTATTTTAAACTTATGAATACCTTGAATATCATTATTTGATAGGTTTGGAGCTGGAAGAAGTGCCAGTTATCGGTTTGGGGCATTAAGCGGCGTATCAGCCGTGTTGAACATTAAAGGCTATTATAGCCTATTGTACTGTGAGTTCTAGCATTGATGTGTATGTTGCATACATAATTACATGTTTATTTTATTTATGACATTGTGCATATCTATTTGGCATCATCCTCTTATATGATGCATTGCACTGGTTTTACCATACTGCCCTAGTTGGCAGTTTATTATTTGATCATGGCCTATGGCCAGCATACTTTATTTGATACCTTTCATTACATATATTAACCTTCATGCTATGCTTGAACATCGTTCATTTTATGTTTCACATGATTACACTTGATTACCTATTGTGAGCTATGCTCATTTATCATTGGCCTCACCGGATATCCAGGTTATCATTATTATTATCAAGTGTCTTACTTTGTGTTTGTGCGTATAAATTCCTACACCGCATGAGCTCGCGGGTAGGTGGCCGGAATTCGGGCGCCGGTTGGAGTTGTTAGGCCGGGATCCGGTCGACAACGGCGGGTTAGCGGGTCATGCACCGCAGCCTATGCAAATTAATGGGCTATGCCCACACCATTTTTTATTAAAAGATATTGCACTTGTCATTTTATAATCATTTTCAATACTTATACATGTTGTATGTTTTGCATTCCACATCCATCTAGTAACTCACTTAGCAAATTTTATTTGCTAACCCCTCACTCTTATATACTTCAGGTGGTGTTAGTAAAGGCAAGGTGGTTGTCGGGTTTGGTCCTAGAGTTTAAACGGACCATCCTTGAAGCCTTAACTTCGATAAAGCTACATTTATACAACTGGGTAGTAATTGGGTAGTTGTCTACCATTATGATTGACATGTATATATGTATATAGACATATAATGTCTTTAGGTTGATGATAGATCTTGTAATTGTGTAGAAGTATCTTGTAAATTCATCTTACATTCCAACATTGGTTTATAATCAAACAGGGATATTGACTCCGTGCGAACGGGTCATGCCCGGTTTTCTTTAAAATTCATGTTAATTATCATTAATCTAATGTAACCCCATTTATAATTATATTATGTTGAAATGGGTGTTTCAATCTGATATATCGACATCTGAGATGCATACAACATTGGATAACTCTGTTCTAGAGACACATGTAGCTCCTCCCATGCCTACGTCTGTTCCATCGCCGGTTGAGAATACGGATGTCCCTACTGCACACAGGTCTATTCGTCCTCGTAAGTCTACTAAACTTCCTGATTTTACTTTCTCATCTTATTCTGCCTCTTTTGCTTCGTTCATTGCCAATATACATCGTTTGTCTGAACCCAACTCCTTTAGAGAGGCTGTTTGTGATCCCCTTTGGCAGGACGCTATGGCTGAGGAATTGACTGCTCTTCATCAGACTCATATGTGGGATTTGGTTCCGTTACCAGCTGGAAAGAATACTATTGGTTGTCGTTGGGTTTATAATATCAAGACTAAGTCTGATGGGTCCTGTTAAACAGTGTAAAGTTCGTCTTCTTGCTAAGGGGTATTCACAAGAATATGGTATGGATTATGAGGAAACTTTTGCTCTTGTAGCTAAAATGACTACTGTTCGCACGTTGATTGCAGTAGCCTTTGTTCGTAAGTGGAAAATTTCTTTATGCTTTCCTGAATGGTGATTTACATGAGGAGGTTTATATGACTCCTCCTCCTGGAATTCCTCATAAGCAAGGAAAAATATGTCATCTACGCAAAGCTTTATACGGTCTCAAACAAGCTCCTCGTGCTTGGTTTGAGAAGTTCTCTACAGTCACCAGGTCACTTGGTTTTCATTCTAGTAATCATTACTCTGCTTTATTTGTTAAGTGTACTACTGCAGGACCAATACTTCTATCTTTATATGTTGATGATATGATTATTACTGGTGATGATTGTGCTGGCATTGAGTCTTTGAAGCGTAATTTAGCTCATCGTTTTGCTATGAAAGACTTGAGTTTGCTTCGCTATTTTCTGGGAATAGAAGTTGCGCACTCTGACAAGGGATATCTTTTGTACCGGTCAAAGTACATATCGGATTTGTTTGAACGTGCTCGTTTATCAGATAACAAGACTGTGGATACTCCTCTGGAAACCAATGCTCGTTATTCTCCAACTGATGGTGTTCCTTTAGATGATCCAAATTTGTATCGCACTATTGTGGGTAGTTTGGTTTATATTACTGTCACTAGACCTGATGTTGCTCATGTTGTTCATGTGGTTAGTCAATTTGTTACTGCTCCGACAACTGCACATTGGGGTGCGGTACTTCGCATTTTGAGATATCTAAGGGGCACTCAGTTCCAGACTCTTGTGTTTCCTTCCTCGTCTTCTTTTGACCTTCGTGCTTACAGTGATGCTGATTGGGTTGGGGATCTTAATGATCGTAAGTCTACTACAGGATTTTGCGTCTTTCTAGGAGAATCCCTTATTTCATGGAAGAGTAAGAAGCAGGACGTTGTTTCTCGCTCTTCCACTGAAGCCGAGTATAGGGCTATGGCTTCCGCTACTAGTGAGATTGTTTGGTTGCGTTGGTTACTTGCAGATATGGGTGTTCACTTATCATCGACTACCCCTATACACTGTGACAACAAAAGCGCTATACAGATAGCTCGTAGTTCGGTTTTTCATGAACGGACGAAGCATATTGAGATTGATTGTCACTTTACTCGCCATCATCTTCAGCTAGGCACTATATCGTTACCGTTTGACCATTCTGCTTTGCAAATTGCTGACATCTTTACTAAGGCGCTCTCTGCTTCTCGATTCCGCTTCTTGTTTGACAAACTCTCAATGTTTATCGTAGTAGCATTGTGAGATTGAGGGGAGATATTAACGTAATAATAGTCTGTAGGTCTCTTTATGCTATTGGGCTTTATCAGGCTTTTAGGGTTTTGGTTTAGCTCTATATATAGGGATAACCTTTATGTTTTCATTCAATGTATTGTATTCTTTCTTTGTTTTGTATAATAAACTCTGTAATCATTCGGTAATATGTTTGTCATCACTAAAATGGATTAATTACAGGAAGTTGATCAGTTTGAACTTGACAAACCCAAACAATAAACATCACATTAGATTCACTTGATTTCGAACCTATACCTAGCTCTAAGCACATCTCTTATTTTATTTTTTTTTTCTCGAACGACAAACTAATTTAATCTTACTCCTAAACTACCCATTTGCCTCAAATGGGGACGTCAAATATTACTTTCATCACCTAAATTCAAACTTGCCTCCAACGGGAGTCGAACCCATTACCTATCACTTGCATATTATCCCTCATACCACATGGCCTAAACCCAACCGGTACATCTCTTATGTTTCATGGATCTATCTACTGTTTTTTTTTTTTTTTTTTGTTGAAATAGGAACTTTTAGGCATGGAGTTTGGTTACTGTCAGGGAGATCCATTGTCATGGCATGATGGCAAACACAAACTATGACAACTTATAGTCAAGAGCTACTTTATTTATGTTTTTGACATGATGGATTGAATGATATGTGGAACTTCTTTACTAAGGGGTTTTTTTTATTATATTTTTTCATTTATTTAGGCAAATCAGTCATTGAATAAGTGGTTATGTTATAAATGTATTAGAACAATAGACATGAGATTAGTGAAGTAATTTTAGTAGTACCATTGGATTTAGTAGTCAATTGGGCCTTGTCTTAAATGTTTTTATATACCTTCAGCTATATTTATTTTGATACAAAGCAACACATATTGATATTTTAGAATCCATATTAAGTTCAATGTTAATACTCATGGTTTAACTTCTAATACTTTTAATGTGTAATTTTAGAGAATTTGAGATTATAAACTATATCCTACTTTTGGTTTACAGGTTAAAGCAGAGATCAAGCAAGGTACCCATGACACGAACTAAAAGAAGCTCTAGTAATACTATGCAAGAAGGTGTTCTTCCCCCATGGCTTGTTAATATGGAAGAAAGGTGACACGCGAGATGTCATACGGACTTTGTTGGTCAACGTTATATTTTTTTAGTATTTGTATCATGATGTTGGTTTAATTCGACGAATGAAAATGAATTATGTTTTGGACTATTGAAGTTTGAAATTAAGGCCTGGAAAAGTGGAATTTGTATATATAACAAAAATAAATAAATAAATAAAACCAGCTTTTGTAAAAGAAACGTGTTCCTTTGGTTTTTTTTATTTTTATAAACATACTTAAAAACCGGTTATTTAATAAGAAACTGGGGTCAATAACAAAATGAAACCAGGTTAAATAACTAGGGTTTAACACATTGCGATACCTCGAATCACAAAGGAACATAACATCATCAGCATAAAATAGGTGGGAAATAACCATACTTGATGGTTAAGCTGTTGGCACGCTAAGATTGAGTCGTAAGGATGGCCACATGTAAACCTTCCTAGGCTAAAATAAATAATAATGAAGAAAGTGGATCTCCTTGGCCAAACCTCTCTTAATTTGGGATTCCTCCGTCGAGGACTCATTAAAAAGAACAGATCACATAGCCAAAACCAAACACGATATCCATTTAAGCGAAAAACCATTTTTTTTTTCCCATAAACACATCTAAGTAATCCGACTTGAGAGAATCATAAGCTTTCTCGAAATCATCTTTGATCATTATTCCTTCTTGCCCATTCCATGAACACGTTAAGAATTGAAGGACCATCCAAAATTTGACGCCCTTTGATAAATGTTGATTGCTCATTGCTAACAATTTCGTCTATAACCTATTTGCAAGAATCTTGTCAATTATATATTTTATACTGACACCCAATCAAAATTGATTGGATGAAAATCCTTCACAAACTTGGGACCATTAACTTTTGGAATCAGCATGAAAAATGAAGGATTGCAACCTTAAGGAACAACTGGATTATTAAAAAAATATCCCAATATTTTTTTGTATAACTCAAAAGTGAAACCATCATGCCTAGCTCGATGCTTTGTCATTACCACGCTCCATGCTGCGTTTTTATTTCTTCTCAATTAACCACATCATCGAGTGATTTCATCTTTTTAATTTTTCTTTTTTACTTTGTACCTAGTTGCCATCCTTATCGGCCCAATCCCTCGTGTATAATAAGACACAGGAATAAAACATAGTCATCATGATACCTTACATCAGAGACCAAGTACCCATCATTTTTTATTATTGGGTATGTCTCTTGTATTAACTTTCCTTGTATCGTAATTTAAATGTATTTTTTGGTGCAGCAATCTTTCAAATCATGGGAATTCAGGGCCATGCCATGGATGGATTTCATGGGCCCTGTGTAAAAATCACAAAGAGACCCTTGATTAAAAAAATTTCAAAACATTTATACAAAATTGAAAATAACCCCTCACCTTCAATTGTTGCAACTTTAGCCGCCAAACTTTTTATTCTTTAATATTTTATCCACCAACTCACAATTAGGCTTAGATTAGTTGTACACTAGGCTTTAGGAGCTTGTACCACTACAAAAAAAAAAAACATCATTCAGCGACATCTTTAGTGACATGTATTTAAATGTCACAAATTAGTGACAAATTTAGAGACATGTTTTGGGACGAAGATGTCACCAACGTCTCTATGTGCGTTGCTACTTTTAGTAACATTCATGCACAAGTGACAATGCATGTTGTTGATTTTGTGACATACACTCACAAGTTGTGACATACATTTCCATATGGATTGCTAGTTTACAAGTTTTCGAAGCATGATTAAAATCAAATGATTACTTTTTTTATTAAATCATATAGAAGTTGGATGCAGATAGCCTACAATTAACATTTGGTAGCCCCTGTTAGTCATTAATGGTACTTTGCTAGACTACTAATAAAAACCAATATCTTTTCTTCTTCTTCCAATTTATTTTTTCTGGCTTGATTGAGAAAGCATAGAAAGCATGCATACTTCTTCTAGGACATGAAAAGTAAGCTTTTGAATTAATATGAAGTAATCATAACTCCTGAGATGCTTAAGATGCGGATATTCATGTTCCTATATAAAGAGAAGGATGACAAATAAGAATTGCTTGACAATGATTGTTGTGTGAACACAATTGTTCGTGGCTCTCCAAGAGATTAGAGATGGTGAAAAGATATTCTTTTTCGAGAAATTCATTTGACTTGAACCAGTTATCACTATTTATTAAACATGTGTTTATATTATCTTTTTT
Organism: Centrapalus pauciflorus; assembly: GCA_020465985.1. Taxonomy (NCBI): domain Eukaryota; kingdom Viridiplantae; phylum Streptophyta; class Magnoliopsida; order Asterales; family Asteraceae; genus Centrapalus; species Centrapalus pauciflorus. The sequence goes on along the minus strand of JAANYP010001746.1, from coordinate 362,257 downwards.
TTTTTTTTTTGAGTTAATGTGAAATATATTTTCAGAAATTCTAACATTCATATGGATGACATTATTGTCTTCAATGATTCCCTTTTTTTTTGGAAACCTATCAACTAAAATATTGGTTGTAATCTATCGCAAATAACAAATTAGTTTCAAGAACACAAATATTGTGTAACAATTAAACATTGTTATTTTCATTATTATTCATATTAACTAGTTTTTTTGTTTTCATAATATATATATATATATATATATATATATATATATATATATATATATATATATATATATATATATATATATATATATATATATATATATATATATATATAGGGAGAGGTTCTTTTAAGAACCTTAAAGATTGTGAGAACCTAGGAACCTTTTAGAGCCCTTGGATCAAAAGGGTATTTTTGGAATAAAAAATATTATCTTTCTCTCTCCACCTTTTTTATTATATGCATCTGTTTTTCACTTTCTCTCTCTTACTTTTTTTTTCCACTTTCATTTTCTCTTTCTTTCATTAGAATTGATTTTAATATTAAAAAAATATTTTTTATAAAAAAATAAATTTTTTTCTATATAAAAGATTATTTAATTGCTAAAAAATTAATGTATTCTATATAGAAATATTATATGCCTATATAGAATGTTATATAATTCTATATATTTTTATGTAGATTAACATTACTATTCATAATCTATGTAGAATGTTATGTTTCTTATATATTTCATATATTTTTTATGTTTTTTATACAAATCTATATCTTTTTTGTAGATTATCATTACTATTCATTGTGTTTTTGGTATATTATATATAAGTTGCATACCAAGTGTTCGATAAAATGTGTAAATGAAATCTTTTTTGTTTCAATATGTTTTTGGTATATTTTATCATTTAATCTACGTAGAATATATGATACTAGACAATATACACGACATTCTACATAGATTGCATGACATTCTACGTAGATTGCATGTCATTCTACGTAGATTGAATGTCATTCTACGTAGAATGAATGCCATTTCTACGTAGATTGCATGACATTCTATGTAGATTGTACATAGAATATGTTCGTCGATACTCTACGTAGATTGCATGCTATTCTACGTAGATTGCATGTCATTCCACGTAGATTGCATGCCATTCTACGTAGATTGAATGTCATTCTACGTAGATTGCATGTTATTCTACGTAGATTAACAGTTTTATTCTATGTATTTTTGGTATATTTTATATCAGTTGCATACCAAGAGTTTGATAAAATGTCTAAATGAAATCTTCTTTTTTTTGTTTCAATGTGTTTTTGATATATTTTATCATGTAATCTATGTAGAATATATGATATTTGACATTTTACACGACATTCTACATAGATTGCAGGACATTCTACGCAGATTGCATGACATTCTACGCAGATTGAATGTCATTCTACGTAGATTGCATGTCATTCTACATAGATTGCGTTACATTCTACGTATATTGTACATAAAATATGTTCGTCGATACTCTACATAGAATATGACAGATTCATTTTCAATGTTTTATAATGAAGATTATTTGTAAAATATTAAATATATATTAATGTAATAGTTATTAGATGTGTTACATGATAATCTACATAGAATATATGATACAAGACTACTTGTAAAAAATCACACATAATCTATGTAGAATGTTATGTTTCTTATATATTTCATATATATTTTTTTGTTTCTTATACATTTCTATATCTTTTTATGTAAGTGTACATTAACATTCAATGTGTTTTTGTTATATTTTATCATGTAATCTATGTAAAAATATATGATATTTGACATTCTACGTAGATTGCATGTCATTCTTCGTAGATTGCATGTCATTCTACGTAGATTGTATGTCATTCTACGTAGATTGAATGTCATTCTACTTAGATTGCATGACATTCTACGTAGATTGTACATAGAATATGTTCGTCGATACTCTACGTAGATTGCATGTCATTCTACGTAGATTGCATGTCATTCTATGTAGATTGAATGTCATTCTACGTAGATTGAATGTCATTCTACGTAGATTGCGTGACATTCTATGTAGAGTATCGATGAACATATTCTATGTACAATCTACGTACATTGGACAGATTCATTTTCCATATTTTATAGTTAAAATTATTTGTAAGATATTATATTTATAATGAATGTAATAGTTATTAGATGTTTTATATGATAATCTATGTTGATTACATGACAATCTACGTAGATTACATCATAATCTACATAGAATATATAATACAATACTACTTGTAAAAAATCACACATAATCTATGTAAAATATTATGTTTCTTATATATATAATATATTTTTATGTTTCTTATACATTTCTATATCTTTTTATGTAGATTAACATTACTATTCAATGTGTTTTTGGTATATTTTATCATGTAATAATCTACGTAGAATATATGATAATTGACATTCTACACGACATTTTACGTAGATTGCATGTCATTCTACGTAGATTGCATGATATTCTACGTATATTGCATATCATTCTACGTAGATTGCATGTTATTCTACGTAGATTGCATGTCATTCTACGTAGATGACATGTCATTCTACGTAGATTGAATGTCATTTTATGTAGAATGCATGACATTGTACGTAGATTGTACATATAATATGTTCGTCGATACTCTACATTGAATATGACAGATTTATTTTTCATGTTTTATAATGAAGATTATTTGTAAGATATTAGATTTATAATGATTTTAATAGTTATTGGATGTTTTACATGATAATCTACGTAGATTACATGATATTCTACGTAGATTAAATGATAATCTAAATAGAATATAATACAAGACTACTTGTAAAAAGTCACACATAATTAATGTAGAATGTTATGTTTCTTATATATTTCATATATTTTTATGTTTTTTTATACATTTTTATATATTTTTATATAAATTAACATTACTATTCAATGTCTTTTTTGTATATTTTATATATCAGTTGCATACCAAGTGTTTGATAAAATGTCTAAATGGAATCTTTTTTTTTTGTTTCAATGTGTTTTTGATATATTTTATTAGGTAATCTACGTAGAATATATATGATATTTGACATTCTACACGACATTCTACGTAGATTGCATGTCATTCTACGTAGAATGCAGGACATTCTACGTAGATTGTACATAGAATATGTTCGTTAACATATTCTATATAAAAAAACTTTATACGTTATTTTTTTAGCAATTAAATAATTTTCTATATAGAAAAAATAATTTTTTTTATAGAAAACGTTTTTTTACTTTAACAATCAATTATAATAAAAGAAAAATAAAATAAAAATGAGAAAAAGTAAGAGAGAGAAAGAGAAAAAACATATTTTTTTTCTTCCCAAAATACCATTTTCACACATTTTCAAGATTCTCCACTATCAAAGTTTAAAATAATTACAAAATTGTCATCTAATATATTAACCATTGATTATCATTAATCCAAAGGCCATAAAAGGTTCTTAGGTTCCCACATTTTTTATGGTTCTTAGAAGAACCCTCCCCTATATATATATATATATATATATATATATATATAGATATATAATATATAATATATACATATACTATATATATATGATTATATTATATATATATATATTAGATATATATATATATATATATTATAATTAGGTTTGGTTGGTGTAACTATCGCAATAACAACTTGTTTCAAGAACAACAATATTGTGTAATATTAAACATTGTTATTGCCTTCATTATTCATATTAACTAGTTTTTTTTTTTTATATCATATATATATATATATAATATATCATATATATATATATGATATAATATATATATATTATATATATATATATATACTATATATGTTATAGGGTAGTTCTATGGGGCACCTGTGTGCATCGTGCAACTTAATAACCCATATACACCGTAGATCTAAAAATGAAGGGCTGAAATTAAAATGGCAAAAGGGTAATAAAGATGAATTTGTGAACGCATTTGATGCACGATTACATATGATGTGCATAAGAGTATTTTCGGAAAAAATAATATATCAAGTCAACTCAAAATTAAATTTTATATGATTGAATATTAATTCAATAATCAAGTATAAATGCTAATAAATTTATAAAATGCACTCTTAAAATAAAATTCCAATTGAACAAAAAATCCAACATGATGCTTCATCATCTTCATTGACTGTGCATCTTCGTATTTATCTTTCCCGGGTTATGCATATCGTGTTCATATGGAGCACCAGGTTATGCCTCATCATGTGTTCATTACTGTGCATCTTCGTAGTCGTCTGCTTCACAATCGTATACGTTCATATGTTCATGAGTTCAACGTGATGCATCATTTCATCTTTCATCTCATCATGCTCTCTCAAACTGGTCGTCGATTGTGTGTGTGTGAGAGAGAGAGAGAGGAGGAATAATATATGGAGAATGGTAATGAGATTGGATTAGTTTTCCTATTTTAATCCTAACTATAATTAAAAGAATAATTAATTTTTCAAATAAAGTATCCAATAATTACCCTTATTGCATCATTGTAAACAGCAATGCATTTTTTGGTTCCCATTTGGTTTTGATGCATATGGTGCCCATAGAACCTCAACTATATATATTATTATATATATATATTAATATATATATATATAATATATATAATATATATATATATATATTAAATATATATATATATGGTTCAATAGAGTTGCCTTCAAAATCCAGTGTACCAAGGGTACCCATCCAAAGCCACAAGATTAAATAAATCAATGGTGTGATCAAAAAAATGCAATTCCATCGCGTCCCACTTTGTTTGCTGGAAGATATTTTCGTAGTACAACGACCATTCACATTACTTTAATTCATCATTCACATTAATTGAGCATCACATTAGTTAATTGATCATTCACATACTTAATTATTCATTCACAGCACTTATTTGGATCATTCACAAGAGAATTTGACTAGTTACAATTCCTTTACACTTATTTAATCATCCAATAATTATTTGACTAATTGAGCATTCATATTACTTAATTGGCATTCACAT
>JAANYP010001746.1:91104-357170 GCA_020465985.1 Centrapalus pauciflorus | reverse complement strand
AATAACAAATTAGTTTCAAGAACACAAATATTGTGTAATAATTAAACATTGTTATTTTCATTATTATTCATATTAACTAGTTTTTTTGTTTTCATAATATATATATATATATATATATATATATATATATATATATATATATATATATATATATATATATATATATATATATATATATATATATATATATATATATATATATAGGGTTAAGTTCTATGGGGCACCTGTGTGCATCGTGCAACTTATGAACCCATATACACCGTTAGATCTAGAAAATGAATGGCTAAGATTAAAATGGCAAAAGGGTAATAAAGATGAAATTTGTGAACGCATTATGATGCACGATTTACATATTAGATGTGCATAAGAGTATTTTCGGAAAAAATAATATATCAAGTCAACTCAAAATTAAATTTATATTGATTGAATATTTAATTCAATAATCAAGTATTAAATGCTAATAAATTTATAAAATGCACTTCTAAAATTAAAAAATTCCAATTGAACAAAAATCCAACATGATGCTTCATCATCTTCATTGACTGTGCATCTTCGTATTTATCTTTCCCGGGTTATGCATCATCGTGTTCATATGGAGCACCAGGTTATGCCTCATCGTGTTCATACTGTGCATCTTCGTATTCGTCTGCTTCACATCGTATACGTTCATAGGTTCATGAGTTCAACGTGATGCATCATTTTCATCTTCATCTCATCATCGTCTTCTCAAACTCGTCGTCGATTGTGTGTGTGTGAGAGAGAGAGAGAGAGGGAATAATATATGGAGAATGGTTAATGAGATTGATTTAGTTTCCTATTTTAATCCTAATCTATTAATTAAAAGAATAATTAATTTTTTCAAATAAAGTATTCCAATATTACCCTTATTGCATCATTTGTAAACAAGCAATGCATTTTTGGTTCCCATTTGGTTTTGATGCATATGGTGCCCCATAGAACCTCAATCTATATATATATATATATATATATATATATATATATATATATATATATATATATATATATATATATATATATATATATATATATATATATATATAGGTTCAATAGAGTTCCTTCAAAAATCCAGTGTACCAAGGGTACCCATCCAAAGCCACAAGATTAAATAAATCAATGGTTGTGATCAAAAAATGCAATTCCATGCGCGTCCCCACTTTTTTTGCTGGAAGAGTATTTTCGTAATTACAACGACCATTCACATTACTTAATTCATCATTCACATTAATTGATCATTCACATTAGTTAATTGATCATTCACATTACTTAATTATTCATTCACAGCACTTATTTGATCATTCACAAGAATTATTTGACTATTTACAATTCCTTTACACTTATTTAATCATTCACAATAATTATTTGACTAATTGATCATTCATATTACTTAATTGATCATTCACATTACTTAATTGACCATTCACATTACTTAATTAACATTTTACGTTACTTAAATGATCATTCACATTACTTAATTGATCATTCACCTTACTTAAATGATCATTCACATTGCTTATTTGACCATTCACATTGGTAAAGTAATATCAGCACAACATGTGAATCTGAGCATTGTCAACTATTAACAAACAGTAACAAGATTAATGACAAACAGTAACAATGGTCATTCATGTAACACTCAAATTCTCAAATCTATCAAACATTGATAACATCAACCAATGTGAATGATCATTCAGCTAATGTTAATGGCCATTCACATTAGGAACTTTTCAATGAACATTGGTTGTACCATATCAGCACAACATGTATGTTGTGCATCGTCAACTACTAACAACCAGTAACAAGATTAACGACAAACAGTAACAATGGTCATTCACGTAACGCTCAAATTCTCAAATCTATCAAACATTAATAACATCAACCAATGTGAATGATCATTCAGCTAATGTGAATGGCCATTCACATTAGGAAATTTACCATTCACATTTATTGTACCATATCAGCACAGCATGTATGCTGTGCATCGTCAACTACTAACAACCAGTAACAAGATTAATGACAAACAGTAACAATGGTCATTCATGTAACGCTCAAATTCTCAAATCTATCAAACATTAATAACATCAACCAATGTGAATGATCATTCAGCTAATGTGAATGGCCATTAGGAAATTTACCATTCACATTAGTTGTACCATATCAGCACAGCATGTATGCTGTGCATCGTCAACTACTAACAACCAGTAACAAGATTAATGACAAACAATAATATCAGCACCTTACATTAGTCCTGTTAATTGTCAACTACGTTTTGTGAATGATCAATCTTCTAATGTGAATGGTCATTCACATTAGGTAAATGTCCATTCACATTTGATGAATGACGAGAACAGCAATGTTAGACTTCATCTTCTACATACCATAAATTTTAAATGTATTTCATCGATATATATTGCATACAAAAAATTAAGTGTACAAGAAGTACAAAAGTTAAATAAGTGTTGTGAATGATCAATTGACTAATGTGAATGATCGATTAATGTGAATTATTATTTAAGCAATGTGAATGGTCGCTGCAACTACGAAAATACCCTTGCCTATGTGGGGTACGCTGGATACGCAGGCTTTCACAAGGGACGCCGTGGAACCAAATTCTCTCTCTCTCTCTCTCTCTCTCTCTCTCTCTATATATATATATATATATATAGAGAGAGAGAGAGAGAGAGAGAGAGAGAGATAATTACAAAAAGGTCCCTGTGGTATGTCCTAAAAATTGGATTTGGTCACTGAACTTTCAATTTTGCATAAATGGTCATTATTTTCACTGTTTGTTTGCAATTTTGGTCCCTCTACATATTAATTTTTCCAATATGACCAATTTACCCTTATTTTAATGCAAACCATAGGGATCATTTATGCAATTAATTCTTTTAACTCTTTTTTACTCTTAATTAAGTAATTTATTTTTTAGTATTAATTAACTTTAATGAATTATATAAAAGAATAGATTTGTTTTATTTATGTTGGTTCATAAATGATTTAAATATTTTTTAGTCTAAATTAAATTTATTTAAAGTGTAAACCTCTCAAAATTTATAATAAAAAAATCATTTATTCTTGAAATTATTTTTTAGAGGTTTCATAAATAAAATATTTTGACACTATATTCATTTATGTTGGTTCATACATTTATAATAAAAAATATTTATGTTGGTCAAACCACAAAGACCATTTATGTAATTAACTATAGTTTACTTTTTAGTGTTAATTAACTTTAATAAATTATAAAACATTTATTTATGAAACAACAATTTAATTAAATCCAATTAAGAAACAAAAATATTAAAATCATTTAACTTTTGAATCGTTCCACTTATATTATTTGTTTATGAACCAACTTTATAGTTTTGACACATTAAACTATTATATTTTTTTAAGAAAAAGCATATATATTTAAAAATATTTTAACACATTAAACTCTTTTAATTGTTAAAAAATTCATTTATGAACCATCATTTTTATTATTTAAATCATTCAAACAATCAAATTGTAAGCCTCTCAAAACTTATAATCATTTAAAAATTAAAATGTTTTATTAAAACTTATTTTAACAAGCTGACATGAGTTTAACTATTAAACCTTTATAACAAGATTAATATCAACATTCTTCCGATTAAAAAACTTATCTCAAAAGCTCCGATCAAACCAAGAGATCATGTCATTATTGAAAAACTTAAACCTAATAATTTGTTTTCAATTAATCTTTTAGAAAGAAACATTCATAATTTTAGGTGAAAAAAATTAATTTCAATGATAAATTTATTTATTAGAGTCAAGATGATCAAATTTTAATCATATGTTTGTGTATAATCAAAATTTCATTTAATTTATATGTTTTCTCTTCGCAGAAAAATAATTGGAGAACTTAAATAAATAAAAATTTAACATCTAACTCGACCGAGTTAAAAAAAATTTTCCAAAGGGTCTAAGACAAGTCAAAAATTTATTTATTTAACGTATGAATTTTTTTATCGTTTTAATTTTTAATTACACTAAATACAATTTAAAATTTTAAGTCGTATAACATGTTTGAGATTCATATTGACTTTAATTTTAATCCGATTAAATCAATACCTTAATATTTAAATCATTTTGATTTATAACTTTACCATGATCACCTTGTTTTGATAAAAAAGTGAAAGAACTATAAAAATAAAATTTTTGGCCAATTTTATTTAAGACTAAAGTAAAATATATTTGGCCAACATAAATATTTTTTATTACAAATTTATGAACCAACATAAATAATTATAGAGTCAATATTTTTTATAATATTTTATTTATGAAACCTCTAAAAAAATAGTTTCTATACATAAATGATTTTTTTAAAATAAATTTTGAGAGGTTTACACTTTGATTATAGTTAATTAAAATAACTAAGACTAAAAAATATTTAAATCGTTTATGAACCAACATAAATAATTAAATAATTCTTCTTTTGTAGTTTATTAAGGTTAAGTAATACTAAAAATAATTATTTAATTAAGAATAAAAAGAGTTAAAATATTAATTGCAGAAATGGTCCCAATGGTTTGCACTAAAATAAGGATAATTTGGTCATATTAGAAAAGTTAATAGGTTGATGGACCAAAATTGCAAACTAAGTGTAAAAATAATAACCGTTTCTACAAAATTGAAAGTTCATTGATCAAATCCAATTTTTAGGACATACCGCAGGGACCATTTTTGTAATTAACTCATATATATATATATATATATATATATATATATATATATATATATATATATATATATATATATATATATATATATATATATATATATATATATATATATATATATATATATATATATATGGGTTCAAATGAGTACCACTAGTTTTGCGGGGTACCGGAGGTACCACGCTTAAAATTATTTTTTTTGAAATTTTTTTTCATAATCATGTTTAAATTAATAACACAAGACTACTTGCAAATAATCACACTTAAACACACACTAGAACTATGTGAAACGTGTGTGTTCATATGAACTGGTGTGTTCACAACTAAGCATGTTCACATGAATTTTCTCATGTTCACATTACTTTTAAGATGATAGAAAGTGTAAATATATATAATTTTTAACGAATAGCCTTATATTATTTGTATCTAAATGAATATGAAAAAAATTTAAAAAATTTTTTTTGGAGCAAGTACGTTCACATCTGAAACACGTGTGTTCATAGGTACTCACGGTACTCTACATTTTTTAGGTACTCACACAAACCATATATATATATATATATATATATATATATATATATATATATATATATATATATATATATATATATATATATATATATATATATATATATATATATATATATATATATATATAGGATCATTGCAGAAGCTTAATTTAGTGTAGAACTGTAGAACTAATATCATTCGTAGATTAGATTAATCTAATGGTCTTGATTAAAAAGTCAAGTTTGGAATTAGTGAAAAAGAAGATTGGTATTAATAATATTTTAATTCAGGTAAAAAAAAGGAAAGGATTGGAAATAAGAAAAAGATTGACATTAGCAAAATAAATATCATTTTTCTTTAGATTAAAATAACATTAATATGATTAATTTTTAAATCAAAAAAATTATACCATAAAAACGAGAATTTTATACTCTTTAAAACGAGACCGGTCATGATATATTTTTTCGAAAAATTTTTACGTGTTTATTTTTCGTAAAAATAATTTTACCCAGACCACGATGCAATATAGTATGGCGAGATCATTCAATGTCGAATGAACACTTGATATCGTATATTCAACGTTGATGCAACACTGCATATACATTCAATATTAACAGAGTCAAAATAATGGTAAAAAATAATGGTCAAAACTAGTAGTCAAAGTTAGTGGGTTTAACGAGAACGGTCATGATATATTTTATTCGAAAAAATTTTACATGTTTATTTTTCGTAAAAATTTTTTTTTACCCAGACGATCATTGAATATATTATATAGAGATCATTCAATGTCGAAAGTATATATCACATATTCAACGTCGAAGTGATACTATATATCATATATGCAACACTGTATGTTCATTCAATATTAAAAGAGTTAAAAAATGTCAAAATGGGCAGTCAAACTTGGTGAGCTACTATTAATTCAATGTTAATTGCATAATTATCATCTTATCCCTAGTGTTATATTATAATTCAATGATTTAGATTGGTTCTATAGTTCTACACTAAAATAAGGTTCTGCAATGACCCCAACCCTATATATATATATATATATATATATATATATATATATATATATATATATATATATATATATATCTAAATTCTTATTCATGTTATTTTTATTTTTGTATGATATTGCATTAGGAAAACTGACGTGATCGAGAACATCGGTCTTTTAATAAGACGGGTTAATTATGAAAAAAAACAAACATGTTCTCATGTTTTTTGCGTTTTCGTCCCTCCATGTTATTTTTTTTCATAAAAAACCTCAAGTTAATTTTTTTTTTTCGGTTTTAGGAACCAGGTTTTTAAAAACTGAAAAAACCGGGTTCTAATATCCAAATTTCACTAAACCAAAAAAAATTTAACTTGAGGTTTTTTATGGAAAAAAATAACATGAAGGGACGAAAACGTAAAAAATGTGAAAACATGTTGGTTTTTTCATAATAAGCTCCAATAAGAATCATAAACAAGAAAGAAAAGTAGATTGAGTCAGCAAGTTGCAACTAATTATAATCAAAGAGCAAAAAAGAAATGTGTATGTGCAATTCTAAGAATGTTCACATCAATCTATGTGTTCATGTATTATTTGATTCTCAATTAGAGTATATTGGTTTACACTAAACTTTGTTGTGTATGCTAGAAAATTGGCATATATTACTATTTCTTTTCTAGCTTCTTTTGTAATGGTATTATAATTGATTGGATAGTTGTCAGTTGTTGCTATTGATATCTTTGTATGAAATTATTCTTGTAAACATGTTTGTATGATTAAATTGTGCATTAAAAACAACGTTGTAGCAAAGTTATTTCTATTTTTTTCAAAAATAACGAGTATGAATCCTTGCTAAAGTCAAGTGATACATTTGTTGCTAACATCTAAGTAGCAAGGAAAAAAGTTTAGTTGCTAACATATAATCGTTGCTAAATACGTAAATTAGCAACGACAATACTTTTTTGTAGCTTTAGCAACTAAAAAATAAATTTGTTGCTAATATGGCAACGATTAAACGAATTTCGTTGCTAAATAAATTTAGCATCAGTCGTTTTAGTCGGGGGTGGATCCATGTTGAGGTCTGGGGTCAAACGACTCCAATAATTTTTTTTTATTTTACGTGTTATTTATATAATCAAAAAAATTTAACCCCCGTGATATTTGTAGTTCGACCTCAATAGTCTTGTTAGTGTTTATAAATTTTACTCCTAAAAAAATTTGTTACAAAATGTAAGAAAATATATCAAAACCTAATAGTTTGTTACTCATTAAAAAAATAATCTAAAAATATGTGTGTATTGAACCCTCATTAATTGGGTTAATAAATGTTAGACACTTCACCTCTGGGCATGGACTAAGAATATATCGTCAGTTTTATTGTTACTTATTTATTGTTTGTAATAATGTTCTTTTTTGATTTACTCTCTTATGTATTTGAGTATTTTTTTATTTGAGACTTTAAGTTTTTAATAATTAACATTAAGTTAAATTTGCATAATTGTTTTAGTTCATTAAACAACATGAATCGATTTTGAATTTTTTTTTAGCAAAATATGATTTTTTATTAAGTTAAAGACCTCCTAAAACATATTCACAAATTTTACAAGAAATTATTCAATTCAATTGGTGATGAATGATTGAGTGACTGTTGCACTTGCCCCATAGAGAAACAATTACTCAATGTTTGAAACATTTATGTAATAACTGATAACTTGTTTTCAAAAGTTGAAAACTCATAGGAGATAATTGTATAATCAAATTTCATTTAGTTTGTAAAGATTAATGAATTGTAACATTTACGTATTTCTTTTACTATGTAATCAAGATAAATTGACACGAATTTTGGAGGTTTAAAATTTTTTATAGAACCACGAACACTCATACTGTCACATCATAATAAATTCCGACCCTTATAAAAACTTTCTGGATCTGCCTTTAGTCACGCCTTAGTTTCGTTGCAAACATCATTTAGCAACGAAAATTAATGGTTTATCAATGAAAAATAGTCGTTGCTACTTGCAATTTTCTAGTAGTGCACACGACTTAAAAATATGTGAGTAAATTACAAATTTCATCCCTGTTGTTAGTTCTAATTCGCAGGTTTCGTCATTTATCTATAATAACTATAAAAATCATCCCTATATATTAACAGTGTTGCACGTTATTCATCCTTGGTTCGTTATGTTTGATGGCCTAGGCGTTAAATAATTCAAAATGATGTTTATGATCTTTTCAAATATATGTTTTTTGTCCCTAAGCTTTGTAACTAGTTTCTTCTTTGGTCCTTATAAAAATTTTAATATTTAATTAACTAATTAACTACTATATTATATTTATTATTTTTCTTTATGTATGCTATAAGCATCTAATTACATTTATAATTAAATTATTATAATTACTTTTATTAAAAATTGCATAATTATATCAAAAATACCAAAATTTATGTTTTTATTTGTATTATTACAAAAGTATTACATGTATTTATGATTCTAATTGTAATTTACTCAAAATACAACCATGGTCTATGATTAACATTTAAGAAAAATTATATATCTATATATCTATATCTATATATATTAGTAAAGCAAAATGTTTTTCGCCATGTGTGATTCCCTTGATAAAACAAAATCTCAATTTACCGCCTAATTTTCCTAATTTAGTTTTTCCATTTATACAAGTTAATTAATTGAAATAAAACTACAATAATGACTTTTTTCTATTTTATTATATGTAACAATAATTATGGTAATTCATATTTTTTTTTAAAGTATTGTAAATTTAAATAACAAAAATTATGTTAAATCGTTAACACTATTTTATAATTCAATCATTATTTATTATTATTTTATTTTTAAAGTATACAGATCTAAATATTTAAATGTATCCTTCGAAAATCTTTTCTTCTTTCAAATTTTCTTATAAACTCTTACTTTTAATATACTCTTAAGTTATTTATTTTTAACATATATTTTATTTAAAATATCCACATATACATGTGTCAACAAACGCAGTACCAATAAATGAGTAGATAATATGTCACGTGTCGTCCTCATTTGATTTGTCATGTGTCATGCTCTCCTTTTTACATTTCATTTAGTAAATTTAATTTATATCTTAAAGTTAGGGGTGTTATTCGGGCGGGTTAAACGGGTTTCAGGTTATTCGGTTCGGGTATGAGGGTATATGTTAACTACCCGAACCCGAACCAAATAAGAGAACAAGTTAATCGGTTTTGGGTTAAATGGGTAACGGGTTATTCGGTTTGGGTTAAATGGGTTAATCGGTTTTGGTATAAAAATAGAATTCTCTATAAAATGGTTTAAATGAGTTAAATGGTTTGGGTAAAATGGGTAGAACGGGTTAAGCGTGTTAAAAATTTTAAAATTAAGTATTTAAATATTTATATTATATATATGGGGAACCGTGGAAGAGTCGAAAAAAGACGTGTTTTTGGTTTGTAAAAAATAAAAACCTACATCTTTACTAAAGTAGACACAAGATTCCAAGATAGGATGATATAATAATATTATTAATTTTTTAATTATTGATGTATGCGTTAATCGGGTTATTCGGGCAACCCGAATTTTTTACATCTCACCCGATACCCGAACCGAAAACCTTATTCGGTTACCATTTAACCCGATTAACAAACCCGAAAACCGAATAACCCGACCCATTCGGGTTCGGTTATTTTGCGCACCCCTACTTAAAGTATATCATTTCTATTCAAACCGATCTTAATGAGTAATTAAATAAATTCTATTATTCTTAAAATAATTATATTATACATTGTTATAAATATTTGGTTTTTAAATTAACCCCATGTAATACATGGGTATGAATCTAGCATATTAATAAAGCAAAATGTTTAATGACACATGTTAAAATTTCAACTATTCAAAATTTTATTTTCCCTCCTAATTTTCCTAATATAACTCCTTCAATTTGTTCTTTTAATTACTTTTGAAAATCAAATACTAATTACTATTTATATCAACCACTATTGATGAAAGTCAATATAATTAAATGTTTTAAATTTTAAAATTTATTTTCATTGATTTTGATATAAAATTATGTTACCAACTTTTTCTTAAAAAAATTATAAGTTTTCTCATATATGAGAGTGTGATATGAAATTATTTATTACTATAAAATAAAATAAATATTGAATATAACAATATAATATATAATAATGGATCTTATAATCGATAACATTATAATGTTATTATATTGAAAAAATGTTTTTTTTATTATAAATATAATCATTTTTTGATATTGACTATATGTTTAACATAATTAGCTTACAACAATTTGAACTTTATATGATATGACTTTAATAAATTTTATGTTATTTTAGTGTCAATACATTATTATATTTATATAATTTTTATGTAATTTTAGTGTCAATAATTTATTAATATATATATAGATTAGTCTTATATATTTTTTAAGAAAATTTTTTTTTATTAAATGTACTCATATGTGGGTTGCTTAACTAGTTTTTATAATATTATAATTTGATTTAATTGGTAAGTCAATTACATGTAAAAACATGTAGAAAACTAATGATTACACCTGTAAAAATATAAAATATATAAAGTAAATCCCACAAAAATGTAAAATATATAAATGATGATGACACCCATATGTGTATTTTATTTTTTTAGATGATAATGAATGTTTATTTTGTTAGCACTTTTATCTAAAGGTTTTGGAGATCTTGAGTTTTTTTAATCTATATATATAGTTATTATTTCATAGTATATAACTTATGCATTTAATATTCTTCTGGATATCTTAATCAAATTCTAACATTATTTGACACATGACTTGAAAGGAAGTTTAACTACAGTCTACAACCTAGGGAGTTTCATTATATTTACTTTTTTTTATATATAAATCTTATAAGGAAAATAAGTAAATTTTTCACAAGGTTGATAAGATTACATAAATTGTGTTATTAAAAGGCATTTATTTTCATTACTAAATGACAATGTATATATAAAAGGAATTGAAATTCAAGTTAAGGTATTCTGAGATGTATCATTAATTACTACTTTTCATTAAATTAATATTATTTTTCATTAAATGTTGTATTCATCATTTCATTTTCATTTGTTACTTGTCCACTTCTCGAGAGGCAACAGCGAGTCGTTGCTCGTTGTCAAGAAAAAGAGCAGGAGCCTTAAGGTAACCTTGTGATAATTTGAACTTTCAGGCTTTAATCTTGTTCCTTGTGTGTTTAATTTGGTTGTTTTTTATCTTCTCAATCAACAATGATTCCTTTTCACTAGGCTTTATTGAACTTCAAAGAGTTTTCGAAAGGGTCGGGTTGGTTTAATGGGAAAAGAAGGACCGTGTTGTCATTGTGGAATTGACAGTAAGGCTTTCCCTATCTATCAATCTAATTCATATTTGGTTTTTGTATGAGCGTTTCATTTACATTTCTATGGTATTGAATTATTCTTTGTTGGCCTCAATCAAATCCATCATAATTAGATATGTCTTTTTTACTGAATGTGTACCATTGATTGAAGATTGATCGTTATGTAATCATGTACATATAATTGGATTGCTTTTTTGAGATTGATTTTTCATAATAATGTATGAAATTGATTTAATGACATTAAATGGTTGCCTCAATTCTCGATTTGGTGAGTTTTGTTTGTGAAATGATGCCAACACAAACATTAAATTGGGGTTGATGTTCAGTTGACAGTCATTGATACACTCAATCAATATTTGAAGCATGTACCAATGTGTTATTCTAATTTTTTAAGAGACAAGAACCTTGGTTACAAAATCAGTTTTGAACATTTAAAAATTTACCTCGTGAAAGAAATGTCTTAGAATCTATTTTTAACATCTATGTGGGGGAATAATGAATAATTTTTTATTGACTAGCGGATTTTTATGTCAATTTGATGAGCTTTTAACAAAATAGGATATTCCTTCCATCCCTGAGAGTAACTATAGTAATAGGTTTATGAAAAGTTTGAGATCATATATGTATATGGAAATATATTAGTTTCAAATTAACCAAAAGACAAATTAGGCTAATGTTTAAGACCATCTGTAATAGTTAAATATAGACACGGTCTTAGAAATGCCACCTTAGAATAGCAACAACAACAATATACTTAGGGGGCGTTTGCTTTGTGGATTTATTCACGGGGATTAACATTTAAAATCTTATGTTTGGTTCAAACATTTCAGTAAGGATTCAAAATTCTCATAATTTCTTAAATCCCTTCATTCTTTGTTATTTAAAAAGTCACCCACCCCCTAGGAGTTTAAATCCCAGTTACATTGCATTCTTTAGATTAACAAATTTTTCTTAAAAGATAACACAGATTCGTCGACAAAATCCTGGGGAATTAAAATGTTGCATAATACAAATCATTTGCCAGAATGCAAATCCCATAGAAAATAATTTTTTAACCGAACGCCTCTAAAGTGTATTATGGAAATGCCAACTCATTTCACATTATCAATCTATAGTACTACTCAGCATATTATCAAGCTACATCACTCTTCATTATAACATTTTCTCTCAGAACCATAATATATTTATTTATAATACATTTGAAACGATTTTTAATTGGGACCTTCTTAAAATTTAATTATTAATTTTAATTAACTCCAAGACTTATATATATTGGTGGGACCCACTTTCTTTTGATACCATATCATCTGCATGATTTGGGTATCAATATTTTTATGGGACCCACAAATGATATTCACCTATGCAACGAGGTGTATCATAAATGATATGCGACGTCTCAATATGATACAGGCATGATACTCTGAGAGTCTCGTTGTCATGTTCTAATATTATTACAATCATCAATCCATAAACCAATATTTATGTTAACAAGACTTGCCAACAAATTTATAATGCTTTAATAATACAATAACTTAATTTGATATTTAATTAAAATAAAAAACAATCAAAATAAACAAATTAACATGACGGCCAATAGATGTGAGAAAGCTTCGGTCGGTTGGAACGAACGATTTATAATTTCAATCCATTTGTCTGGAAAAATTAGATATTAAAAATGTAACACATGTGGCATATATGAACAACCCATAGATGATTCTAAGGGCATCTCCAACACAAGTTTTTGTTACGGGTTTTTGAAGATGTGACATGTAAGTCGGCAAAGTCATCCTAGAAGAACTTTGGATTTCCAAAGTGGTTTGCAACTTTGGAATTAGTTTTGATTGTTTCTCTCTATGTATCTCCTCTCTCATCTTTTTCTTCTTCCAAAGATTTTTTTTGTTATTTTCGAAAAATCCTATTAAAGGTATTGGCATTCAAGATGTCATGAGTACTTATGGTAGGTATGATTAATATTTTATGATATGATTAATTAGGTAGTAATTTATATATTGATAGTGTGGAATAATCTTTTATGATATGATGTTTTGAAAACCGTACGTGTCATTTATTACTATAATGACTACTCTTATTGAGTATATAAGTATGTCAAAATAATATTATATCATCCACATGACCACATACTATGATCGATTATACTTCCTTCACTATGATTTGATTTTATTCTCACACTTCTTTCTCCATTATACCTATATTTTCTCTTGAGAAATCTTCTTTGTACCCTTACAAGGTAAATGAACAAAAGAAAAATAAAGAGTGCACGAGTGTAAAACATAAGAGAAAATAGTTAAAGGGTAACAAAATGTGATGTATGTGTGATGTGATATGTATAAGGGGTGTAAATAGCAACACTCATTTCTATCTCATCATCTCTTTATCACACTCTTCATTTGGATGTATGTTTTTATTTCGAAAGTGATAGTAAAAAAAAGATTGGAGACTTTATTTCAATGGAAGATAGTTTCATTGAAGGATAACTAGTAAAATACAATTCATGTCTCAACAGCGATCTTGCATGCTCTTATTTATATATGGGCCAAATATTGAAAGAAAAATAAATAGTAATAATAATAATAATAATTAATAAAGCAAGTGAATGGTATAGTAGAAAAAGAATTGCAAAGTAAGAATAGAAATCCTGGTAGTCCTTTGTTTTTGTAGTAATTTGCAATCGCCAATTAATCCTTGAATCTTGTGTCATTCCCATGTGCTCAACTTGAACTATTTGAATTTTACTTGCAAAAGAAAGCAAGCATACCCTGTTGGTAAAAACTTGGACGAGCACACAAGACACACAGAGATATGAGGGGGAAGACTCCTCGTTTTTTATTGATCTTTTCTGCAAACTAAACAAAAAGAAATGCTAGAGAAAATACATAAAGAAAAAACACTATGAGAAGTTTTATGAAAACAGGCTAAACTAATACATAAGGATACTCGCCAACATGGCCTTGGTTTCTGCCAAAATAAACTAAAAACGAACTAGTTCAAATGATTATTTCCGGATTACATCATCATACACGGCGCGAGGGTAACATGAAAGAATTTAGTATATTTTACACATAAATATGTGTAAACCCCACTTAATTTAAAGGTAAATTAACTAATTAATTAATTATATATATATATATATATATATATATATATATATATATATATATATATATATATATATATATATATATATATATATATATATATATATAGGGGTGGGTTCAATGGAGAACCTTAATGCATTGAAGAACCTTAGAGAACCACAATGCATCACTAGAAACCCGTAATGCATCATGCAGGAAGCCAATGCATCACGCGGAAATAATGATGTATCACACGGGAATTTGGTGCATCACGTGGAAATAATGATACATCAGCGGGATTTGTGACGCATTTGTGGTGGTGCATGGAGGTTCTTCAAAGTTTTTCGATGCATAGAGGTTCTCCATTGAACCTACCTATATATATATATATATATATATATATATATATATATATATATATATATATATATATATATATATATATATATATATATATATATATATGGTTCGATAGAGTATCACTCGATCATTATGCAACACACCAAGAGCAATGAAATGAAATTTATATATTCTCTTTATGTACAAAGAAATGAAAGAAATGAAAGTTATATTAGAAAAATCTCATCGGAGCCAACTTTGTTGACATGAAAGGCAAACCTATATGATTATATAGATCAGCTAGAATGATAGGTTAGAAATTAATTACGACAA
The DNA here is from genome assembly GCA_020465985.1 of Centrapalus pauciflorus. Lineage (NCBI taxonomy): Eukaryota > Viridiplantae > Streptophyta > Magnoliopsida > Asterales > Asteraceae > Centrapalus > Centrapalus pauciflorus. The sequence continues at coordinate 341,792 of JAANYP010001746.1, read as the reverse complement.
TTCTACCTTGGTAGATATTGAAATAAGAGATTTTTGTAAACGTTATGAATTTACCCAAGGGTTCAAGCAAAAGTTAAGTCATAGCACGTACAACTAGTTGTGGGAACATAATATTGACATTTAGCAATCTTGGACATGATTTCCAAATTACTTCATGTATATATTTCATCTCTGGCTATATATGCATTAATTATTGATGAATATAACACACACACACACACACACACTCATATGTACTTTAAGCCTCACATTTGACATATATGTTGTACCTTATGTAAAGTGATTTCTACTATTCATTGATGAATTACGATATTAAACAGGCACTCCATTATGAAGAAATGGACCGCCCTGCAATGCATGTGGCTCAAGATGGAGAACCCGAGGAACCTTACAGGACTATGTTCCTAAACATGCTATGAAGGATGCTCAGAACATCATTGAGACTAATGGATTACATTCTGCCAAAGTAAATGCTGTAGATTCCGACCACAACTCAGGCTCTTCCTCCAGCAAACTGCCAAGAAGATGGTAATGAATTAAATAAGATATATAAGACCATGCATGCTCTACAGTTTTGTTTAGGGTCATTTGTTGTTAACTGAAAAAATTTATATACACACAGTAACCTTAATTTGCTGCTAAAAAACACTTGAACGTTACAAAATTCTAACGCTACAAATTTAACACAAATCGACGAGATGATCAACCAAACACTAGACAAATGAACGAAACATGTATTCATTATGTAATTGAATTATCTCAGCAATAGGTGCCCCTCTGAACATGAGTATATTTCATTGAAATATTTTTTATGACCACCAAGCCAAACGGCAACACCGTTGCAAAAAGGAAATTGGGCTCATCGAAATTCAGTTAACTAAGATTAATTAATTTCTATCAACAATCTTGTGTCTAAGATAGCAGAGATATGATCACAACAATATATTGTTATTATTAACAAGTATTTTATTAAGAAAAGTAGAAATCAAATACTTTTTCTAGCCTATGTGTCTCTATCAATTCCAAGTGGTAAATGCTTCGTCTCCTTGGATGAAAATGCCTAGAGGTCGCAAGTTCGAATCTTATGAGCTAGCAAAAAAATATACTGCCTTGTGGTCTTGGAGGTTCACCCTGTGATGACCCCCGGGCTATCCGACCGGGTGGTTGCCCTGGGATTAGGCGGTTCGCAAAGCGGGGCGGATACCCATGCAGGTTAAGCCAAAATAATATATAATGTTGCATTTTTAACTAATATAGTTGTTTTTGTTCTATAAATTAAGGTTGAACTATGTAGATAACAGATGACAATTGGAATCAAATTAGAACCAAAAAAGACTAAAGACTATATAATGATTAATAGATATACACCACATCTTATGATAAAAAAAATTATGGATGGGGTTATATATCTTATTGGAATTCCAAGAGGACGGTTGAACTTATTCAAAACATTTGAGTACAGTAGCTGATTCAATATCTAACTGTTGGATAAACTAAAAAAATATGCTCAAGAAAATAAATCAAACTCTTGTTAGTTTAATCTTGATTATGTAATAGTTTAGAGTTAAATATGTAATTTTATAAAGTATAAGGATCTAGTATAACAATTAGTAAACTTGAAGAGTTGCAAATTTTAGTAAAAGTCACACCCTTCATGAAGAGGCACGTCCGAACCATTGTGTCGGTTCAGACACACCTCTTAGATTAGTATAAATAGTAAGCATTGTAAAGATTGTATTGTGTGATTTCCAAGATTGTTAATAAAAGTTTATTGAATAAATCCTGTGAATGTGTTAAAGAGAGTTTTCCCAAGAGTGGTATCAAGGCGACAGGTTGATCGATCTCATCGCGTACCGAAGGCAATAGATACAATCAAAGAAATACACGAGAAGATGATTCAAGGAGGACTCATCATCGACACCAAGGGCGGCAGAACATAGGAATTGTTCTACAAACAACCTGGCACCAATTTGTCAAGTTTTTTCCCAGATTTCAATTTGAAATTAAAATCGATTTACCACAGTTAGGCAAAACCACATAACCGAAGGCAAAAATTCAAAGCAACGAATTTTTTCAAGAAAAAACAGTGTGCCTATCGCAAATATAGCAATAGAAATAGTAAACCCTAGAATTCATAGTAGCATACTGAATCAAATGCATCAAAAAAGCAGAAAGATAGAACCTGATTTAAAGAAGGCACCACAGCAGAAAATGTCAAGATCAAAAATCACCTAAGATTAACTGGTTTTAATATATCAGAGTTTAAACCAATAACCTTGTTTTGAATCAAAGTCCAATTAAGAAGTTTGTGGAATAACACTTAATTGTTTTTAAGAAAACTTTCAGAACAATAAAGAACAGATATTCAAATAAACATATCCAATATCAACACTTTTATAATACCAAAATCTCTGATTACAATCACCTCTAATCTATTTTAATTAGACGAAGAACACAGATTGTTCTTAGGGTTTTACAACCTTAGAGGCTTGAGAAACTTATCAGAATGCAATGAAAAACTTTTTACACCACCATTACACACTTGCACACCCTTACATCAGAATGACCTAGTCTATCTATATTTAAAGCCTTCTGATTTGTTTCCTTGACGGACTTTGATTTCTCTGGAAGTAGATATGCTTGGAAGATCTTCAAATCTTGAAATATATATCACTTCCTGAATTTTAGCACTTTCTGTTATCAATCTTTTGAGCAGCTTGAACTTTTAACTCTGGCAGATTAAACTTTTTAACTAGCAGCTCGTGTTTGTTGAACTAGCAGCTTGAACTTTGTAATTACACAAAAATACTACTAACAGCTTGAGAAATCTAACTAACAGCTTGACATACTTAAATTATTTCCCAACAGTCTCCCCCTAACTTAAATTCTTTACACAAGACTCTAAGTTTCTATACAAATAAAGAAATAAAGCAAAGTAAAACTGTTATATACAAACTAAGGCATCCAAAAACTTACAACTGTGAAAGTTTCTGCCATATAGCTTTTAAGAATTTTCTCTTTAACTCCTCTTTATCACATTCAATCTTTATAGAGCTCATTTTAAGAAGCCTTGCTTTTGGAAAATCAAGGAATTCAAAATTGTAGAATCTGCTGGATCTGTCTGCAAGCGTGAGTCTATACGTCATGGATTTTGCATATAAATCAAGCTGTACAATCTTCATTTCCTTGGCAGCTTCTATATCCACTCTGGTGGATTCTGGATCAAAAATGCTTCTGAGATCTTTTAAATTTGTCTGAACCCATACAATTTGTGACTTAGAGTGACTGGCAGTTCCAACATTATGCATTTGTGTCAGCTTATCTCTAGTCAATCTTTGAACCAGTTGGATTAGACTCTTGTATTCTTCCTCTTGACCAGCTTCTCTTTTGATTACAAAATGATATACTAAATCAATGTCATCCATTGACTTAGCATACCAGTAAGTAATTGGAGGTTTGGAGAAGTCATGCTGATCAAGGGTCTTTCAATTTCCATAGCCTTTTGCAATTGTTGGTCAAACAACACTCTCTTAACTTGATCAAACTTTGCTTGTTGGATAGATTCAGGTTGAGGAACATCAGCAATATTTTGAGCTAGTTCTTGTGGATCTTGGACTTGTTGGGAGGCTTTGGAGGCTTTTTCCTTTTCCATTTCTCTGTCATATAAAGCCTGAAGCTTTTCAGTTGACCAAGATTGAGCAATAACCTTCGATAAACCAGCTGTTGCAGAGAAATTGATCAAAAATCTTCTGTGTTCTGCCTTTGAAGGCCTTGTTGGCCTTTTCCTCTTCCTCTGGCTTTCTTTGACCACAAACCCTCTTAGGTAATCTCCTAAGGTTTCATCATCTCCCATTGGTTCCTGGGCTTGCTGATCTAGAATCTGATCCTGTTCTTTTGCCAACTTTCTATCCAATTCAGCATCATGAGCAACTTAGCCTTATTTTGAAATAAATTTAATCTTTGGAGGCTCATCAAAATGCTCTTTCCCTTGTCTGTGGAATCTGATAGTGTGGCTTGGATTGCTGGGACAGGAGCTTGTGAACCTTCTCTGATAAACACCCCACTGGCTTAATGGGAACAGCTTGAGCTTCTAGACTAACAACTTGAGAGACTGTTGGAACTGTTAGCCTAGAAACTGTAGCTGTTGTTGGTGAAGTTGAAGCTGTTTGGAGTGGAAGTGGAATCTCCTGATTCTCCCCCTTTTTGGATGCATTGGTTTGATCAGGGGGACCAAAAACCTTTGCAAGCAGGGTTTGAACCATCTTCTCAAGCTGCACAATTTTGTTACCATATAACTTCAACCCAAGCTGAAATTGGGCAAGTTTTTGTTGTTGGACTGTTGTGAGTTGTTGCAGAGCTGTGACTTGTGAACCCTGTGCAGCTATTATGGACTTGTAATGTTCCAAAATGGCTACAACAGGTTTCAGTTGTTGATCCGTCAATGCCCTAAGTTGCAGACTAGGCACAAGATCTTCAAATGATAGTGGGATTTGAGATCTATCACTGGCATCAATTCCAGAAGTAGAAACATCTGGGCCCCTTTGTTCTTGGTACTGGGGACTTTCAGAAGGTGCTTGCACACCCTCTGTTGCCATGGGTGTGGTCTTAGTGATGTTGGTACTGTCTTGTGCCCCTTGTGCAGAGACATCAGTAGCACCAGCCACAAATCCCATATGAACATTCTCTGATGGGATGTTCACCTCCAAATTGAATCAGTTGGGCCCCTATACCCTATTTCAAAAAGACCTTCATGTAAACCAGTAAGGGAGAGATCACATATACATGTGGAATCTTGAAGATGAAGATGTTGTCGTATAGTCTCCTCGGTGATGGTAATGGGATTACCATCAATGATGGATGCAAAAGAAGTGACTCCTTCATGGGTATGTACGGTGGCTGATTTCCAAAACTGCTCTATATGAGAGACATATATAGTGGGATTGACATTTAGAGCATAATGGATATGAGAACCACGTAGAAAATCCATCATATCATGGAATGGTTGTAGTTCAGCGTGTTTGAGAAAGTAGGGAAGGCAGTTGTGTTCTTTAACAAACTCCAATGGTGAGCACAAAAACGAGGATTTAGGGTTTTGAATGACTGTGTGAGAATCGCACAGAAAGAGAAGGTGAAAAGATTGTGGAAGATATTTTTGCAACTGGTAGTTGTAATCAAACGCAACTGGGACTTTTAAGGGTTTGGCTTTTCAAAAATATCTAGTCTCGCGCACAATCTCCTTAGTAATGACTGAAAAGCCCTGCACACTTGACAGACCAAGTGAAACAAATAACAGTTTGAGAAAATGAACTAGCAGCATGAGAATAGTCTCAAGCTGTTACTTGAAAAATGAAAAGCATCTAATGAAACAGTGTCTCCCCCTTAACTAAGTACATTTAATAAGTGTTTTTCTCATTTTATAAGGGAAATAATTAAAACAAATTAATCCATATTTACCATACCAATATTTGATACCCAGAAAGGTGAATCTACCTACATCAAATGGTTTCGTAAATAGATCAGCTAACTGATCATCTGTATGAATTTTGGTAACTTGGATTAATTTCTTCTCATTACAGTCCCTTATAAAATGGAATCTAATGTCTATGTGCTTGGTTTTGGGAAATTTTACTGGATTTTGTACAATGCTGATTACACTTGAATTATCATTATATATAGGAGTAGATAGAAAGTTCATACCATAGTATCTCAGTTGGTTCTGTATCCACATCACCTGGGAATAGCAGCTGGCAGCTGCAACATATTCTGCTTTAGTGGATGAAGTGGAAACAGTGGTCTGCTTTTTGCACTGCCAAGAGACTAGTCTTGCTCCTAGATATTGACATCCACAAGTTGTGGATTTCCTGTCTATGTTGCAACCTCCATAGTCACTATCAGAGTAAGCGGTTAGTTCAAGAGGAGAGTCCTTAGGATACCATAGGCCCAATTTTGGTTGACCTTTGAGATATCTAAATATTCTCTTAACAGCAAACAGATGTGAATCCTTTGGAGCACATTGAAACCTGGCACAAACATAAACAGCAAACATTATATCAGGTCTAGAAGATGTAAGATACATTAGTGAACCTATCAAGGATCTGTACAAATGAATATCCACATCCACTCCTTCATTCACATACTTTGATTGACTTATGAAAATTCCAGTGGGTTTCTGCTTGACCTGTAATCCTAGAAAGAAAGTGAGTTCCCCCATTAAACTCATTTGAAACTTTTTGTGCATCAAAGTCTCAAACTCCTTGCACAGGATGTCATTTGTTGATCTAAAGATGATATCATCAACATAGATTTGAACAAGAAGGATCTCTGATTTGATGGACTTTGTAAATAATGTCTTGTCCAAAGTACCTCTCTTGAATCCATTCTGTAGTAGATATGAAGAAAAAGTGTAATACCATGCTCTTTGGGCTTAGTGAAGTCCATAGAGTGCTTTGTCTAACTTGTAGACTCTGTCTGGATACTTATAGTCTTCAAATCTAGGGGGTTGACACACATAAACCTCTTCTTCAATTGTACCATATAAGAATGCAGATTTCACATCCATTTGGTACACTTTGAACCCTTTGTATCTGGCATAAGGTAGGAACAGTTTGATGGCTTCTATCCTTGCTACTAGGGCAAATACATCATCATAGTCTATTCCTTCTTCTTGAGTGTATCCTTGAGCTACCAGCCTTGCTTTGTTTTTGATCACTACACCTCTCTCATCTTTCTTATTTCTGAACACCCATCTTATACCAATTGCCCTCTTACCTTTAGGCAAATCAACTAGAGTCCATGCATTTTGAATCTTGAATTGCAAAAGTTCTTCCTGCATTGCCTCAATCCAAGATGGATCCTTCAGTGCCTGAGATGCCTTCTTTGGTTCTAACTGTGACATGAAGCATGCATGTTCAAAGGCAGCTAGACTGAATTCAGGGACTGCTGATTCAGTATCAGTTGATTCCTTGTGAATCATTGTCCTTGTTTGCACAGGAGTGCGTGGATCTCCCATTATCTGGTTAACAGGATGATAATTGTGAACCCTGAGTGTAGGTTCCCTTTCTGTCTGAAATGAGCTTCCCATATTTGTATCATCACATTCTGCACCACTTGATGATTCTGCTTCAGTAACAGTTTGATCTGGAGATGGAACTGTTTTCCTATTGGTTGGAGCTGTTACATCAGGGCTTGGAATTGGCACTTCAAACTCTGGGTGTGTGTCTTTTTGGTTAATCAGGACCCCAGGTGGGTCACAAGAGAGAAGTGGTAGAACAGTATACTCATCCCATGTAGCAGAATCTGCAATAGTTGGAAACTTTATGCCAACAGCTTGAATATTTGTGTTACCAGCATGAGAATTTGTACTAGCAGTTTCAACACTGTTTCCAACAGCTCCTGTAGAATACTCAACAAAGCTCAGAGAATTTGTTAGTGAATCTAAATTAAACAACCAATCAGGACCAGTGCCTTTGACATTTGCAGTGTTTTCATTAAATTCAACATTGACACTTTCTTCAATGGTTTTAGACACACTGTTATATACCCTATAGGCTTTGCATTGAGTAGAGTATCCTACAAAGAATCCTTCTTCAGCCTTACTCTCAAACTTTCCTAAGTGAGTTTTAGTATGGACGATAGTGCATGAACAGCCAAAAGGTTTTAGGAAGGCTATTAAGGGAATCCTGTGATGGAATAACTCATAGGGAGTTTTCCCTTGTGACTGAACAACTTGAACCCTATTTAGAACATAACATACTGTATTTACTGCCTCTGCCCAGAAGGTCATTGGCAGTTTGGAATCATCTAGCATGGTTCTAGCAGCCTCTATTAGTGTTCTATTCTTCCTTTAAGCTACACCATTTTGTTGTGGTGTTCTAGGTGCACTATATTGCCTTGCAATGCCTTTAGACTCACAGAAACTGTTTAGGATATGATTTTTAAACTGAGTTCCATTGTCTGACCTAATCACCTTAACTTTTAAGTTAGATTGGTTTTCAAATTTTAGAATAAAGGATTTGACTAACTTAGCAGTTTCATCCTTAGTCCTAAGAAAATAAACCCATGTAAACCTGGTGAAATCATCAACAATGACTAAACAGTAAGCTCTTTTATTCAAACTCAAAACAGATGTTGGACCAAAGAGATCCATATGAATAAGATGAAGAGCAGATGAGATTGAATTTACTTCCTTGGCCTTATGAGAAGTTTTGTGTTGCTTGACTTTGAGACATGCTACACAATGATCATCACAAATGAACTCCTTCTGTGGTAAACCTCTTACCAAGTTCTTTTTGACTAAAACATTCATGGATTTGAAGTTCATGTGACACATCCTTCTGTGCCAAAGAGCAGACTCATTAGATGATGCTTTGGGCATTAAACAGCTTAAAGTATTTGATTTGGATAAAAGTTCTGTGTCTAAACAGTAGACATTGTCCTTTCTTGGTGTTCTGAGTAAAACAAGATTTTCAGTTTTTTCAAAATCTTTTGAGAGGACAATGCATTCAGAGTCTGTGAACAAAACAATATTTTGTTTGTCACAAACTTGAGACACACTTAGTAAATTGTACTTCAGCTGTTCAACATACAGAACATCATTGAATATCATATTGTCTGCTTTGATAGTACCCTTACCTGTTACCTTACCTCCTTTGGAATTTCCTCTAAATGCAACAAACCCTCCTTCAAAGCTTTTGAAATTTGACAAGCATTCAGAGTTGCCTGTCATGTGCCTAGAGCATCCACTGTCCATATGCCATATTGTCTTATGTTGGGTCCTGTGGTTGCCCTGCACAGAAAAAGCTTAGTTAGTAGTGGAGTAAACACAAACCAAATTGGTTTTGGGTTGTCCTTGTGCATTGACATAACTAAATACTGTTTGTGTCTTTTTAAACTTAGTGAGATCCACTGATGGATTCTGTGAGGAGTATTTAATTATGACATGAGGTTTCCAGATGTTCTTTCCATCCTTTTCTTTAACAGTCTCAGATGATCCACTACTAATTCCAGTTTTTGACTTAGCAGTTGGAACAGGGTGCTGAGTGCCAGCAGTTTCAGAATTTGCACTACCAGTTCCAACTTTTGACTTAACAGTTTCAACCTTTGCATTAGCAGTTTGATCTGTGTTTTTGCCTTTAACACACCATACCTTTTCATGTTGGATTTAGATTTTACTAAAACTTTTTTTTGGTTTACAGACTGCCTTTTGTTGACTTTTAAGAACCTGTGATCAACTGTCTTCTTTGGAACTGGTGTGACAGGTTTTTTTGGCCTTTGAAACTTTTAGATTTTGAGCAATGGCATGTTTTTGAAACACAATCTGTTTTGTAACAGATGGTTTATATAAACAATGCCTGGCCAAATGATTTTTTCTGCCATAGTGGAAACATCTTTTGATTATTTTGATAGGAGAACCAGTTTTGTGTAACCATAACTGGTTCTTGTTCTTTTGATTTCCTCTTAACTGCTACTGAGTGGGAAACTTTTGGACACCATGCTTTTGGCATGTGCATACTGGAACTTTTTTATCCTTTTTATTTATATTGGAAGTGGATGCAATATTACAATTAGAAGGTACAGATACATGTAGAGCATGATTGCAGTCACTCATCTTCTCTTTTCCTTTCAGACTGTTAGTTCTCATAGAATTAGAAACAGGATTTTCTATGTGTGCACTCATGGTTTTGGAGTCACTCTTATCTTCCTTACACTCACAGCCTTCATTTGAAAGCCATTTCTTCTTTGGATTCAGGCTTGTCCTCAAGGATAGGATCTACAGTTTTCATTTTCTCATCTAATGGTTCATTCACAAGCCTATCAACAACTTCACTCATATGATGAATGTATTTATTATTATATGGGGGTGGAGTAGCCTTATAGCCTATACCTTCCTTGGGATTAAGTTGATATTTGACCCTATCTTTAAATTGAATTTCCATTAGGTGTTCTAGCTTTTGGTTGGCCATCTTGAAGCTGCCTAAGTCTATATTTATAGATTCTACCTCCTTGTTAGCTTCTAACACCTTCTGTTCAGTCTCATCTAATTTCTTATTTAGGGTCTCTATTTTCTCATTTAGTTCCTTTTTCTCCCACTCATGATATGTTCTATCATGTCCCATCTGAATCTCATTATCCTTATAGTCATTGATCTGTTTTTCAAGATCCTATATAACCTGCATATACTCATATCTCCTCTCTTCCATCCTAGCTAGAGTTTTGCACATGCTCTCATTATGATCTCTGTACTTTTGAACCATATTTTTGCATGTTTGAGAGCAGAGTTTATCATTTACCTCAGATGGTAGTTCAGTGGAAGTGACAGTTGTAGTTTCTGCCATAAGAGCTTGATTTTGAAACTCCTCTTCTGTCTAGTCACTCCAGTCAAATACATTTTCTTCTTGAGAGACAAGAGCTTGTGAGGATGATGTTTGACTGGTTTGCTGGGGTCTTGGTGGCTGCTGACTTTGTGATCTGCACTCTCTAGCAAAATGGCCAAGTTTGTGGCATTTGAAGCACTCAACCTTTGATTTGTCAAATGCTGGCTTGCCTTCTGCTCTGGCTTGAAAATTTGGTCTGCCAGTCCTTTTCAGAAATCTTTTGGCCCTCATAGTCAACATAGCATGTTGTCACTTTAAGTCCATCTCTTCTATATCATCTGGATGGATTTGTTCCAGATCTTCAGCATTAAGAGCAAAAAGTCCATCACTTGCAACAAATGTTTCATAATGTACTTCAGAAGAGTTACCATCAGCATCTGAAAAAGAACCACAACATTTTGATTTATCAAATAATGCTGATGACAGCAGAGCAGTGTTGTGATTGTAAGAAAAGGATTTCTTTTTATTTTCAATTTCAGATTCAAACACTCTTAGACTGTTGTAAAGGTCATCCAACTCTATTTCATCTAGAGTGTCTTTGGTTCTCCATTAGGCAGCATAGACTGTCCATTCTTCACCAAGAGATCTGAGGAATTTTCTGTTCACTTCATCTTGATCCAGGCTGACCTTAGCACTCTCTAATTCACCTATCAGCTTATTAAACCTATCACAAATTTGAGTAATGTTTTCATTCTTGCCACCAGAAAAGTTTTCATACTGCTGTTTTAATAGATCCTTTTGATTCCTTTTGGTGCTAGCATTGTCAACAAATCTTTTCTCTAAAGCAATCCAAAGAGAATGAGCAGTATAAAACTTTTTAAACTGATGTTGATAAGCATTAGGAATGGCTATTTGTAAAAGATTAAGAGCTTTGACTTCATTCATTCTAGCCTTTCTTTCAATCTCAGTTTTTTGAGGTATCCTTTTTGGTTTGCCCTCAGCATCTAATTCATGATCAACTGCAGGAGGATTTTCAACAGCTTCCCATAGGGCATAAACAATGAATTGAATGTGCTGTTGATTCCTGAGTTTCCACATCTCGAACTCAGTGGGTTTGAGCATAGGCACTTTGAGTCCTTGCCTAGATCCACTACTTCTATTTTCAAACTCCATTGCAGAAAAACAAAATTTTAAACAAAGAAAGGTTCTGACTTTGAAAACATAGAATAACAAATAAAACCTGGCTCTGATACCACTTGTCAAGATCAAAAATCACCTAAGATTAACTGGTTTTAATATATCAGAGTTTAAACCAATAACCTTGTTTTGAATCAAAGTCCAATTAAGAAGTTTGCGGAATAACACTTAACTGTTTTAAGAAAACTTTTAGAACAATAAAGAACAGATATTCACATAAACATATCCAATATCAACACTGTTATAATACCAAAATCTCTTATTACAATAACTTCTAATCTGTTTTGATTAGACGAAGAACACAGATTGTTCTTAGGGTTTTACAACCTTAGAGGCTTGAGAAACTTATCAGAATGCAATGAAAAACTTTTTACACTACCATTACACACTTACACACCCTTACAATAGAAAGACCTAGTCTTTCTATATTTATAGCCTTCTGATTTATTTCCTTGACGGACTCTGATTTCTCTGGAAGTAGATATGCTTGGAAGATCTTCAAATCTTGAAATATATATCACTTCCTGAATTTCAGCACTTTCTGTTATCAATCTTTTGAGCATCTTGAACTTTGTAATTACACAGAAATACTACAAACAGCTTGAGAAATCTAACTAACAGCTTGACATACTTAGATTATTTCGCAACAGAAAAATCCACAGAGACAAATGCCACCACCGTAGGAGCAAAGAACCCACGGACAGAAACCAATACGAGTCAGCATCAACCACGACCGTAGAACCACGACCGCTATCATAGAAACCATAATCAACAACATATATCGAAAGTGCCGATTAGGAGTAGCCAACAGAAAGGGGTTTTAGGTTCAAGGGTTACATCGATTCATCAAGACAATGATTGAGAGAAAGAAATATACGAGTTCACTTTACACATAGAGAAGGGGGGAAGAACCGTTTGAGAGAAACGGTGGATAAGGGAATAGAGAGGACATCACAACGTTCACGTAAATTAACGTTTCATAAAGGAAAAGCAATACAATGTTTCAGTGGAGAAAAGTTTCAACGAAAGCATACCACATCACCCAAGGAAGAGGAGTCCAGTCGGATCAGATTTAAAATGCCCAGGAAATCAGATAGGCCCAAGTCGAACAAAAAAGGGTCAAGCCAAAGAAAAGGTTGCAAAGGCCCAACAGGGAGCCCAAGAAAAAGAAAAGTCCACCAGGTTCCATCTATTATTGAGATTATATATATTAATATTATTATTTTAGAAAATAGACTTTAATTTATTAGGAGAATAAATTAAAGATTGAAATTTGCGAGTCATAATTTATGTTAGAAAAACGATAAATTGTTTGAAAAATTAATTGTGGTTAGGAGAAAACCACATTAAAGAATATGTCAGGAGATAAAAATAATGTTATTTATAGAGATTTCATCACAACTCAAATCAGAATTTGAGAAATTAGTAATGAGTGAAGATGAGTCAATAGATGCAATTGTAGGGACGTTAATGAGTATTATTTCAAAAGGCTGCAACATGTGGATTAACGTTTGACGAGCAGATGAAAGTACGGAAGGTACTTAATTTAGTAGTAGATAGATTTATACCCGTAGTAGCCACTATTGAAATGATTGCAGAACTTAAGAGTGCAAAGTTAGAAAAGATTATCGGTAAACCTAAGACTTATGAAGGAAGAATTAAGTTTAGAAAAGGTAGTCAAGAAGATTACAGTGAGAAGTTGTTGTTCACACGTCAAGGGAATGACAGAAATTATGAACGCAACAATAGATGAGGAGGAGGTAATCACACACGAGGAAGAGGCCAAAACAAAACAAAAGGAGAGAGAGAGAGAGAGAGAGAGAGAGAGAGAGAGAGAGAGAGAGAGAGAGAGAGAGACGTTGATCGGGATTAGATCAACAGATAAAAAGAAAGAGAATTTGGTCAGGATTATACCAAAGATAGATAGAGTGAGTAGAAATGGTTGGTATTAGACCAAGTTCGGGATTAGACCAAAACAGACAGAGATAAGAGAAATATTGATCGGGAGTGGATCAATAAGAAGCTTGATTGATCGGGAGTAGATCATTTTTTCTTAAAGCAAGTTAGAGAGACCCAAGATTTGATTCAACAAAATTAAATGTAGATAGGAAGACAACATTTAAGAAACAGATGCAGCATTTGAGAAACAGATGTGAAGACAGTTAGAGAACCTAACAAGAATTCACAAACAAGAAGATGCAAGAGTTGAAAACAAACACAAGAACAGAATATTGAAGTTCGAACAATTAAGATTAAGGGGGAGAATGTTTGTTTAATCTTGATTATGTAGTAGTTTAGAGTTAAATATGTAATTTTATAAAGTATAAGGAGCTAGTATAGAAATTAGTAAACTTGAAGAGTTGCAACTTTTAGAAAAAAGTCACAACCCTTCATGAGGAGGCACGCCCGAACCATTGTGTCGGTTCAGACACACCTCCTAGATTAGTATAAATAGTAAGCATTGTAAAGATTGTATTATCTGATTATCAAGATTGTTAATAAAAGTTTAGTTTTAATAAATCCAGTGAATGTGTTAAAGAGAGTTTTCCCAACAACTCTATTACAATCTTTGAAATTTCACACTTAAATCTTTACATTTGGTTTCTAATTATACAAATTGAAACGATGCCTTGAATGGTAGTAACCATTTGTTGGTGTCTATTCGGAATAGTCCCAATGTTCCACGAAGCATCGAGACCCTTAATTCTATATTCATTTATAATTCAGTCCCTAAACTATTCTATGTATACATTTAGGTAACATACTTATTCTAATTACGTATTTAGGCAATGAACTACTTGTTTTTGTCATTAAACTCAAACATTCCCCCCTAATGACAAAACAGTGATTCTTTTTCTTCAAACTTGTGTTCTTCTGTTTATCTTCAACTCTTTCATCTCTGTGCTTATGCAATTTCTCAACTTCTGTAGGTTCTCTAACTTTCTTTGTATCTGTTTCTCAAATTCTATCTCTCTATCTATATTCATTTTACCTGAATCGAATTTTGGGTTTCTCTAACCCATTTTTTTAGACAAATAAATTGCTCCCAATCAGTTCTTCTCTTATTGATATATTCCTGACCAATTCTTCTCTCTTCTCTTCTTTTGTTGATCTAATCCCGGTCAATTCTTTTTCTCAATTCTATTCTCTTGTTGATCTAATCCCGATCAATTCTTCTCTCTCTTTCTCTTTCTCTCTCTATCTCTCTTATTTTCTTATTGATATACTTTCGATCAATAACTTCTTTCTCTCTTATCTTCTTCTACGGATGCATCTCGTTCTCTTCCTTGCTTATAACAATTAGTAGTGTTGGTTCATCATCTTTGGACATAAGATTTGAGACAAAATTTATTCTATGGTCTGGTTTTGGACAATTCTGCAGCATAGTGTCCAAGTTTGTGACAATTATAGAATTCTATCTCTCTAATATCTCTTATTCGGTAGTTTTGATCTCTAGGGTTTCTTCTTCTTTTCTCATGACTATCTTTATTCTTACTATCTCTTGTGAATCTTCCTTGGCCTCTACCTCGTGTCTGATTACCACCTCATTGTCTACCATTTCCATAGTTTGTTCATACTTTTTGTCATTATTTTGACGTGTGAACAACTTCTCAATGTTGTCTTCATGACTTCCTTTTCTAAACTTAATTCTCTCTTCACAAGTCTTAAATTTTCCTATAATATCTTCTAACTTTACAGTCTTAAGATCAACAATCATTTCAATAGTTGCTACTATTGGTACAAACTTATCTGGTACTGCAGTATGTATTTTCCGTACTTTTGTTTGTTCGTCAAACGTTAATCCACATGTTGCTGCCTTTGAAATAATATTCATCAACTTCCCCGCATATGAATCTATTGATTCATCTTCTTTCATTACTAGTCTTTCAATTATTTGATTTACGTTGTTGCGAGTGTGCTTGTTATACATCTTCTGTCCCAATAAATCTTGATTTAGAGAGTTTCAAATATCTTTTGTTGTTCACATCCTGCAACTTGTATTTGGTAATCTTTGAAATAGATATGTTGATACCGAACTATCCTTTTTTACATCAACCTCATTTGATGTACTTGTTCCTTCTATCAAAACTCAAACACCATTTACCACTATTTTTTCCTTCTTAATGTGCGTAATGTATAATTTTCTTGTTTAAAATTGGTCATTGATATGATGATAATGATGTGGTGACTTCTCTATAAACAATATTGTTGTTATCCCTTTTATCTCCCATCATATTCTTTTAATTTAGTTTTCTCCTAAACCCAATATATATTCACCTTTTGTTTTTTTTTTAAATAACAAAAATTTTTTTCTTTAGAAAACTTAATACCATGCTCGATGATCATATTGATTTCATATGTTTACAAGCACATATTATTTTGTTTTCAGGACAATGTGCGTTGAATTATGAAAACCACCCAAAGCCTAGAAGATCGGTCATTCCTCAATATGTTCTTTCTCCGATTGAAAGACTCAACAGACAACTTTTAGAGATTGCACTTGAGCAACCAGAAGTATTTCTAAACAAGTCTGATGAAGATGTGTTTGTTCCCCAAGGAAATAATCCAATATTGCCATGTGAGACTCTTCTTGGTGCAATGTTACTATCCTCGCCACCTGAAGCTCAAAAACCAACAACGCATGAGCCACCTCTCATCGCAAAAGTAGCAACAACTACATCTAAATCAGGAGAAAATGTCAACGACCATAAAGAGCCACCAGCAATATAAGAGCTTATTCATACCCAAAAATACTTTTACAAACTTATTTCTCAAGGTTTAAACGTATATGCATGATATTCAAGAACACCAGTTGATTGGGGTGACATTTAATGCTTGATATTATGTTTTGATGATAAGGATATGATATCCTCAAAATTGTTTTTTACATCTAGTTGGAATTCATAATTAAGATATTTCTTAATCTGAGAATGATACATATGGGAGAAGAACCCCATATATGTGTAGCGTTGTAGCTAGTGATATGTATACATCTCGAAGATATACAAATATAATGAATCATTGTAAGTTGATCTCCTACCAGTAACATAACAACGATAGTACATGATCTCCACTATCGTCGTCTGAATTGGAGGTTTTTGTGCTCCAAATCACTCATCAATCAGCGTGCTTTGTAGTATGATCCCCCATGTCATAAAAAATTGTAAATATATGCAGACTCATATAATTACTTTAAAAGAGGTGATATCTACACCATACATTTTTGAAACAATCATTTCAACATAATATAATATTTAATTAAGTTAGGTTAACAAGGAATAAAGCCTACTTATCATAACTAATATGATCTAATAAAAAATAGGGCACGACTCGTTCGCACGGAGTCCATATTCCTGACTCGATTTATATATATACAAGGTGAAAGCAGTTTATAATCAATGGTGTTCATAACGTTATGGCAAATCTAAAGTTTTCTATTATATAAAAATAGGTTTCAATGAACACCATTATAAGATTTTGATAATCATATATCATTTGAATAGCTATTCAATGTATATTTTGTAATTAACTCTAGCCATGATAATGATATAATTTTCGAAGGAGTCAACTACCCATTACCCAATCATCTTCATGATTGTTGAAATAATAAGTTCCACTTCACGTGATTCGAACCCACGAGTCAAATACTTGGCTTAATGACATCTCTACATGTTATGATTGTACCTGAAATAGGTGGGAAATGAAGGGTAAGAAAATAAAATTTGCTTAGTGAGTTACTAAATCGAGATGGCATGCATAACATAAAACATGCAACAGTAATAAAAGTAGTTATAAAAATAGACATGTGCAATATATTAATAAAAGTATTGTATGAATAGAACCCACTATTTGTGGGAATTGAACCCACTATTGTGGACTTCGGGTGCCGGTTGGAGTTAGCAGGCAATCTTCGTGACCTATGCAAATAGTGGGTTCTATTCCCACAATACTTTTATTAAGATATTGGACATGTCTATTTTTATAACTACTTTTATTACTATTGCATGTTTTATGTTGTGCATGTCATCTCGATTTAGTATCTCACTAAGCAAATTTTATTTGCTTACCCTTCATTTCCCACCTATTTCAGGTACAATCATAACATGTAGAGATGTCATTAAGCCAAGTATTTGACTCGTGGGTTCGAATCCCCTGAAGTGGAACTTATTATTTCAACAATCATGAAGATGACTGGGTAATGGGTAGTTGACTTCCTTCGAAAATTGTATTATGATCATGGCTAGAGTTAATTACAAAATATACATTGAATAGCTATTCAAGTGATATATGATTATCAAAAATCTTATAATGGTGTTCATTGAAAGCTATTTTTATATAATAGAAAACTTTAGATTTGCCATAACGTTATGAACACCATTGATTATAAACTGCTTTCACCTTGTATATATATAAACCGAGTCAGGAATATGGACTCCGTGCGAATGAGTAGTGCCTAATTTTTGATTAGATCATATTAGTTACGATAATTAGGCTTTATTCCTTGTTAACCTAACTTAATTAAATATTATATTATGTTGAAATGATTGTTTCAAAAATGTATGGTGTACATGTCACCTCTTTTAAAGTAATTATATGAGTCTGCATATATTTACGATTTTTTATGACATGGGGGATCATACTACAAAGCAGGCTGATTGATGAGTGATTTGGAGCACAAAAACCTCCAATTCAGACGACGATAGTGGAGATCATGTACTATCGTTGTTATGTTACTGGTAGGAGATCAACTTACAACGATTCATTATAATTGTATATCTTCGAGATGTATACATATCACTAGCTACAGCGCTACACATATATGGGGTTCTTCTCCCATATGTATCATTCTCAGATAAAGAAATATCTTAATTATGAAATCCAACTAGATGTAAAAAACAATTTTGAGGATATCATATCCTTATCATCAAAACATAATATCAAGCATTAAATGTCACCCGAATCAACAGGTGTTCTTGTATATCATGCATATACGTTCAAACCTTGAGAAATAAGTTTGTAAAAGTATTTTTGGGTATGAATAAGCTCTTATATTGCTGGTGGCTCTTTATGGTCGTTGACATTTTCTCCTGATTCAGATGTAGTTGTTGCTACTTTTGCGATGAGAGGTGGTTCATGCGTTGTTGGTTTTTGAGCTTCAGGTGGCGAGGATAGTAACATTGCACCAAGAAGAGTCTCACATGGCAATATTGGATTATTTCGTTGGGGAACAAACACATCTTCATCAGACTTGTTTAGAAATACTTCCGGTTGCTCAAGTGCAATCTCTAAAAGTTGTCTGTTGAGTCTTTCAGTCGGAGAAAGAACATATTGAGGAATGACCGATCTTCTACGCTTTGGGTGGTTTTCATAATTCAACGCACATTGTCCTGAAAACAAAATAATATGTTCTTGTAAACATATGAAATCAATATGATCATCGAGCATGCTATTAAGTTTGCTAAAGAAAAAAAATTTGTTATTTAAAAAAAAAACAAAAGGTGAATATATATTGGGTTTAGGAGAAAACTAAATTAAAAGAATATGATGAGAGATAAAAGGGATAACAACAATATTGTTTATAGAGAAGTCACCCCATCATTATCATCATATCAATGACCAATTTTAAACAAGAAAATTATACATTACGCGCATTAAGAAGGAAAAAATAGTGGTAAATGGTGTTTGAGGTTTGATAGAAGGAACAAGTACATCAAATCAGGTTGATGTAAAAAAAGGATAGTTCGGTATCAACATATCTATTTCAAAGATTACCAGAAGATTTGTAAATACAAGTTGCAGGATGTGAACAACAAAAGATATTTGAAACTCTCTAAATCAAGATTTATTGGGACAGAAGATGTATAAAAAGCACACTCGCAACAATGTAAATCAAATAATTGAAAGACTAGTAATGAAAGAAGATGAATCAATAGATTCATATGCGGGGAAGTTGATGACTATTATTTCAAAGGCAGCAACATGTGGATTAATGTTTGACGAACAAATAAAAGTACGAAAAATACTTAATGCAGTACCAGATAAGTTTGTACCAATAGTAGTTCAATGATTGTTGATCTTAAGACTGTAAAGTTAGAAGAGATTATAGGAAAATTTAAGACTTATGAAGAGAGAATTAAGTTTAGAAAAGGAAGTCATGAAGACAACACTAAGAAGTTGTTCACACATCAAAATGATGACAAAAAGTATGAACAAACTATGGAAATGGTAAACAAGGAGGTGGTAATTAGACACGAGGTAGAGGCCAAGGAAGATTCACAAGAGATAGTAAGAATAAAGATAGTCATGATAAAAAAAAGAAGAAACCCAAGAGATCAAAACTACCGAATAAGAGATATTAGAGAGATAAAATGCTATAATTGTCACAAACTTGGACATTATGCATGAGATTGTCCAAAACCAGACCATAGAATAAATTTTGTCTCAAATCTTATGTCCAAAGATGATGAACCAACACTACTAATGGTTATAAGCAAGGAAGAGAACGAGATGCATCCGTAGAAGAAGATAAGAGAGAAAGAAGTTATTGATCGGAAGTATGTCAATAAGAAAATAAGAGAGATAGAGAGAGAAAGAGAAAGAGAGAGAAGAATTGATCGGGATTAGATCAACAAGAGAATAGAATAGAGAAAAAGAATTGATCTGGATTAGATCAACAAAAGAAGAGAAGAGAGAAGAATTGGTCAGGAATATATCAATAAGAGAAGAACTGATTGGGAGCAAATTATTTGTCTAAAAAAAACGGGTTAGAGAAACCCAAAATTCGACTCAGGAAAAATGAATATAGATAGAGAGATAGCATTTGAGAAACAGATACAAAGAAAGTTAGAGAACCTAAAGAAGTTGAGAAATTGCACAAGCACATAGATGAAAGAGTTGAAGATAAACATGAGAACACAAGTTTGAAGAAAAAGAATCACTGTTTTGTCATTAGGGGGAATGTTGGAGTTTAATGACAAAAACAAGTAGTTCATTGTCTAAATATGTAATTAGAATAAGTATGTTACCTAAATGTATACATAGAATAGTTTAGGGACTGAATTATACATGAATATAGAATGAAGGGTCTCGATGCTTCATGGAACATTGTGACTATTCCGAATAGACACCAACAAATGGTTACAACCATTCAAGGCACCTTTTCAATTTGTATAATTAGAAACCAAATGTAAAGATTCAAGTGTGAAATTTCAAAGATTGTAATAGAGTTGTTGGGAAAACTCTCTTTAACACACTCTTTAACACATTCACCGGATTTATTCAAACTAAACTTTTATTAACAATCTTGATAATCACATAATACAATCTTTACAATGCTTACTGTTTATAATAATCTAGGATGTGTGTCTGAACCGACACAATGGTTCGGACATGCCTCCTCATGAAGGTTTGTGACTTTTTCTAAAAGTTGCAACTCTTCAAGTTTACTAATTTCTATACTAGGTCCTTATACTTTATAAAATTACATATTTAACTCTAAACTATTACATAATCAAGATTAAACTAACATTCTCCCCCTTAATCTTAATTGTTTGAACTTCAATCTTCTGTTCTTTTGTTTGTTTTCAACTCTTGCATCTTCTTGTTTGTGAAATCTTGTTAGGTTCTCTAACTGTCTTCACATTTTTTCTCAAATGCTGCATCTGTTTCTTAAATGTTGTCTTCCTATCTACATTTAATTTTGCTGAATCACATATTGGGTTTCTCTAACCTGCTTTAAGAAAAAAATGATCTACTCCCGATCAGTTCTTCTTTGATTGATCTACTCCCGATCAGTTCTTCTTTGATTGATCTACTTTCGATCAATCATGCTTTTTTTTGATCTACTCCCGATCAATATTTCTCTTATCTCTGTCTGTTTAGGTCTAATCCCGACCTTGGTCTAATCCCAACCATTTCTACTCACTCTATCTATCTTTGGTCTAATCCTGACCAAATTCTCTTTCTTTTTATCTGTGATCTAATCCTGATCAACGTCTCTCTCTCTCTCTCTCTCTCTCTCTCTCTCTCTCCTTTTGTTTTGTTATTGATCTAATCTTGATCAAGTTCTAAGTCTTCTTCAACAAGGTTTGAGGAAACTTCTTTTCTATGATTGATCTACTCCCGATCAATCATGCTTCTTACTAATGTATTCATGATCAATATTTCTCTTATCTCTGTCTGATTTGGTCTAATCCCGACCATTTATACGCACTCTATCTATCTTTGGTCTAATCCTGACCAAATTCTGTCTTTATATCTGTTGATCTAATCTCGATCAATCTCTCTCTCTCTCTCTCTCTTTTTGTTTTGTTATTGATCTGATCTTGATCAAGTTCTAAGTCTTCTTCAATGAGGTTTGAGGCAACTTCTTTTCTATAATCTAGTTCTGAACAGTCTGCAAAGTAGTGTCCAAATTTATGACAATTGTAACATTCTATATCTATAATATCCCTTTTTCGGTAGCTTTGATCTCCAGGGTTTCTCCCTCTTTTATCATGACTATCTTTGGTCTTATTATCTCTTGCGAATCTTCCTTGGCCTCTTCCTCGTGTCTGATTACCTCCTCCTCGTCTATTGTTGCGTTCATAATTTCTGTCATTCCCTTGACGCGTGAACAACAACTTTTGACTGTAATCTTCTTGACTACCTTTTCTAAACTTAATTCTTCCTTTATAAGTCTTAAGTTTACCAATAATCTTTTCTAACTTTACACTCTTAAGTTCTGCAATCATTTCAATAGTGGCTACTACCGGTATAAATCTATCTGGTACTAAATGAAGTACCTTCCGTACTTTCATTTGCTCGTCAAACGTTAATCCACATGTTGCAGCCTTTGAAATAGTACTCATTAACTTCCCTACAAATGCATCTATTGACTCATCTTCATTCATTACTAATTTCTCAAATTCTGATTTACGTTGTTGTGAATGTGCATGCTGTATATCTTTTGTCCCAATAATTCTCGATTTTAAAGAATCTCAAATTTCTTTTGCTGTTTCACATCCCGGAACTTGCATTTGCAAATCTTCTGGTAACCCTTGAAATATGTATGCTGATGCTGAACTATCTTTGTTTACATCAATCTCATTTGATGTACTTTCTACTTCTATTAAATCCCAAACTCCACTTGTCACTAATATTTTTTTCATTCTTAATGCCCATAATATATAATTCGTATTTTTTAGAATTGGACATTGATATGATGATAATGTTGTGATGAAATCTCTATAAATAACATTATTTTTATCTCCTGACATATTCTTGAATTTGGTTTTCTCCTAACCACAATTAATTTTTCAAACAATTTATGATTTTTCTAACGTAAATTATGACTCGCAAATTTCAATCTTTAATTTATTCTCCTAATAAATTAAAGTCTATTTTCTAAATTAATAATATTAATATATATAATCTCAATATATATTTATAGATGGAACCTGGTGGACTTTTCTTTTTCTTGGGCTTCCTGTTGGCCTTTGCAACCTTTTCTTTGGCCTGCCCCTTTTTTGTTCGACTTGGGCCTATCTAATTTCTTGGGCATTTTAAATCTGATCCGGCTGGACTCCTCTTCCTTGGGTCCGGTTTAAGTCTGATGTGGTATGCTTTCGTTGAAACGTTTCTCCACTGAAATACGGTATTGCTTTTCCTTTATGAAACGTTAATTTCCCTTAACGTTGCGGTGCCCTCTCTATTCCCTTATCCACCGTTTCTTTAAAAGGGTTCTTTTCCCCCTTCTCTATGTGTATTGTGAACTGGTATATCTCTTTCTATCAATCGTCTCAATCGTTGCCTTGATGAATCGATGTAACCCTTGAAGCTAAAAACCCTTTCTGTTGCCTACTCCTAATCGGCGCCTTCGATATATGTTGTTGATTATGGTTTCTATGGTAGTGGTGGTGTTTCTACGGTGGTGGTTGATGCTGACTAGTTGTGGTTTCTGTCCGTGGGTTCTTTGCTCCTACGGTGGTGTGGTTTCTGTCCGTGGGTTCTTTGCTCCTACGGTGCTGGCACTTGTCTCTGTGGATTTTTCTGCGGTGGTGCCTTCTTGAAATCAGGTTCTATCGTTCTACTTTTTTTATGCATCCGATTCAGTATGCTACTATGAATTTTAGGGTTTACTATTTCTATTGCTATATTTGCGATAGGCTTACTGTTTTTTCTTGAAAAAATTCGTTGCTTTGTATTTTATCTTCGGTTATGTGGGTTTGCCTAACTGTGGAAAATCGATTTTAATTTCAAATTGAAATCTGGAAAAAAAAACTTGATAAATTGGTGCCGGGTTGTTTGTAGAACAATTCCTATGTTCTTCCGCCCTTGGTGTCGATGATGATTCCTCCTTGAATCACCTTCTCGTGTATTTCGTCGATTGTATCTATTGCCTTTGGTATGCGATGAGATCGATCAACCTGTCGCTTTGATACCACTATTGGGAAAACTCTCTTAAACACATTCACAGGATTTACTCAATAAACTCTTATTAACAATCTTGGAAATCACACAATACAATCTTTACAATGCTTGCTATTTATACTAATCTACGAGGTATGTCTGAACCGACACGGTTCGGACGTGCCTCTTCATGAAGGGTTGTGACTTTTACTAAAAGTTGCAACTCTTCAAGTTTACTAATTGCTATACTAGATCCTTATACGTTATTAAATTACATATTTAACTCTAAACTATTACATAATCAAGATTAAACTAACAAGAGTTTGATTTATTTTCTTGTGCATATTTTTTTAGTTTATCCAACAGTTAGATATTGAATCAGCTAGTGTACTCAAATGTTTTGAATAAGTTCAACCGTCCTCTTGGAATTCCAATAAGATATATAACCCCATCCATAATTTTTTATTATCATAATATGTGGTGTATATCTATTAATCATTATATATAGTCTTTAGTCTTTTTTGGTTCTAATTTGATTCCAATTGTCATCTGTTATCTACATAGTTCAACCTAAATTTATAGAACAAAAACAACTATATTAGTAAAAAATGCAACATTATATATCATAAGATTCGAACTTGCGACCTCTAGGCATTTTCATCCAGGGAGACCAAGCATTTACCACTTGGAATTGATAGAGACACCTAGGCTAGCAAAAGTATTTGATTTCTAATTTTTTTTTAATAAAATACTTGTTAATAATAACAATATATTGTTGTGATCATATCTCTACTATCTTAAACACAAGATTGTTGATAGAAATTAATTAATCTCAGTAAACTGAATTTCAATGAGCCCAATTTCCTTTTTGCAACGGTGTTGCCATTTGGCTTGGTGGATATAAAAATATTTCAATGAAAAAATACTCATGTTCAGAGGGGCACCAATTGCTGGGATAATTCAATTACATGATGAATACATGTTTCGTTCATTTGTCTCGTGTTTGGTTGATAATCTCGTCGATTTGTGTTAAATTTGTAGCGTTAGAATTTTGTAGCATTTAAGTGTTTTTTTAGCAGCAAATTAAGGTTACTATTTGTATATAAATTTTTTCAGTTAACAACAAATGACCCTAAACAAAACTATAGAGCATGCATGGTCTTATATATCTTATTTAATTAATTACCATCTTCTTGGCAGTTTTTGCTGGAGGAAGAGCCTGAGTTGTGGTCGGAATCTACAGCATTTACTTTGGCAGAATGTGATCCATTAGTCTCAATAATGTTCTGAGCATCCTTCATAGCATGTTTAGGAACGTAGTCCTGTAAGGTTCCTCGGGTTCTCCATCTCGAGCCACATGCATTGCACAACACTGGCTTTTCCGGCGGTCCATTTCTCCATAATGGAGTGCCTGTTTAATGTTGTAATTCATCAATAAATAGTAGAAATCACTTACATAACGTACAACATATATGTCAAATGTAAGGCTTAAAGTGTGTGTATCGGAAAACATCCATACACCACCACAAATGCATCAATTCCGGCGTGATGCATCATTATTTCCACGTGATGCATCAAATTCCCGTGTAATGTATCGACTTCTGGCATGATGCATTAAGATTTTTGGATTATGTATTAAGATTTTTGCATTATGCATCACCTGATCCAATGACTATAAAGTGGTACCCTGTTTTTTCGATGCATGGAAGTTATCCATTGAACCCACCTATATATATATATATATATATATATATATATATATATATATATATATATATATATATATATATATATATATATATATATATATATTCATCAATAATGCATAGCCAGAGATGAAAATACATGCATGGAGTAATTTGGAAATCAAGTCCAAGATTGCTTAATGTCAATATTATGTTCCCACAACTAGTTTTACGTGCTATGACTTAACTTTTGCTTGAACCCTTCGGTAAATTCATAACGTTTACAAAAATCTCATATTTCAATATCTAACAAGGTAGAATTGTCGTAATGAATTTCTAACCTATCATTCTAGCTGATCTATATAATCATATAGGTTTGCCTTTCATGTCAACAAAGTTGGCTCCGATTAGATTTTTCTAATATAACTTTCATATCTTACATTTCATTATATATAAAGAGAATATATAAATTTCATTTCATTGCTCTTCTGGTGTGCTGCATAATGAGTGATACTTGTAACATCCGGTATTAATCCAGGTTAGCAACTACGACCTAATCTATATTTAATAGCCAATTATAACTTAATCAGTGGTCATTAGAAATTAATCAAAGTAATTAACAATGTTCATAAGGAAATTCAACTCAATTAGAATCAAATTCATCGGTGCGATGAATCGGGAAATCAATTAATCCTATCGATTTACGATAAGAAGGATTAATTTAACTAAGTATATAATTAAAGTATGATTAGTGACACTAATCATACACTAATACACTTACTTAACATTAATTATGCAAGACTAAAACAATTCAATAAACAAATGCATTCAAAAGTATTTATGAATTTACATAAAAAGGGAAATACAAGAATACATTCTAAATATATTTATACAAAAAAAAAATGAAAATACAAGATAATATCTTCAAAAATCTGCCCATATATAAAGGACGATAAATATTTTTTTACTCAACATTTCTACATCAAATCCCTCTACACCATCCTCCTTTCAATTCAAAGAAGATCTTACACTCCACCCCTCTTATCACCATCAATTCAACCTCCATCTTTTGCCTATAAATAGAGAGCTTCCCTTTCATTATTTTCACACCAAAAATCTTCTTTTTCTCTCTAAAAACCGGATCCCACACACACACACACTACAAACATTTTCATTCAAGTGTTCTTGGTGAAATTCAAGTGTTCTTGGTCCAAATCTTGCAAGAGTTTCAATTTCTTCTCAATTTCATACTCCTAACACTTCAAAGTAAGTAAATACTAACTTATTTCATCATACATTTATGTTTATATAAGTCTTGCATAATATATATAATCACCATCAACAACAAGTTTCATAAAAACTCAAGTTTACAAATTTCTAGTTTTGTTTTCAAGTTGTTTTCTTCAAATGTGTTTATAGAAATATAAACACATCATATAAGTGTAAATATTATGAAAACAAGTGATATATATGTGTTTTATAACTTTTATACAAGTAGTCTTTGAATAAACAACAAGAATCTTACGTTATTTCAAGTTTATAAACTGCGGATTTTCGGCAGAAAATTTATATCGACTTTGAAAAATCATAACTAATTCATAACTTATCGAAATGAGTTGATTCTTGTCTCAAAAGTTAGATCTATGTCTTAGCTATAGATCTGGAAGTTTTCATAATTTATTTTGGAGTTTAAGACCTTCAGAAATTATTTGGGAAACCGAAAGTTTGACAGCTCAAAAATGGCCAACATAGGGTTTTCAACGAGCTTTTTCACCAACCTAAACATCTCGAAAAATGGTCGTTCTTGATTCTAAAATCCTTTGTATATATTAGTTTAATGTCCTAGAAAACCAAAGCCTAAAACATTTTGGAGTTTGGTCAAAAACAGCCTCAAAGTAGGCCGAAAAACCACTGAAAAAACTGGAAAATTTTATATATATATATATATATATATATATATATATATATATATATATATATATATATATATATATATATATATATAAACTTGACGTTTTAAGCGGGTTTTATTTATAAACTTGTAATGTTGGGTGATTTAAGACATAAAAATCTATAAATATATATATTATCATATATTAGATATATTAAGTCCCTATTATCATTTAGGGCTCGATTAAACTCACTCGGTGCATCATCCATCCACTTTCGCTAAATAGCATTTTACGCTCGTTTTTGTCATCGCAAGTTCGGTGAGTCTTCATAGCCCCTATTTTCACAATGTTATGTTTTGGGGTTGAAATACATGCTTCATTTTTATATGGACACGAAAACAACTTCATTTCTATTATGTATTACACATGTGGTTCCATCCGCCCTTATATCATGAACCGTTAATTGCATTTATTTGGAAGCGTGAATATATTGTGGATAGATCTATCGGGAGTCATGTCCCCCATTCGGGTTAGTTCGGGTCGGCTAATAGCGAGTGCATATATATTTAACACACGGTATTACATGTGGGAATACTGCACAGGGCAAACTCATTTTTAATTAAGCTTCGGTTGCATGATGGTTTATATGTAATACATAACATGGAATTTATGATTTTATGAATTCAAACTCTACTATTGTTGTCCTTACAAGTCAGATTTATGTGTAAACCTATGAGCTCACCAACAATTTTTTGTTGACGTATTTTAGCGTGTATTTTCAGGAAATTAAGGCAAGTGTGCCTTCGGACGTATTTACTTTCAAGCTTCCGCATCCATGGAGTCGCATGCATATTCAAAATTAACGGAGATTTAGCTGCATTATTTTGGATATTTTAATTATGTGATTAAATCTCTGTATTATGCGAACTTCTTTTCTTCATACTAGACTAAGTAAAACATTGCTATATTCTAAAGTTTTAACGATGTATTTTAAAAACGTCCATATAGTGGTCGTTCGTTATGATTATGGTTATGCTTCCGCGACGTCGCGCTTCGTTGCCAACTGGGGTAACGGGGTGTG
Source organism: Centrapalus pauciflorus (assembly GCA_020465985.1). Taxonomy (NCBI): domain Eukaryota; kingdom Viridiplantae; phylum Streptophyta; class Magnoliopsida; order Asterales; family Asteraceae; genus Centrapalus; species Centrapalus pauciflorus. Next base: position 313,234 of record JAANYP010001746.1, on the reverse strand, counting down.
ACAGATTGGTATCAGAGTCATAGTTATAGTGAACTAGGTTGCATTAGTACCCTAGACTATAACTGCACTTAAGTTTTACTGATTTTGAAAATATATTGTAACTAACTAAAAGACTATGCATGGACCTTGATAGCAGAAAACATGTCCCACCAAGAGATAATCATTTTGTCCGACTCAGAAGAGGAGTATACCCCTACCAGCCCATACAATCCGGAAGTATTTTCTGAGGAGGACCCGACCGAGGAGCAAGACCCCTCGGAGGACGAGGATCCAATGGAAGAATCAGACGAAGAAGAACCGATGGAAGAGGACAACGCCAGGGTAGATCCACCATCCCCGGTGATCCCCGCCCGCACTCCATACCATCCAGCGGTGCCATCATTCAAGCCATACCGTCCCTACCCAAATGGCCCAAAGATGTTGTACACACCTCGAAAGAGGGTGATCACACCGAGGCGGGATTCTATTCCCATCTCGACTCCTCAACCAAATCCCCCACCACAGCATCGACGGGTAGACGCCCGAAGACGGGGCTGGATGGCTGAGACTCTCCGTGAGTGGAGACAAGAGGAAGGAATCCCTTCCCAGTTCGAGGTCGGAGGACCATCCTCCGCGCCGATCCCACTACTCACCCAGGAGACGGCTGACCAGACCGTACCTCTGCTGGTAGCAAGGTCTTCCAGACATGACCTCCAAATCCGGTTACTTAACCAGGATATGGGAGAATTGACTGCCCGTTTGGAGCGGGAGGAGATTCAGAACTCCAATTTATACTAGGTTAACCAGCATGCCCTCACCATCCAACAGGATGGCCTGGATGAGCTTCGGCAGCGGCTAGCCGAAAGCGAGGCTCGGAACGAGGAGCTAGCTCAGCGCCTCAGCGCGTTGGAGAAGGGAGAGACCCCTGATCACTCCCACACTTAGTACCCTTTATATATCTTGGTACTGTTAGGAAAAATATTATGTAATAGTGTATGACAAAAATTTTCGGGTAATAACGCGCCCTTTGTAAGAAAGTTATGAATGATTAATGAATATTGCAAGTTATTTATGAAATTGTGTTTGATGATTATAGTGTTGTGCCTTAATAAAAATTTAAATCTTTAACATTCAACTTCTTACACTATGCTCTTTTCTTTAAACTTTAAGATAATGCTGCCAAGAAGAGCCATGAACGCTGCAGAAATCGAGGAATTAGTCGCACAAAGAGTGGTCGCTGCTATAGCCACTTATGAGACCAACCGAAACAGTTCTGCTAATGGAGATGGTGGTGCTAGCCGCACCACGGGAGGTACTGAAACCCACCCAAAGGGTTGTGGAATTAAGGGGTTTTTGAGTTGCAAGCCCCGATACTTCAATGGAACTGAAGGAGCCGTCAGATTGGTACGATGGTTCGAAAAATTGGAGTCTGTCTTCCGTGTTAGCGGATGTGTCGAAGGAGACAAGGTGAAATTCGCCACCCACACTCTGCAAGATAGTGCCTTGACATGGTGGAACTCGTATACCCAGTCTGTGGGGATTGATGCATCTTACCAACTCACCTGGACCGAGTTAAAACAGATGATGACCGACGAGTATTGCCCGAGAAATGAACTAGAGTTTTGGAATCTGGCTATGAAAGGAACGGATGTAGCTGGGTACACCAACCGATTCCACGAACTAAGCATTCTGTGCCCTCAAATGGTGACCCCTGAATACAAGAAAATTGAGCGTTACATTTGGGGACTCGCTCCCCAAATTCAAGGCAATGTCACTGCTTCCAACCCAACTACCATTCAGGACGCCATCAGAATGGCTAACAACCTTATGGATCAAGTGTCCCGGAGAAACGAAGCCAAGGCCGGAGAAAACAAGAGGAAATGGGAGGACAGGTCTGGAAAGAATACGGGCTCACAATCCAAGAAGCCCGAAACCATCAAGGCTTATGTAGCGGGAGTTGAGACGAGGAAGGGCTACATAGGTGCAAAGCCTTTCTGCACCCAATGCACCTATCATCACAACAAGGGTCCCTGCCCAACCCCTTGTGGAAAATGCAAACGTCTTGGTCATTTGGCCAAGGACTGTAAATTCGGTACCCCGGGTAACAATGGCGCCAATCAGAGAGGCTGCTATGAATGTGGAGCTGCCGGGCATTTCAGGAGTGAGTGCCCGAAGTTGAAAAATGGTGGAGGAGCTCAGGGGAGAGCTTTTGTATTAGGAGCAGGTGACGCTCATCAGGATCCCCATGTGGTATCAGGTACGTTTCTTTTAAATGACATTTACGCTTACGAACTCTTTGATATTGGGGCTGATAGGAGCTTTATATCTGATAAGTTTAGTAAGCAATTGAATGTCACTCCTTTTCCCTTAGACAACTCTTATACTATAGAGCTGACTGACGGCAAAATAATAGAGGCAAGTAGTATTATTAAGGAATGCACACTGAAGTTGGCAGATCATCCCTTTAAGATAGACTTGATGCCTATAGAACTCGGAAGTTTTGATGTAGTACTTGGTATGGATTGGTTGTCACACAATCATGCCGAGATTTTGTGCGATAAGAAAGTGGTACGGATACCCCTCCACAAGAAGGAGGTCCTAACAGTCCAAGGGGAAAGAAAGAATCGTTAGCTGAATGTCATATCCGGCCTAAGAACATTAAAATGCCTTAGGAAAGGTCGCCATGCAGTATTAGTACAGATTGCAGAAAAAGAGTCGGAGGAGAAACGACTCGAGGATATTCCAGTGGTTTGTGACTATCCGAAGGTCTTCCCGGAAGATTTTCCTGGGCTTCCGCCAGCTAGGCAAGTGGAGTTCCAAATCGACTTGGTGCCGGGAGCTGCACCGGTCGCAAGAGCCCCATATAGACTCGCTCCTTCTGAAATGCAAGAGATATCCAATCAATTACAAGAGTTGATGGATAAAGGATTCATTCGACCAAGTTCCTCACCTTGGGGAGCTCCGGTCTTATTTGTGCAAAAGAAAGACGGATCCTTCAGAATGTGCATAGACTACCGAGAGCTAAATAAGTTAACGGTAAAGAACCGCTACCCCCTTCCCAGAATTGACGATCTATTTGACCAACTACAGGGATCTAGCTTCTACTCTAAGATTGATCTGCGATCCGGTTATCATCAAGTAAAGGTTCAGGAAGAAGACATTCCTAAGACAGCGTTCAGAACTCGTTATGGACATTACGAATTCCAGGTGATGCCATTCGGTTTAACCAACGCACCAGCCGTATTCATGGACCTCATGAATCGAGTGTGTAAACCATATCTGGACAAATTTGTAATAGTGTTCATAGATGATATCCTCATCTATTCTAGAAATAAGGATGAGCACGAACAACATCTCAAGCTGATCTTGGAGTTGTTAGAGAAGGAACAGTTATACGCCAAATTTTCCAAATGTGAATTTTGGTTGCGAGAAGTTAAATTCCTTGGACATGTGATCAACAGCCAGGGAATCCAAGTTGATCCATCAAAAATCGAGGCCATAAAGAACTGGGCAACTCCTAGAACTCCCACGGAAATCCGCCAATTTCTAGGACTTGCCGGTTATTATAGCCGATTTATTGAAAACTTCTCAAAGATAGCAGGTTCCCTAACAGAGCTGACTCGGAAAGATGTAAAATATATCTGGGGTGAAGAGCTTGAAAAGGCGTTTCAACAATTAAAGCAAAGATTATGTAGTGCACCAATTCTGTCCTTACCTGAAGGGACAGAAAATTTTGTGGTCTACTGTGATGCCTCACACAATGGATTAGGTTGTGTGCTCATGCAAAAGGATAAAGTTATTGCTTACGCATCACGGCAACTCAAAATCCACGAGGTAAACTATATGACTCATGACTTGGAGCTCGAAGCAGTGGTGTTTGCACTTAAAATATGAAGGCACTACCTGTACGGAACTAAGTGCACGGTGTTCACAGACCATAAAAGCCTTCAGCATATTCTGAATCAGAAAGAGTTAAATATGAGGCAGCGTCGTTGGGTTGAGCTGCTTAGCGATTACGACTGCGAGATTCGTTATCATCCGTGGAAGGCGAATGTTGTAGCTGATGCCTTGAGCCGAAAGGAACGGGTTAAACCATTGAGAATCCGAGCTTTGGTCATGACTATATAATCAAACCTAAACTCTCAAGTCCGCGAGGCACAAGAAGAAGCAGTCAAGGAGGCTAATCTACTGGATGAAGCCTTGAGAGAAATGGATAAGCAGTTTGAAATCAAGCCAGATGGATGTCGATATTTCATGGACAGAATTTGGCTACCAAAATTCGGAGGATTAAGGAAGCTAGTCATGGATGAAGGGCATAAAACAAGATATGCTATTCATCCAGGGTCAGATAAGATGTACCACGACTTGAAGGGAATGTACTGGTGGCCAAACATGAAGGCTGACATTGCTACATATGTCAGCAAGTGCAAAACGTGTTTGAAAGTTAAAGCTGAGCACCAGAAACCATCAGGATTGTTAGTTCAACCAGAAATACCCTAGTGGAAGTGAGAGAACATCACCATGGACTTCATTACCAAGTTGCCAAAGACTTCTGGAGGTTATGACACCATTTGGGTGATTGTGGATCGACTTACCAAGACCGCACACTTCTTGCCAATCAAGGAGACTGATAAGATGGATAAGTTAACACGAATCTATCTTAAAGAAGTCGTCTCAAGGCATGGAGTGCCAGTATCAATTATATCAGACAGGGACAGCCGGTTCATCAAGATTTTGGCAATCGTTGCAAGAAGCACTGGGTACACGCCTAGATATGTGCACAGCCTATCACCCGCAAACGGATGGTCAGAGTGAAAGGACGATTCAAAATTTGGAAGACATGCTAAGGGCATGTGTCATCGATTTTGGCAAAAGTTGGGACAGACACCTGCCATTAGTCGAGTTTTCCTATAACAACAGCTATCACTCGAGTATTAAGACCGCTCCATTCGAGGCACTCTATGGGCGAAAGTGTCGATCACCACTTTGTTGGGCTGAAGTAGGAGATAGTCAGATTACTGGACCTGAGATCATCCAAGAGACTACAGAAAAGATAGCCCAGATTCGAAACCGATTAAAGATCGCGCGGGATCGACAGAAAAGCTATGCCGATGTTCGACGGAAGGATTTGGAATTCCAAGAGGGAGATCAAGTAATGTTGAAAGTCTCGCCTTGGAAGGGCGTAATCCGTTTTGGGAAACCGAGGAAAACTCAATCCTCATTATATCGGACCATTCAAGATCACCAAAAGAATTGGCCCGGTAGCCTACCGACTCGATCTGCCCCCAGAGCTTACGTTCATAATACCTTCCACGTGTCCAATCTTAAGAAGTGCCTGGCTGATGAAACACTCTTTATACCTATGGATGAGCTAGAGCTAGATGATAAGTTGAACTTCATTGAACAACCCGTGGAGATAATGGACCGAGAAGTCAAGAAACTAAAGCACAGCCGAATCCCGATAATAAAAGTCAGATGGAACTCTAAGCGAGGTCCTGAGTTTACGTGGGAACGCGAAGACCAGTTCCGAGAAAAATACCCTCAGCTGTTCTCAAATACTCAAGCAGTGGAGAACACGAGCTAATTTCGGGACGAAATTCCCTTAAAAGGGGGAGACTGTAACATCCGGTATTAATCCAGGTTAGCAACTACGACCTAATCTGTATTTAACAGCCAATTATAACCTAATCAGTGGTCATTAGAAATTAATCAAAGTAATTAACAATGTTCATAAGGAAATTCAACTCAATTAGAATCAAATTCATCGGTGCGATGAATCGGGAAATCAATTAATCCGATCGATTTACGATACGAAGGATTAATTCAACTAAGTATATAATTAAACTATGATTAGTGACACTAATCATACACTAATACACTTACTTAACATTAATTATGCAAAACTAAAACAATTAATTAAACAAATGCATTCAAAAGTATTTATGAATTTACATAAAAAGGGAAATACAAGAATACATTCTAAATACATTTATACAAAAAAAATGAAAATACAAGATAATATCTTCAAAAACCTGCCCATATGAGGTACATAAAGGACTTGATAAATATTTTTTTACTCAACATTTCTACATCAAATCCCTCTACACCATCCTCCTTTCAATTCAAAGAAGATCTTACACTCCACCTCTCTTATCACTATCAATTCAACCTCCATCTTTTGCCTATAAGTAGAGAGCTTCCCTTTCATTATTTTCACACCAAAAATCTTCTTTTTCTCTTTAAAAACCGGATCCCACACACACACACACTACAAACATTTTCATTCAAGTGTTCTTGGTGAAATTCAAGTGTTCTTGGTCCAAATCTTGCAAGAGTTCCAATTTCTTCTCAATTTCATACTCCTAACACTTCAAAGTAAGTAATACTAACTTATTTCATCATACATTTAGGTTTATATAAGTCTTGCATACTATATATAATCACCAACAACAACAACTTTCATAAAAACTAAAGTTTATAAATTTCTAGTTTTGTTTTTAAGTTGTTTTCTTCAAATGTGTTTATAAAAATATAAACACATCATATAAGTGCAAATATTATGAAAACAAGTGATATATATGTGTTTTATAACTTTTATACAAGTAGTCTTTGAATAAACAACAAGAATCTTACGTTATTTCAAGTTTATAAACTGCGGATTTTCGGCAGAAAATTTATATCGACTTTGAAAAATCATAACTAATTCATAACTTATCGAAATGAGTTGATTCTTGTCTTAAAAGTTAGATCTATGTCTTAAATATAGATCTGGAAGTTTTCATAATTTATTTTGGAGTTTAAGACCTCCAGAAATTATTTGGGAAACCGAAAGTTTGACAGCTCAAAATGGCCAACATAGGGTTTTCAACGAGCTTTTTCACCAACCTAAAAATCTCGAAAAATGGCCGTTCTTGATTCTAAAAATCCTTTGTATATAGTTGTTTAATGTCCTAGAAAACCAAAGCCTAAAACGTTTCGGAGCTTGGTCAAAAACAGCCTCAAAGTAGGCCGAAAAACCTCCGAAAAAGCTGGAAAATTATATATATATATATATATATATAAACTTGACGTTTTAAGCGGGTTTTATTTATAAACTTGTAATGTTGGGTGATTTAAGACATAAAAATCTATAAATATATATATTATCATATATTAGAGATATCAAGTCCCTATTATCATTTAGGGCTCGATTAAACTCACTCGGTGCATCATCCATCCACTTTCGCTAAATAGCATTATACGCTCGTTTTTGCCATGGCAAGCTCGGTGAGTCTTCATAACCCCTATTTTCACACTGTTATGTTTTGGGGTTGAAATACATGCTACGTATTCATATGGACACGGAAACAACTTCATTTCTATTATGTATTACACATGTGGTTCCATCAGCCCTCAAATCATGAACCGTTAATTGCATTTATTTGTAAGCGTGAATATATTGTGGATAGATCTATCGGGAGTCATGTCCCCCATTCGGGTTAGTTCGGGTCGGCTAACAGCGAGTGCATATATATTTAACACACGGTATTACGTATGGGAATACTGCACAGGGCAAACTCATTTTAATTAAGCTTCGGTTGCATGATGGTTTATATGTAATACATAACATGGAATTTATGATTTTATAAATTCAAACTCTACTGTTGTTGTCCATACAAGTCAGATTTACGTGTAAACCTATGAGCTCACCAACAATTTTTTGTTGACGTATTTTAGCGTGTATTTTCAGGAAATTAAGGCAAGTGTGCCTTCGGACGTATTTACTTTTAAGCTTCCGCATCCATGGAGTCGCATGCATATTCAAAATTAACGGAGATTTAGCTGCATTATTTTGGATATTTTAATTATGTAATTAAATCTCTGTATTATGCGAACTTCTTTTCTTCATACTAGACTAAGTAAAACATTGCTATATTCTACAGTTTTAACGATGTATTTTAAAAACGTCCATATAGTGGTCGTTCGTTATGATTATGGTTATGCTTCCGCGACGTCGCGCTTCGTTGCCAACCGGGGTAACGGGGTGTGACAATACTCTATTGAACCATATTTTATATATATATATATATATATATATATATATATATATATATATATATATATATATATATATATATATATATACATATATATATATATATATATATATATATATATAATTAGTTAATTTACCTTTAAAGTGGGGTTTACACAGATTTATGTGTAAAATATACTAAATTCTTTCATGTTACCCTCGCGTCGGTGTAAAAAAAAATCTTTGGAAGAAGAAAAAGAAGAGAGAGGAGATACCAAGAGAGAAACAATCAAAATTAATTGCAAAGTTGCAAACCACTTTGGAAATCCAAAGTTCTTCTATGATAACTTTGCCAACTTACATGTCACATCTTCAAAAACCGGTAACAAAAACTTGTGTTGGAGATGCCCTTAGAATCATCTATGGGTTCTTCATATATGTCACATGTGTTACATTTTTAATATCTAATTTTTCCGGACAAATGGATTGAAATTATAAACCGTTCGTTCTAACCGATAAGTCAGTAACACGGTCAGAAATGCCGAGAGCTTTCTCACTTCCATTGGCCGTCATGTTAATTTGTTTATTTTGATTGTTTTTTATTTTAATTAAATATCAAATTAAGTTATTGTATTATTAAAGTATTATAAATTTGTTGGCAAGTATTGTTAACATAAATATTGGTTTATGGATTGATGATTGTAATGATATTAGAACATGACAACGAGACTCTGAGAGTATCATGCCCGTATCATAATGAGACGTCGCATATCATTTACGATACACCTCGTTGCATAGGTGAATATCATTTGTGGGTCCCTAAAAATATTGATACGCAAATCATGCAGATGACATGGTATCAAAAGAAAGTGGGTCCCACCAATATATATAAGTCTTGGAGTTAATTAAAATTAATAATTAAATTTTAAGAAGGTCCCAATTAAAAATCGTTTCAAATGTATTATACATAAATATATTATGCATCTGAGAGAAAAATGTTATAAATATATTATGATTCTGAGAGAAAATGTTATAAATGAAGAGTGTTGTAGCTTGATAATGTGATGAGTAGTACTATAGATTGATAATGTGAAATGAGTTGGCATTTCCATAATACACTTAAGAGGCGTTCGGTTAAAAAATTGCTTTCTATGGGATTTGCATTCTGTCAAATGATTTGTATTATGCAACATTTTAATTCCCCAGGATTTTGTCGACGACGAATCTGCATTATCTTTTAAGAAATATTTGTTAATCTAAAGAATGCAATGTAACTGGGATTTAAAATCCTAGGGGGTGGGTGACTTTTTAAATAACAAATAATGAAGGGATTTAAGAAATTATGAGAATTTTGAATCCTTTCTTAAATGTGTGAACCAAACATAAGATTTTAAATGTAAATCCCAATGAATAAATCCACAAACCAAACGCCCCTTAAGTATATTGTTGTTGTTGCTATTCTAAGGTGGCATTTCTAAGACCGTATATTTAACTATTATAGACGGTCTTAAACATTAACCTAATTTGTCTTTTGGTTAATTTGAAAGTAAAATATTTCCATATACATATATGGTCTCAAACTTTTCATAAAGCTTTTACTATTGTTACTCTTAGGGATAGAAGGAATATCCTATTTGTTAAAAGCTCATCAAATTTCAGACATATAAATCCGCTAGTCAATAAAAAATTATTCATTATTCCCCACACAGACGTTCAAAATAGATTCTAAGACGTTTCTTTCACGAGGTAAATTTTTAAATGTTCAAAACTGATTTTGTATTTTTTCCAAGGTTCTTGTCTCTTAAAAAATTAGAATAAGACCTTGGTATATGCTTCAAATATTGATGGAGTGTATCAATGACTGTCAACTGAAAATCAACCCCAATTTAATGTTTGTGTGGGCTTCATTTCACAAACAAAACTCAACAAATCGAATTACGAGAATTGAGGCAACTATTTAATGTCATTAAATCAATTTCATACATTGTTATGAAAAATCAATCTCAAATAAGCAATCCAATTATATGTACATTATTACATAACGATCAATCTTCAATGGTTTAACACATTCAGTAAAAAAGACATATCTAATTATGATGGATTTGAATGAGGCCAACAAAGAATAAGTCAATACCATAGAAATGTAATTGAACGCTCATACAAAAACCAAATATGAATTAGATTGATAGATAGGGAAAGTCTTACTGTCAATTCCACAATGACAACACGGTCCTTCTTTTCCCATTAAACCAACCCGACCCTTTCGAAAGCTCTTTGAAGTTCAATAAAGCCTAGTGAAAAGGAATCATTGTTGATTGAGAAGATAAAAAACAACCAAATTAAACACACAAGGAACAAGATTAAAGCCTCAAAGTTCAAATTATCACAAGGTTACCTTAAGGCTCCTGCTCTTTTTCTTGACAACGAGCAACGACTCGTTGTTGGCTCTCGAGAAGTGGTCAAGTAACAAATGAAAATGAAATGATGAATATAACATTTAATGAAAAATAATACTAATTTAATGAAAAGTAGTAATTAATGATACATCTCAGAATACATTAACTTGAATTTCAATTCCTTTTATATATACATTGTCATTTAGTAATGAAAATAAATGCCTTTTTTTTAATAACACAATTTATGTAATCTTATCATCCTTGTGAAAAATTTACTTATTTTCCTTATAAGATTTATACATTAAAAAAAATAAATATAATGAAACTCCCTTGGCTGTAGACTGTAGTTAAACTTCCTTTCAAGTTTGAGTAATTGACGTTTGCAAATAAATATTTTTCTTACAAACCCCTTATGAATAAGGAGGTGGTAAGTTAATTTTTAGGGAAAATTATGAAATAAACTATCAGAGTATAAAATTTCTTTGAATAAGTTCCCATTTTTTTTATAAGTCTCCATACTGCTTCTATGAGTTTTAATTGGTTTAGGGACCCAGAAAAAAAAAAAAAAGGAGACTTAATCGAAATTTTTTTATACTTTGATGTTTTTTTTTTTTGCATAATTTACCCTAATTATTACATGCTTATGGATTAATAAAGTTTAATTAATTATATAGTTATCAATATCGGACCCAAATAAGAAAATACAGTTAGCTATAAAAATATAGTTAGCAAGTTTAATTTATATTTTGAGTAAATTACAAATTTCGTCACTATGGTTAGTTCTAATTCGCAGGTTTTGTCATTTATCTTTAATAAGTACATAAATCATCATTATATTTTGGAGTTTTGCACGTTATTTGTCATTGGTCCGTTAAGTTTACCGGCCTAGGGGTTAAATAAATCAAAATGACGTTTATATCCTTTTCAAATATACGTTTTTGATCCCTAAGCTTTGTTACTAGGTTCTTCTTGGTCCTTATAAGAAATTTTATTTTTTTTTATCAATAAATTAATTACCATTATTACTATTATTTGATTATTTTTTTATATATGCTATTAGAGTCTAACAACATTTATAACTAAACTATTATAATTGCGTTTATTAAAATTTCATTATTATATCCGGATACAAAAATTTATGTTTTATTGGTATTATAACCAAATAACTACACGTATTTATGATTCTGATCGTAATGTACTCAAAATACAACCATGGGTAATGATTTGCACTTAAGACAAATTAAATAATTTTATAATTTGATTTGATTAGAAAACCAATTAAATGTAAAAACACGTAGAAAATTAATGATGACACATATAGAAAAATAAAATGTACAAATTAAATCCCACAAAAATGTAAAATGCATGTACAAATGATAATGACACCCATATGTCTATATCATTTTTTTAATAATAATGAACATTTATTTTTTTAGCAATTTTATCTAAGAGTTTTGGAAATTTTTAGTTTTTTAATCTATATATTTATTATTTCTAAGGGTGTAAACGAGCCGAACTGATCCCGAGCCCGTTAAACCTAGAGCTCGGACTCGTTTTTTAAATCTAATTAGATTAAATATTATAAACTTTTTGTAGTTTTAGAGTTAGTGTTTTTAAATTTATGTTTTTACAGAATCTAATATATATTTAATTTTTTAATGGGTATCATCAAATTTTAACATATTTTAAAGTGTTTTTTATTGGTATATTGATTTAGTAATGTAAGTTTAATAAATGTAGTTAAAATATGTTAAAATTCGATGATGCCCATTAAAACATTATGTATATATACATGGTTGGGTAACATTCCGGTAAAAACTCATTATTTTCATGAAAACGTGAGAACGAAATTTAAATTTGTGAATTTAATGCATAAAATTATGCATTTGATGTTAAAATTTAAACATTTGATAAATTTATACATTTCATAATATTTACGCATATCATGCTAATTTTGTTAACTTTATGTACGAATTTGTGCATTTAATGTTTAAATTTGTGTATTTAGTGTATATTAGTGAATTTAAATTTTAAATGTAATTTTAATCTTATATTTTATGATATTTATTAATATTGAAGACCAATAATGGTTTTAAGTTATAAATTTCATTTTTAAATTTGTGCATTAGATGTACAAATTTGTGCACTTTTAGTGGTTCTCACGTTCTCATAGATGTACAAATTTATATGTGTGTGTGTGTGCATATATATATATATATGTGTAATAGATTCTGTAAAAACATAGATTAAAAAAAACACACTCTAAAACTAAAATTTTATAATATTTAATTTGATTAGATTAATAAATCAAATTATGTGTCAAATAATGTTAGAATTTGATTAAGATATCTAGAAGAATATTAAATGCATAAGTTGTATCCTATGAAATAATAAGTATATATATAGATTAAAAAAAAACTCAAGATCTCCAAAACCTTTGTGAATTCATATTTCATGCAATTCATACAACATTAAACACAATTCATATGAACAATTATTATCAACACATAAACTCGTATGCTTAGATTGAGATGAGAGAATATTACATTGATGTTCTTGGTGACTTGCGCAACACTTTTTCTCTCTCAATTAGATCCGTGTATGTGTATTCTTCAATCCCCTTATAACAGTACACATACACTCCTATTTATACACAATACAAAGTATTGAGTATTTACACAACCAACCCCTGAACTTTTACAATAAAATTGATTACAACTATATATAAATTTGTACCCAACAATCTTCCCCTTAGAGGTGAAATCAATTTTCAAATTAAAGTACATTGCAGGGAACTTGAACATTCTTTCTTGAAACTTTTCTTGCACCTTCTCTTCGATCTCTGAATGTTCTGATAAAATCTTCTTCTTTATTGTCTCACTCTGATCTTCACATCTCTTCTATTCTGATCTTCTCTTTTCTTGTAAGCACACTCCCCCTTGGATCATGAATAGTTTTTAAATCTCTTCCTTGATCAATTGTCTTGATATGATGTAGCAATTGCCTTCAGTTGATTTCAAACTACTCAACAGTTGTTTCTGAAATGAGATTATGAAAATCAAAGAGATTAGATCAATCAATTAATCTCAATGATAGATTCAGAGATTCATAAAAAAAAAAAATTTCTTTTCAGCTCAAAAACTCTTTTTATGTGTGAATCAAATATGTTGGGTACAAATTTATATAGAGTTGTAATCAATTTTATTGTAAAAGTTCAGGGGTTGTTTGTGTAAATACTTAATACTTGTGTATTAAGTATAAATAGGAATGATATGTGCACTGTTGAAAGAGGAATCTAAGATTACACACACATACGGATCTAAGTAGAGAGAAAAGAAGGATTGCTTTACAAGAAAGCCGAAACCTCCAATGTAATATTTTCTCTCTTAATCATTCAATAGATTGTGTTTGATTGTTAATTGTTCATATGAATTGTGTTTTATGTTGTATGAATTGCATGAAATATGAATTCACAATTGGTATCAGAGCCAAATATGGCTGAATTTGAGTGAATTTGAATCTGAATTTTGTAAAATAATCAAACACTGTTACATTCGTTTTTATTAAAATTCAGAAAATCAATTTTGGATTTTGATTTTGTGGATGAAATGTTCTGAAAATTGGATCGAAGGTGGAGCATTTAAAGTCGAATCCATTGAGATGTATCTCAGATTTTAATTCCAAACAATCAGAATTTAATTTGGAGTATTCTGATTTTTCGAAAAGTTTGTGTTCTTGACTGTTTTTTGTCAAATTCAAGGATTTTAATCTGAAATTGGTCAAGTTGTTTTCACAAAAAGTGTTTGTGTGTGAAAACCGCAGCTTCGATTTTAATCTGGAATCAATTTGTGGATTTTTGTTGAAAATTGGATTTTTTGAACTTGATTTTTGAAATATTTTGTTAAAACTCGGGCATCTCTATGTTCATAGCTTTGATCGAGTTTTACAAAGAAGTATTCGAGTTTGATCAAAGCTTCAATCGAGTTTTATAAAGTGGTAATCGAGTTTCATCAAGTATCATTCGAGTTTATCACTTCATTGACCGAGTTTCAAGCCTCATTAGTCGAGTTTCAAGCTGTATCATTCAAGTTGCAAGATATTATCATTCGAGTTTTAGGCTTATTCATTCGAGTTCTAATCCTTTATCATTCAAGTTTCAGGCTTATTCATTCGAGTTTGTTTCCTTGTTATTCGAGTTTAGTGATTAATCAATCGAGTTTCTTTTTTTTAACCGAGTTTCATACTTAGTTCATCGAATTTCAAGCTACTTCAGTCGAGTTTAATTCTTCATCATTCGAGTTTGATTCTTATTCATTCGAGTTTCATCTTTTATCATTCGAGTTTGACTATATGACTTATTCTGTTTAAATTGGTCATAACTTTTGACTGGAACATCGTTAGAAGGCCTACCATGCGCCAAATCGAAGCTTGAAAAGAGATCTACATTTCTAGAACAGGCATAGCCAGTTCGGTAAATTTTCGAGGCCCAATTCCACTCCAGAAAAAAGTTACGGGCAATTTTATACAGAAAAGCTGAAATTTTAACGTCAAAAAGTCATTTCAGAGCTGATTTTTCATAAGTAATCTTTAACTGAAATAGTTTTTCAAAGTTTTATCAGAATTCACTCCGTTTTTCCATAAAAGATCTTGGAAGATTCAATTTCTAGCAATTCATAATGGAATTTGAACAATTGTCAAAGTCTGAGCTGATTTTCAAACTTACTGAATCTGAAAAGATTCGTAAGAACAATTACGACATCTCATTCAGTTAAATACTGATAAACATTTGGCGTTACGTGACGTACAAATACTGAATGAAGAAATTCAAAGCTTAAAAGAAAAACAAAACTCTGAGAGTTGTGCTTATCAATTGAAAATATCTGAATTACTTAAAGAACTTGATGAGCTGAAACAAGAAAATTTTCAGAATGCAACTCAACTGAAATATCTTTTGCCTGAAAGATCTGATCTTTACAAGAAAGTTCAGGATCTTGAAGATACACTTTGTAAGACAAAACCAACTGATCAGAATTGTATTTTAAACAAAAATGAAGAAATTTTTGCTCTTCAACAAGAGTTGTCTTTAACTAAAGATTTGATTGAGAAGGAAAGACATGAGTTCTTACTTAAAGAACAAGATTTTAAATCAAAATCTGAATTGTTTGAAGATGAAAGACAAATGTTCTTAATCAAAGAACAATCTTTTAAATCTGATTACCAATCATTTGATCATGACAGAAATTCAAATTTAGTCATTATCAAAAGTTTGGAAGATCAGATACTTCATCTTACAAAACAATTACATGTGTTTACTTCGTCAACTGAGTCAAAGGTTAAGACCCCTTCTTCAGTGTGTTTAAAATCCAATGTTGATCACTCTGGTTTGTCTTCTGAAAGTGAAGTGAATCTAACTAACTCTGCTAAGTTTGATTCTTCTTCAGATCTTAAACTTAAGTATCTGTTAAAGATACACAGCGGCAAAGATAAAATTGTTGAACAACTTCCGGTCAAGATTTACACCGGTGAATCTTCGAAGTCAAATTTTCTTAAAGTTTCTGAAAATACTGGTCATTCTAATCAGAAAACATTTTCACAGAAAAATACCAAGTATTATCAGAAACAGGCAAGAACCGGACAGTTTTTCAAAAAGAAGAATTCGCAAAAGTCTGATCATTCAAATTCAAGTTTCTTTAGAAATTCAGATATTCAATTTTCTCATACTCAAATAAATTTGTTTTCTGCGTTTGAAAGAGAAGCTGATAGTTATAACATGCAATGGTACCTAAATCCAAGTACAAGTGGGTACCAAAACCTGTTTTGAAATGGGTACCCAAGAGCGCTAACAAGTCTGGATCCAAATCTGTTTGGATACCAAAGACATCTTAAATTTTACAGGTTATAGGTTTCTTATCATTTCAGATAAGGACCCGTTCTTCATTTCAATAGGCTCTTGATTACTTCAGGTCAAGACCCGTGCTTCAACTCAAAATTGGTTTCTAGTTCAATTCAGACTAGAACCCGGACTTCAATGAACCAGAGTCAAAGGCTTTCAGTTACATCAGACTGAAACCCGAGTCTGAGAGACAAATCTTACTGGAATTCTTGCCCTGAATTCAACTCCGAAGCTGAAATTGACAAAGAGGGATTTTTATTTTTATAATTTTTTGCTCCTGATTTCATTTCTATGAGTTGACTAGCTGCGTGTGCTTATTTCCAGGGGGAGTTTCAGATGCACTTTGACGATGACATTTTTCAAAACTATGTGTGATTTTTCACGAAAATATTTGACACACACATAAAAAGAGTTTTTGAGCTGAAAAGAAATTTTTTATGAATCTCTGAATCTATCATTGAGATTAATTGATCTAATCTCTTTGATTTTTATAATCTCATTTCTTCTGAGATTCTTTTTGTTAGAACTCTTCCAATTTATACTGGATTCTCCCGTTATCTCCCATGTGCTAATTCTTTGAAGAAAATCTTATTCTTTTCATATCATATATTAGATTTTCCATTTCATTCTGATATCTCCCAAAATTATCTGCATATCATCTCCAATACCATATAAGTTGGATTTCATCATATCTCATGACCTTTCAAAGCTGAAAATTTTTCTGCTGACTCCGATTATGTACCAATCTGAGTGATAGGCATAAATATCGCTTCTATGGTCTAACCAGAACCGGAAGACCTACCCAAGAAGCAAACCATCTATAGATTGTGCGGGTGAGGGTTCTTTAGGTTTATTAGTTGAGAAGTGTCAGTTATCACGGGATACTGACAGGGTCGAGCAGAGATAAAATGTAAATGAGAGGGATATTGATATTGAAAGGAGATGGTGGTGCATCAGATCATGCTTTTGCTATAAAGCTGACTGAATTCATTTCTTAAAAATGAGCCGGAGGGAGCTTAGTTGAAAAATGCTGAGAGCTGAGTGTTGAGAAAGGATTTGAAGAAAATAAAATCCTACCAACACTGTGTCTGCTGGGTAATCCACATAATCTATCAAGCCCTAGGTGACTTGATATTGAAAAAGACGTCATGGACCCAGTGATGCATGCACTTAACCCCACCAACTACTCAGTTATCTCTCAAAAGATTTCTGTTTCAATAATCACGGAGATATAGCACATTTCTATCGATATGTCATTCGGATATTATTGATATTGAAACAAGGAAGACATTTGCTCCGGTCTCCCACTTCATTTGATGCACATTGTGTCTAGAGCTGATTATATACACTTTTAGGACACATCGAGTCTATCAGTCTGCGTGACTATAATCTGCTAGTCCAAAGTGACTAAGCCGGAACAAATAAGAGTGATTCTTTAATGATAAAGGATTTCACGATGACTATTTGGAAATCCTACCAGTGTTAATATCACGCCAGCGCTGAAAGTAGGTCACATAGATATTATCTATTGTGCAAACAGGAATCCTATGTGGACCTGGACCCATTTTCTCACAAATGAATGTGTTTCATTTTCCTCAAAGTTGAAAAGCTTTGTTTTGTTCTAAAAAGATATAATATCAATTCGAGGGGGAGTGAACTTTTTGAGGGGGTGAGATAAATCTGTTTTGTATAGGGGGAGAGATGTCAGTTTAAGGGGGAGAAAATCAATTTGTAATAATTTTTGAGTTGTAATTGTTGTTGTATTTCTTCTACTGTAATTTCATTGAATTAATGTTTCTGAAGTTTTTGCATGATGTTCATAATTTTTTATGATCATCATGAGGGGGAGAAAAGCTGAATTTCAGAAACAACTGTTGAGTAGTTTGAAATCAACTGAAGGCAATTACTACATCATCTCAAGACAATTGATCAAGGAAGAGATTTAAAAGCTATTCATGATCCAAGGGGGAGTGTGCTTACAAGAAAAGAGAAGATCAGAATAGAAGAGATGTGAAGATCAGAGTGAGACAATAAAGAAGAAGATTCAGAGATCGAAGAGAAGGTGCAAGAAAAGTTTCAAGAAAGAATGTTCAAGTTCCCTGCAATGTACTTTAATTTGAAAATTGATTTCATATCTAAGGGGGAGATTGTTGGGTACAAATTTATATAGAGTTGTAATCAATTTTATTGTAAAAGTTCAGGGGTTGTTTGTGTAAATACTTAATACTTGTGTATTAAGTATAAATAGGAATGATATGTGCACTGTTGAAAGAGGAATCTAAGATTACACACACACATACGGATCTAAGTAGAGAGAAAAGAAGGATTGCTTTACAAGAAAGCCGAAACCTCCAATGTAATATTTTCTCTCTTAATCATTCAATAGATTGTGTTTGATTGTTAATTGTTCATATGAATTGTATTTTATGTTGTATGAATTGCATGAAATATGAATTCACAAAATATTTTCGTGAAAAATCACACATAGTTTTGAAAAATGTCATCGTCAAAGTGCGTCTGAAACTCCCCCTGGAAATAAGCACACACAGTTAGTCAACTCATAGAAATGAAATCAGGAGCAAAAAATTATAAAAATAAAACTCCCTCTAAATCAATGCAGCTTCAGAGTTGAATTCAGGGCAGGAATTCCAGAAATATTTGTCTTTCAAACTCGGGTTTCAGTCTGAAGTAACTGAAAACCATTATCTTGAGTTCTGTACTGAGAAGTACAAAATCCAATTTCCAATGAAGACCGGGTTCTAGTCTGATATGACTAAAAACCATCTTGAGTTGAAACACGGGTCCTGATCTGATGTAATCAAGAGCCTTTTGAAATGAAGAACGGGTCCTTATCTGGAATGATAAGAAACCTATAACCTGCAAAATTTAAGATGTCTTTGGTATCCAAACAGATTTGGATCCAGACTTGTTAGCGCTCTTGGATACCCATTTCAAAACAGGTTTTGGTACCCACTTGTACTTGGGTTTAGGTACCCATTGCAAGTTATAACTATCAGCTTCTCTTTCAAAAGCAGGAAACAAGTTTCTTTGAGTATGAGAAAATTGAATATCTGAATTTCTAAAGAAACTTGAATTTGAATGATCAGACTTTTGCGAACTCTTCTTTTTGAAAAAATTGTCCGGTTCTTGCCTGTTTCTGATAATACTTGGTATTTTTCTGTGAAAATGTTTTCTGATTAGAATGACCAGTATTTTCAGAAACTTTAAGAAAATTTTACTTCGAAGATTCACCGGTGTAAATCTTGACCGGAAGTTGTTCAACAATTTTATCTTTGCCGCTGTGTATCTTAAACAGATACTTAAGTTTAAGATCTGAAGAAGAATCAAACTTAGCAGAGTTAGTTAGATTCACTTCACTTTCAGAAGACAAACCAGAGTGATTAACATTGGATTTTAAACACACTGAAGAAGGGGTCTTAACCTTTGACTCAGTTGATGAAGTAAACACATGTAATTGTTTTGTAAGATGAAGTATCTGATCTTCCAAACTTTTGATAATGACTAAATTTGATATTCTGTCATGATCAAATGATTGGTAATCAGATTTAAAAGATTGTTCTTTGATTAAGAACATTTGTCTTTCATCTTTAAACAATTCAGATTTTGATTTAAAATCTTGTTCTTTAAGTAAGAACTCATGTCTTTCCTTCTCAATCAAATCGTTAGTTAAAGACAACTCTTGTTGAAGAGCAAAAGTTTCTTCATTTTTGTTTAAAATACAATTCTGATCAGTTGGTTTTGTCTTACAAAGTGTATCTTCAAGATCCTGAACTTTCTTGTAAAGATCAGATCTTTCAGGCAAAAGATATTTCAGTTGAGTTGCATTCTGAAAATTTTCTTGTTTCAGCTCATCAAGTTCTTTAAGTAATTCAGATATTTTCAATTGATGAGCACAACTCTCAGAGTTTTGTTTTTCTTTTAAGCTTTGAATTTCTTCAGTCAGTATTTGTACGTCACGTAACCCCAAATGTTTATCAGTATTTAACTGAACGAGAATGTCGTAATTGTTCTTACGAATCTTTTCAGATTCAGTAAGTTTGGCAATCAGCTCAGACTTTGAAAATTGTTCAAACACCATTATGAATTACTGAAAAATGAATCTTCCAATATCTTTTATGGAAAAACTGAGTGAATTCTGAAAGAACTTTGAAAAACTATTTCAGTTAATGATTACTTGTGAAAAATCAGCTCTGAAATGACTTTTTGACTTTGAAATTTCAGCTTTTCTGAAGAAAAATGCCCGTAACTTTTTTCTGGAGTGGAATTGGGCCTCGAAAATTTACTGAACCGGCTTTGCCTGTTCTAGAAATGTAGATCTCTGTTCAAGCTTCGATTTGACGTATGGTAGGCCTTCTAACGATGTTCCAGTCAAAAGATATGGTCAATTTAAGCAGTTAAGGTCAAACAGCAATAGTATGATGAAACTCGAATGAATAAGGACTCAACTCGAATGAAGAATAATGAAACTCGATTGAAACACTATCAAACTCGATTGAAGAAGAATGAAACTCGAATAAGCTTGATGAAACTCGAATGATGAAGCTTGAAACTCGATTAATGAAGCTTGAAACTCGATTAATGAAGCATAAAACTCGATTAATGAAGTATAAAACTCGATTAATGAAGCATAAAACTCGATTAATGAAGCATAAAACTCGATTAATGAAGCATAAAACTCGGATAATAAAGCATGAAACTCGAATAGAATATAAAGTTCCTCGATTTACTCTCTTTGATCAACTCGAATGCCTTCTTTATAAAACTCGAATGCCTTCTTTATAAAACTCGAATGACACTATGAATTTTAGTTATGCCCGAGTTTTATCATTTTTCAACAAAAACAAGATCAGATCCAAACTTTTTCAACAAAAATCATGAAATGACCTCAAATTGATTTCGAAGGTTCGTTTTAATAGCAGAAACAACTTTTGTGAAATCACTTTGGCTAATTCTCGATTAAAAACCAAAAATCGACCAAAAAACTCAAGAACACGCACTTTTTCAAAAAATCTGAAAATTCTCAATTAAATTCTGTGTGTTTGGAATTAAAATTTGATGCTTATATCATTGAATTCGTCTTTAAAATTCGCACCTTCGATCCAAATATCAGTTCATTTCATCCACAAAATCAAAATCCTCAATTGATTTTCGAATTTTCAAAAAAATGAATATAACAGTGTTCTTAAAAAAACGATTTCAGATTCAATATTCACTCAAATTCAGCCATACTTGGCTCTGATACAAATTGTGAATTCATATTTCATGCAATTCATACAACATTAAACACAATTCATATGAACAATTATTATCAACACATAAAATCGAATGCTTAGATTGAGATGAGAGAATATTACATTGATGTTCTTGGTGACTTGCACAACATTTTTTCTCTCTCAATTAGATCCGTGTATGTGTATTCTTCAATCCCCTTATAACAGTACACATACACTCCTATTTATACACAATACAAAGTATTGAGTATTTACACAACCAACCCCTGAACTTTTACAATAAAATTGATTACAACTCTATATAAATTTGTACCCAACAACCTTTAGATAAAAGTGCAAACAAAATAAACGTTCATTATTATCTTAAAAAATAATATAGACATATGGGTGTCATCATCATTTATATATTTTACATTTTTGTGGGATTTACTTTATATATTTTATATTTTTATAGGTGTAATCATTAATTTTCTACATGTTTTTACATGTAATAGACTTACCAATCCAATCAAATTATAATATTAAAAAAACTAGTTAAGCAACCCACGTACGAGTACATTTAATAAAAAATTGTTTTTTCTTAAAAAATATATAAGACTAATCTATATATATTAATAAATTATTGACACTAAAATAACATAAAGTTTTATATAAATATAATAAAATATCGACACTAAAATAACATAAAACTTATTAAAGTCATATCATATAATCTTCAAATTGTTATAAGCTAATTATGTTAAACATATAGTCAATATCAGAAAATGATTATATTTATAATAAAAAACATTTTTTCAATATAATAACATTAAAATGTATCGATTATATGATCCATTATTATATATTATATTATACAATATTTATTTTATTTTATAGTAATAAATAATTTCATATCACACTCTCATATATAAAACTTATAATTTTTTTAAGAAACAGTTGGTAACATAATTTCATATCAAAATCAATGAAAATAAATTTTAAAATTTAAAACATTTAATTATATTGACTTTCATCAACAGTGGTTAAATTAAATAGTAATTAGTATTTGATTTTCAAAAGTAATTAAAAGAATAAATTGAAAGAGTTATTTTAGGAAAATTAGGAGGGAAAATAAAATTTTGATTATTTGAAATTTTGACATGTGTCATTAAACATTTTGCTTTATTAATATACTAGATCAATACTCATGTATTAAACAGGTTAATTTAAAAACCAAATATTTATAACAACGTATAATAAAATTATTTTAAGAATAATAGAATTTATTTAATTAATTATTAAGATCGGTTTGAATAGAAATGATATGCTTTAAAATATAAATTAAAATTTACTAAATGAAATGTAAAAAGTAGAGCGCGACACATGACAAATCAAATGAGGACGACACGTGACATATTATTTACTCATTTATTGGTACTGCGTTTGTTGACACATGTATATGTGGATATTTTAAATAAAATATATGTTAAAAAGAAATAACTTAAGAGTATATTAAAAGTAAGAGTTTATAATAAAATTTGAAAAAAGAAAATATTTCCGAATGATACATTTAAATATTTAGTTCAGTATACTTTTAAAATAAAATATTAAAATATAGTGATTGAATTATAAAACAGTGTTAACGATTTAACATAATTTTTGTTATTTAAATTTACAATACTTTAAAAAAATATGAATTACCATAGTTATGGTTACAAAGAATAAAATAGAAAAAAGTCATTATTGTAGTTTTATTTCAATTAATTAACTTGTATAAATGGAAAAACTAAATTAGAAAAATTAGGCGGGAAAATGAGATTTTGCTTCATCAAGAGAATGACACATGTCGAAAAACATTTTACTTTACTAATATATATAAATATATAATCTATCTATCTATACTATTAAAAGACTAACTATTTGCCACGTGTCGTCGCATGCTATTGCCATGTGGCGTCACCTCCTACTGCCATTTGGAATTTATGTTTTTCAAATCTTATAATTAATGTATTAATGTATATTAAAATTAAGTTAAATGATATCTAATCAAATCTAAATCTAAACTAAATCTTATCTAATATGAAACTCAAATTTGAATTTGATTATATATTTAAATTTATTATGTTGTATAAGTAGATACTATAAATGTGAAAAAAAATATTTTTAATATTTATCCTACAAATTAATAACATTATTATTTTTAAATTAAAATCCATGTTGTACGTGGGTATATAAACTAGTTTGTCTTAAATGTTAATCATAGACCATGGTTGTATTTAGAGTAAATTACAATTAGAATCATAAATACGTATAATACTTTTGTAATACTACAAATAAAAACATAAATATAAGGACCAAAGAAGAAACTAGTTACAAAGCTTAGGGACCAAAAACATATATTTGAAAAGGTCATAAACATCATTTTGAATTATTTAACACCTAGGCCGTCAAACATAACGAACCAAGGATGAATAACGTGCAACACTCTTAATATATATGGATGATTTATATAGTTATTATAGATAATTGACGAAACCATCCGATTTAGAACTAACAACAGGGATGAAATTTGTAATTTACTCACATATTTTTTAAGTCGTGTGCACTACTAGAAAATTGCAAGTAGCAACGACTATTTTTCGTTGATAGTCCATTAATTTTCGTTGCTAAATGATGTCAGAAAGTTTTTATAGGGGTCGGAATTTATCGTGATGTGACAGTATGAGTGTTCGTGGTTCTATAACAAAAATTTACACCTCCAAAATTCGGGTCAATTTATCTTGATTGCATAGTAAAAGAAATACGTAAATGTTACAATTCATTAATCGTTACAAACTAAATGAAATTTGATTATACAATTATCTCCTATGAGTTTTCAACTTTTGAAAACAAGTTATTACATAAACGTCTCAAACATTGAGTAACTGTTTCTCTATGGGGCAAGTGCAACAGTCACTCAATCATTCATCACCAATTGAATTGAATAATTTCTTGTAAAATTTGTGAATATGTATTAGGAGGTCTTTAACTTAATAAAAATTCAGATTTTGCTAAAAAAAATTCAAAATCGATTCATGTTGTTTAATGAACTAAAACAATTAATCAAATTTAACTTAATGTTAATTATTAAAAACCTAAAGTCTCAAATACATACGAGACTAAATCAAAAAAGAAAATTATTACAAACAACAAATAAGTAACAATAAAACTAACGATATATTCTTAGTCCATGCCCAGACGTGAAGTATCTAACAATTAATTAACCCAATTAATGAAGGTTCAATACACATATATTTTTAGATTATTCTTTTAATGAGTAACAAACTATTAGGTTTTGATATATTTTCTTACATTTTGTAACAAATTTTTTTATGAGTAAAATTTATAAACACTAACAAGACTATTGAGGTCGAACTTCAAATATCACACGGGTTAAATTTCTTTTGATTATATAAATAACACGTAAAATAAAAAAATTTATCGGAGTCGTTTGACCCAGACATCAACATGGATCCACCCCCGACAAAAACGACTGATGCTAAATTTATTTAGCAACGAAACCCCCGACAAAAACGACTGATGCTAAATTTATTTAGCAACGAAAT
Source organism: Centrapalus pauciflorus (assembly GCA_020465985.1). Lineage (NCBI taxonomy): Eukaryota > Viridiplantae > Streptophyta > Magnoliopsida > Asterales > Asteraceae > Centrapalus > Centrapalus pauciflorus. The sequence goes on along the minus strand of JAANYP010001746.1, from coordinate 288,116 downwards.
TCATTTAATCGTTGCCATATTAGCAACGAATTTATGTTTTGGTTGCTAAAGCTACAAAAAGGTATTGTCGTTGCTAATTTACATATTTAGCAACTATTATATGTTAGCAACTAAACTTTTTTCCTTGCTACTTAGATGTTATCAACAAATGTATCACTTGACTTTAGCAACGATTCATACTCGTTATTTTTGAAAAAAAAAAAAATAACTTTGCTACAACTTAACCAATCATTACACCATTACAAAAGCAGCTAGAAAAGAAATAGTAATATATGTCGATTTTCTAGCATACACAACAAAGTTTAGTGTAAACCAATATACTCTAATTGAGAATCAAATAATACATGAAAACATAGATTGATGTGAACTAACATAGAATTGCACATACACATTTCGTTTTTGCTCTTTGATTATAATTAGTTGCAACTTGCTGACTCATTCTTCTTTTCTTTCTTGTTTATGATTCTTATTAAAAGACCGATGTTCTCGATCCTAATGCAATATCATACAAAAATAAAATGAATCAGAATTTTAGATATACATACATATATATATATATATATATATATATATATATATATATATATATATATATATATATATATATATATATATATATATATATATATATATAGAGAGAGAGAGAGAGAGAGAGAATCAGGTTCATCAGCGTATCTATGAGATTCCAGCGTACACAGCGTACCCTAATGTGAATGATCATTCACATATATTTTTTTTGAATAGACATGTATAAGACAATATTATAAAAACCTTTTTTCAAAAAGAGCAACATCATAAATCTTGTGAATGGTAAAAAAAATCATGTGAATGGTCATTTCACACCATGAATGATGGTGTGAAATGACCATTCACATGGATGACCATTCACATAAATTTGCATTGAGCATTCACATAATTTTTAAGGATACAGAAAGTGTGAATATATGTGAAAATTATATATCATGCGTATAACATTAAATTAAACATGGTTATGTGAAAAAAAATTAAAAAAGTTTTTTAAGGTTGGTACCTTCGGGTGCACGTGATTTCGAAAGGTATTTTTTTGAACCTGACTATATATATATATATATATATATATATATATATATATATATATATATATATATATATATATATATATATATATATATATATATATATATATATATAGGGTTGGGGTCATTGCAGAACCTTATTTTAGTGTAGAACTATAGAACCAATCTAAATCATTGAATTATAATATAACACTAGGGATAAGATGATAATTATGCAATTAACATTGAATTAATAGTAGCTCACCAAGTTTGACTGCCCATTTTGACATTTTTTAACTCTTTTAATATTGAATGAACATACAGTGTTGCATATATGATATATAGTATCACTTCGACGTTGAATATGTGATATATACTTTCGACATTGAATGATCTCTATATAATATATTCAATGATCGTCTGGGTAAAAAAAAATTTTTACGAAAAATAAACATGTAAAATTTTTTCGAATAAAATATATCATGACCGTTCTCGTTAAACCCACTAACTTTGACTACTAGTTTTGACCATTATTTTTTACCATTATTTTGACTCTGTTAATATTGAATGTATATGCAGTGTTGCATCAACGTTGAATATACGATATCAAGTGTTCATTCGACATTGAATGATCTCGCCATACTATATTGCATCGTGGTCTGGGTAAAATTATTTTTACGAAAAATAAACACGTAAAAATTTTTCGAAAAAATATATCATGACCGGTCTCGTTTTAAAGAGTATAAAATTCTCGTTTTTATGGTATAATTTTTTTGATTTAAAAATTAATCATATTAATGTTATTTTAATTTAAAGAAAAATGATATTTATTTTGCTAATGTCAATCTTTTTGTTATTTCCAATCTTTTCATTTTTTACACCTGAATTAAAATATTACTAATACCAATCTTTTTTTCACTAATTCCAAACTTGACTTTTTTAATCAAGACCATTAGATTAATCAATTCTACGGATGATATTGGTTCTACAGTTCTACACTAAATTTAGATTCTGCAATGATCCAATCTATATATATATATATATATATATATATATATATATATATATATGTGTGTGTGTGTGTGTGTGTGTGTGTGTGTGTGTCTGTGTGTATATATATATATATATAGGTTTTATGGGGAACCTGTATGGATTGTGCAACTTGGGAACCTCCATTCATTTCAATGGATCAGATTTTATTGGCAAAAAGGTAATTAAGTTGAACTTTGTTGCACCGGTACACAACATATCACGCGCGGAGGTGCAAAATTGGAAGAAGGTTCATTTAGTTAAAATTCATCTTCCTTCGTTGCATACCGCGATTCTAGCCCTCCTTCCATAATTCGTATTTGTTCCGAATTTCGCTCAAGATTCCTCCCTCCATCTTTATCCCGAAATTCGCTCATGCATACTCAAATAGATTAACCTTTGTTCTTCAAGTACACAGATACAATGCATAAGGTTCAAGGGTGTTTTTATTTTTTGAAAAAAGGAAAAAGCAAACATTCACGTGCGAACAACCGGTTTTTTTCGTCGTTTCAACTTCGATTATTTTGTTATATGGAAGTGCATTGTTGCATATTTCGTGTTCATTGAGGTATTTAGTTCATAATCGAAGTGCGTATTTCGTATTTGAGGGTTTTTATGCCCTAGTTAGTTTTGAGTTCAATCGGTAGGGTGTTTAGTTCATAATCGAAATATGTGTTTATGAAGGTTTAAGTTGCTTTTCTTTTGAAATGCATTATGCGTCGACTTTCAATATGCATACTAAGGTAATTTCCGTATGAATATAAATTCAATTTCAATAATGTTTATGCATTGAAGACATGCATATAAATTCAAGTTCAATCGGATGTCTAGCTACGGGTGTGGAGATGAAAACCGTATGAAGACATGCATTGATAGAAAGTCAAAACAAATGCAATCTATATATCCTAACTAAATACTTCACAATTTTACCAATTACCATAATATATATCTAGTTATTTGAATATAGAATATTTTAAATATCTTAATCTAACTAAATAGTAGTTTAAACTTCCAATTATGCCTTTATTGTATCCTTATTTAATATATTGTGCATTATTGGTTCCCCCGGTTCACAATGCATCGTGGTGCCTCATATTCATGATTTTATTAGACTACTAATAAAAACCAATATCATCTTTTCTTGATTGAGAAAGCATAGAAAGCATGCATACTTCTTCTAGGACATGAAAAGTAAGCTTTTGAATTAATATGAAGTAATCATAACTCCTGAGATGCTTAAGATGCCAATATTCATGTTCCTATATAAAGAGAAGGATGACAAATAAGAATTGCTTGACAATGATTGTTGTGTGAACACAATTGTTCGTGGCTCTCCAAGAGATTCGAGATGGTGAAAAGATATTCTTTTTCAAGAAATTCATTTGACTTGAACCAATTATCACTATTTATTAAACATGTGTTTATATTATCTTTTTTTTTTTTTTTTTTGAGTTAATATGAAATATTTTTTCAGAAATTCTAACATTCATATGGATGACATTATTGGCTTCAATGATTCCCTTTTTTTTGGAAACCTATCAACTAAAATATTGGTTGTAATCTATCGCAAATAACAAATTAGTTTCAAGAGCACAAATATTGTGTAATAATTAAACATTGTTATTTTCATTATTATTCATATTGATTACTAGTTTTTTTGTTTTCAAATATATATATATATATATATATATATATATATATATATATATATATATATATAGAGTTAATTACAAAAAGGTCCCTGTGGTATGTCCTAAAAATTGGATTTGGTCCCAGAACTTTTAATTTTGCAGAAACAGTCATTATTTTCACTGTTTGTTTGTAATTTTGGTCCCTCTACATATTAATTTTTCTAATATGACCAATTTACCCTTATTTTGATGCAAACCATAGGGATCATTTATGCAATTAATTCTTTTAACTCTTTTTTACTCTTAATTACATAATTTATGTTTTAGTGTTAATTAAGTTTAATGAATTATATAAAAGAATAGATTTGTTTTATTTATGTTGGTTCATAAATGATTTAAATATTTTTTAGTCTAAATTAAATTTATTTAAAGTGTAAACCTCTCAAAATTAATAATAAAAAATCATTTATTTTAGAAATTGCTTTTTTAGAGGTTTCATAAATAATATATTTTGACACTATATTTATTTATGTTGGTTCATACATTTATAATAAAAAAATATTTATGTTGGTCAAACCACAAAGACCATTTATGTAATTAACTATAGTTTATTTTTTAGTGTTAATTAACTTTAATAAATTATAAAACATTTATTTATGAACCAACAATTTAATTAAATCCAATTAAGAAACAAAAATATTACAATCATTTAACTTTTGAATCGTTCAACTTTATTATTTGTTTTTGAACCACCCCCAGCTTCAAGCGAGCTCAACCTATGGACCTTGCTGATTTGACACATTAAACTATTATATTTTTTTTAAGAAAAAGCATTTATATATAAAATTATCTTAACACATTAAACTCTTTTAATTGTTAAAAAATTCATTTATGAACCATCATTTTTATTATTTAAATCATTCAAACAATCAAATTGTAAACCTCTCAAAACCGATAATCATTTAAAAATTAAAATGTTTTATTAAAACTTATTTTAACAAGGTGACATGAGTTTAACTATTAAACCTTTATAACAAGATTAATATTAACATCCTTCCGATTAAAAAACTTATCTCAAAAGCTCCAATCAAACCAAGAGATCGTCTCATTATTGAAAAACTTAAACCTAATAATTTGTTTTCAATTAATCTTTTAGAAAGAAACATTCATAATTTTAGGTCGGAAAAATTGATTTCAATAATAAATTTATTTATTGGAGTCAAGATGATTAAACATTTTAATCATATGTTTGTGTATAATCAAAATACCAATTTAATTTATATGTTTTCTCTTCGCGGAAAAATAATTGGAGAACTTAAATAAATAAAATTTTAACATCTAACTCGATCGAGTTAAAAAAAATTTCCAAAGGGTCTAAGACAAGTCAAAAATTTATTTATTTAACGTATCAATTATTTTATCATTTTAATTTTTAATTACACAAAATACAATTTAAAATTTTAGGTCGTATAACATGTTTGAGATTCATATTGACTTTAATTTTCATCCGATTAAATCAATACCTTAAAATTTAAATCATTTTGATTTATCACTTTACCATGATCACCTTGTTTTGGTAAAAAAAGTGAAAGCACTATAAAATAAAATTTTTGGCCAATTTTATTTAAGACTAAAGTAAAATATATTTGGCCCACATAAATATTTGTTATTACAAATTTATGAACCAACATAAATAATTATAGAGTCAATATTTTTTTTAATATTTTATTTATGAAACCTCTAAAAAATAGTTTCTATACATAAATGATTTTTTTAAAATAAATTTTGAGAGGTTTACACTTTGATTATAGTTAATTAAAAATAATTAAGACTAAAAAATATTTAAATCATTTATGAACCAACATAAATAATTAAATAATACTTTTTTTGTAGTTTATTAGGGTTAAGTAATACAAAAAATAATTATTTGATTAAGAATAAAAAGAGTTAAAATATTGATTGCAGAAATGGTCCATATGGTTTGCACTAAAATAAGGGTAATTTGGTCATATTAGAAAAGTTAATAGGTTGATGGACCAAAATTGCAAACAAAGTGTGAAAATAATGACTGTTTCTGCAAAACTGAAAGTTCAGGGACCAAATCCAATTTTTAGGACATACCACAGGGACCATTTTTGTAATTAACTCATATATATATATATATATATATATATATATATATATATATATATATATATATATATATATATATATATATATATATATATATATATATATAGATTTGGGTTCGAATTAGTACCACTAGTTTTGCGGAGTACCAGAGGTACCTCGCTTAAAATTATTTTTTTTGAAATTTTTTTTCATAATCATGTTTAAATTAATAATACAAAACTACTTGCAAATAATCACACTTAAACACACTAGAACTATGTGAAACGTGTGTGTTCACATGAACCGGTGTGTTCACAACTAAGCATGTTCACATGAATTTTTTCACGTTCACAGTACTTTTAAGATGATAGAAAGTGTAAATATATATAATTTTTTACGAATAGCCTTATATTATTTGTATGTAAATGAATATGAAAAAAAATTTTATAAAAAAAAAAAAATTTTTGGAGCAAGTACGTTCACATCTGAAACCCGTGTGTTCATAGGTACTCACGGTACTCTGCATTTTTTAGGTACTCACACAAACCATATTCTATATATATATATATATATATATATATATATATATATATATATATATATAGGATCATTGCAGAACCTAAATTTAGTGTAGAACTGTAGAACTAATATCATTCGTAGATTAGATTAATCTAATGACCAAAAGGTCTTTAGCCTGTCGGTAAGAGGGTGAAGTTGTAAGCAAGAGGTCACAGGTTCGATCCCCGTCGGAGGCAAGTTGAAATTTAGGTGGAGTAAGTAAGTCTGGTGGTAAAGGAGTAGTTTAGGAGTAGGAGTAGGATAGCTTGCCGTTCAAAAAAAAAAATCTAATGGTCTTGACTAAAAAGTCAAGTTTGGAATTAGTGAAAAAAAGATTGGTATTAATAATATTTTAATTCTTTAATGTAAAAAAAGGAAAGGATTGGAAATAGCAAAAAGATTGACATTAGCAAAATAAATATCATTTTTCTTTAGATTAAAATAACATTAATATGATTAATTTTTAAATCAAAAAAATTATACCATAAAAACGAGAATTTTATACTATTTAAAACGAGACCGGTCATGATATATTTTTTCGAAAATATTTTACGTGTTTATTTTTCGTAAAAAAACTTTTACCCAGACCACGATGCAATATAGCATGGCGAGATCATTCAATGTCGAATGAACACTTAATATCGTATATTCAACGTCGATGCAACACTGTATATACATTCAATATTAACAGAGTCAAAATAATGGTCCAAACTAGTAGTCAAAGTTAGTGGGTTTAATGAGAACGGTCATGATATATGTAACACCCCAAATAATTAGAAGGTAATTATACCCCTAATAATGTTGAGTTAATATAATTATTGGAATAATTATTATTAATTGGAGATAATAATAATAATATTGACTAATGAGGTAATTAACTTTGCTCAAAGATTGAAATGGTAAACTTAAAGGTCATATTATGAGTTAGTTGCCAATAATTTATGACATTTGCTATTATTGAGATTTATATGATAAAAATGAAATATAATGTGGTTAGTATTTCATTAACAAGAATGGGTAATATACTTTGGTACTTTATCAAAATGAAATTGAAGAATGATTGGAAAGGGGTGTATTTGGTGTGTGAGTAAAGTGGGAGGGGCAAAGGTGGCCAAAGGCCAAACCTTCCCCCTCCTTCTCTTAAAACCGTCCAACATAACACACACACACACACTCATTCACATTTTGCATCTTTTTGAAGAAAAGAGAGAAGAAAAGGGGAAGCTTGAGCTAGGGATTGAAGTGCATCAAATTGGTTGATGATTTGGTGAATATTGGAAGCATATTGAAGGTATAAACACCTCCTTTGTTCTTCTTCTTCATTTTCTTTCATTTCCTCCATTTTTGGAGATGAAACCCTAAATGGGTTTATGTTGAATCGTTTTGTAAAGACTCCAATCTTTTAGTACGTTGTTATATGATAAAAATGGAGCCATAATATGCAACCACATCGGTAGTTTGAGTTAGTTTTTGGTTGGAACCCAATCTAGGGCTCAAATGAGCTTTAATGAGTTATGGATTTGAGTTTGATGTTTTAGTAGGATAAATATGCTAAAATCTTGATTTAGATATGTTAAATATTGATATGGAATCGAATGGAAGTTAATAGATGCTCATTTGGAGCTTTAAAGTGGTGAAATGAGTTTTAACCCTTTTGTGAACTCAAAAGAGTTCATATGAACCAATTGGCAATCTTTTATGATTTAAATGTGTGGGAAGAGCATAAAATGATCTAAATATGTTATTTTAATGATTTCATGTATTGGTTGGGGTTAAACTCGAGCAAAGGCTCAAGTTGGTGTTTTAGGCCTAAACCGCACGCCAAGTGTTCGGTGAAATGCCTCAATGAGAACCCAAGCTTTTGGGATTGGGTTTTATGTTAAAATATGAATTGAATGCCTAAAAATAGTCCAAACATGTTTAATATTGCTTTGGTATTGATTAGAATTGAATTCAAGCTCAATTGGAGCTCGGTGTCGTCGGTTGGAGTTTTCGGTCATTTTCGGACTCGTTCGGAGTCCGTATGAACTCCACGGGATCATGGAATGTTATGAAATGATTCTAATATGTTTAGAGGTGTTAAAGTGACCTTAATATGCTATAAATATTGTTGGTAAAGTCCCTCAAAAGTTGCAAAAACGTTTATGGAAGTTTTGGTGAGTTTGGGTGCATTGAGTGAAGGAAAATTGAGCAGGCAGGGCACACCTGCAGTGGTCACGGCGTGACCACCCTCTGGATCACGCCCTTACCAACTTTCTGCCCCAAAAATGGAGTTTGGACGGTCGGGGGTCGATGCTCGGGTCTTATGCGTTCGTTGCACCTCTAAATTAAGTGTTTTAAGGGTTTGAGGGCCTTTGATCCATTTCGAAACTCCTAAGGCCTCATATGAACTTAGTACTTTCGGTTTAATAACCCAATACGCTTAGCCCACTCTTAGGGGCTTATCTTGTGTTCGGGGGCTTACGTGTACGCGTTATGAATGCTTCTAGGTGAATTGAGTCGAAAGGAGCTTGATTGCAAGCTTTAGCCATTCTCCGGGCTATTGTGGCTTTATTGGAAGGCTTTGGAATCTCCTAAACCAATCACTGTGAGTTCTAGGACTAATGTAGATGAATGATTACATGTTAATTGTTGTTTATGCCTTTTTTGATAACATGATATGTATTCATCCATGATAACATGATATTTGATCGTGCATATTCATATGCTTTATTGATGGATTCATTGTAGCCTTGTTGGGCATGTTCCCTTGCATCATGAATTGGAAATGAATTGTCATGCTAGTTGACATTGTTGTGTATTGGTTTGTCATGCATCTCATATAGTATGCTTAACTGCTTATCTGTATGAATACTAATGATTGGAATATGGCAATTCGTATTGGTTGACCTCGTAGGGTGGACTAATCACTTTTGTGATTGATTAATAATAGATGAGATGTATGCATGACACCTTAAGTTATATATTGGGTCACCCTTCGTGACAACCTAATTGATTATGGGTGGCGATAAGGGGCTATTTAGTCATTAAGTTTGTTAGAATAATCATTCGGCCCCGATGATGTATTAGAATTGCTAATAAAGAAGGGTTAGTAGAATCACATAGATGGTTTCTTTTAATTGGTCTTATGGACCGTTATAGACTCTCATGAGTCATATTGAACCCTAAATTGTAGTGGAATTTGTTTTGGACCCCTTTGGATATCCATGGAATATTCCTAGCCCCTTTAGATGCCAGATGCCGACGTACTTGGACTGTCGGAAGTCCCGTACTTGCTAGGGACAATCCCGTACTTTCTAGGGACAGTCCCGTACTTGCTAGGGACAGCCTCGTACTTTCTAGAGGCAATACCACTCTCGACTTTGACAAGGAACCCTAGACGACCATGGGGTATGCGGTATTTGGATTTAAATGGGATTATCTCGTGTGAGGACGGCAACGGGCCGCCTGCGGGCGATGATTATGACACGTTGGGCTGCAAGCATGAGTTATATCCTAGTGGCGGTGTTGACATCATGTGAGGACGGCAACGGGCCGCCTTCGTGGCGATGATTATGACACGTTGGGCCGCAAGCATGTTTGTTCTCACATTTGAATTGGAGTCATTCATAGTACGTACTTTGGTAATGTAACGTGCCGATTTGGTAAGGCAGCTTTGTAAAAGCGTTACAACGTGCTACTATGACACGCGTTGGAATCCCCACTTTGACTCGACTACGTCTACCGGTGTAGTGGATTCCAAGAGTTGAGTCAGTTCCCTACCTTGACTCGGCTAGGTCGGGCGGTGACAGTGGAACATGTGACATTGATAAATGTTGAGAATGCTAATAGTCCTCAGTGAGATGAGGCATCTTGTTGTGAATTCGAATGGGTAAATAATTGATGTGGGACACCGATAGTCCTCAATGAGGATGAGGTGATCCCATTCTAATTTGGCATTGGCCATCATTGGCCTTGATGTTTTAGCCGATAGGAAATAAGTGTTGGATAGACGTAATTATTGTGTAATTATTGTTTATATTAATCTTGGAATTCACTAAACAACTTTGTTGTTTACCCCTTTTAGTTGTTAACTTTTTCAGGTTTTGAGCTATCGAGCGAGAAGTATTCATTCCTATTTGTTGTCGAAGATTGTAGACTCGAGACTAACGGTATGCTTTGGTCATTGTGTTGGGTTTGGGTTAGTCGACCTCTTGGCCTTGACTAATCGTTTGCAGGATCATGACCTGTAACATTGTAGATTTAATAGTTGTTATTCGGATGCATCACTTATGATGCATTAGTTGTAAAAGTTTTAATTCTACCATAATTCCGCAAGTATTGATGTATAAATTATTGTTAATTACACTTAAATATGTATTATTGTTGTATGGGTGTTTCAATATATTTTTTTCGAAAAAATTTTACATGTTTATTTTTCGTAAAAATTTTTTTTTACCTAGACGACCATTCAATATATTATATAGAGATCATTCAATGTCGAATTACAATATATATCACATATTCAACGTCGAAATGATATTATATATAAGATATGCAACACTGTATGCTCATTCAATATTAAAAGAGTGAAAAAAAAAGTCAAAATGGGCAGTCAAACTTGGTGAACTACTATTAATTCAATGTTAATTGCATAATTATCATCTTATCCCTAGTGTTATATTATAATTCAATGATTAGACTGGTTCTATAGTTCTACACTAAATTAAGGTTCCCCAACCCTATATATATATATATATATATATATATATATATATATATATATATATATATATATATATATATATATATATATATATATATATATATATATATGTAAATATAAAATTCTGATTCATGTTATTTTTGTATGATATTGCATTAGGAAAATTGACCTGGTCGAGAACATCGGTCTTTTAATAAGAAGGGTTAATTATGAAAAAAAACCAACATGTTTTCATGTTTTTTGCGTTTTCGTCCCTCCATGTTATTTTTTTCCATAAAAAAACCTCAAGTTAATTTTTTCTTTTCGGTTTTAGGAAATTTAGACATTAGACCCCGGTTATAATTTGTGAACCGGGTTTTTAAAAACTGAAAAAACCAGGTCCTAATGTCTAAAATTCAATAAACCAAAAAAAAAAAATTAACTTGAGGTTTTTTATGGAAAAAAATAACATGAATGGACGAAAACGCAAATATGTGAAAACATGTTGGTTTTTTTTCATAATAAGCCCTAATAAGAATCATAAACAAGAAAGAAAAGTAGAATGAGTCAGCAAGTTGCAACTAATTATAATCAAAGAGCAAAAAAGAAATGTGTATGTGCAATTCTAAGAATGTTCACATCAATCTATATTTTCATGTATTATTTGATTCTCAATTAGAGTATATTGGTTTACACTAAACTTTGTTGTGTATGCTAGAAAATTGGCATATATTACTATTTCTTTTTTAGCTTCTTTTGTAATGGTATTATAATTGATTGGATAGTTGTCAGTTGCTATTGATATCTTTGTATGAAATTATTCTTGTAAACATGTTTGTATGATTAAATTGTGCAATAAAAACAGCTACAAATGCAGGATTACTTCTGTAATGATTGGTTAAGTTGTAGCAAAGTTATTTCTATTTTTTTTTCAAAAATAACGAGTATGAATCCTTGCTATAGTCAAGTGATACATTTGTTGCTAACATCTAAGTAGCAAGGAAAAAAGTTTAGTTGCTAACATATAATCGTTGCTAAATACGTAAATTAGCAACAACAATACTTTTTTGTAGCTTTAGCAACTAAAAAATAAATTTGTTGCTAATATGGCAACGATAAATGAATTTCGTTGCTAAATAAATTTAGCATCAGTCGTTTTAGTCGGGGGTGGATCCATATTGAGGTCTGGGGGTCAAACGACTCCGATAAATTTTTATTTTATTTTACGTGTTATTTATATAATCAAAAAAATTTAACCCCCGTGACATTTGTAGTTCGACCTCAATAGTCTTGTTAGTGTTTATAAATTTTACTCATTAAAAAATTTGTTACAAAATGTAAGAAAATATATCAAAACCTAATAGTTTGTTACTCATTAAAAAAATAATCTAAAAATATGTGTGTATTGAACCCTCATTAATTGGGTTAATAATTGTTAGACACTTCACATTTGGGCATAGACTAAGAATATATCGTCAGTTTTATAGTTACTTATTTATTGTTTGTAATAATGTTCTTTTTTGATTTAGTCTCTTATGTATTTGAGTATTTTTTATTTGAGACTTTAAGTTTTTAATAATTAACATTAAGTTAAATTTGCTTAATTGTTTTAGTTCATTAAACAACATGAATCGATTTTGAATTTTTTTTTAGCAATATGAATTTTTATTAAGTTAAAGACCTCCTAATACATATTCACAAATTTTTCAAGAAATTATTCAATTCAATTGGTGATGAATGATTGAGTGACTGTTACACTTGCCCCATAGAGAAACAATTACTCAATGTTTGAAACATTTAGGTAATAACTGATAACTTGTTTTCAAAAGTTGAAAACTCATAGGAGATAATTGTATAATCAAATTTCATTTAGTTTGTAAAGATTAATGAATTGTAACATTTACGTATTTCTTTTACTATGTAATCAAGATAAATTGACACGAATTTTGGAGGTGTAAAATTTTTTATAGAACCACGAACACTCATACTGTCACATCATGATAAATTCCGACCCCTATAAAAACATTCTGGATCTGCCTTTAGTCACGCCTTAGTTTCGTTGCAAACATCATTTAGCAACGAAAATTAATGGTTTATCAACGAAAAATAGTCGTTGCTACTTGCAATTTTCTAGTAGTGCACACGGCTTAAAAATATGTGAGTAAATTACAAATTTCATCCCTGTTGTTAGTTCTAATTCGCAGGTTTCGTCATTTATCTATAATAACTATAAAAAATCATCCCTATATATTAAGAGTGTTGCACGTTATTCATCCTTGGTTCGTATGTTTGACGGCCTATGCGTTAAATAATTCAAAATGATGTTTATGACCTTTTCAAATATATGTTTTTGGTCCCTAAGCTTTGTAACTAGTTTCTTCTTTGGTCCTTATAAAAATTTTAATATTTAATTAACTAATTAACTACTATATTATATTTATTATTTTTCTTTATGTATGATATAAGGATCTAATTACATTTATAATTAAATTATTATAATTACATTTATTAAAATTGCATAATTATATCAAAATACCAAAATTTAAGTTTTTATTTGTATTATTACAAAAGTATTACACGTATTTATGATTCTAATTGTAATTTACTCAAAATACAACCATGGTCTATGATTAACATTTAAGACAAATTATAAATCTATATATCTATATCTATATATATTAGTAAAGCAAAATATTTTCCGCCATGTGTGATTCTCTTGATAAAGCAAAATCTCAATTTACCGTCTAAGTTTCCTAATTTAGTTTTTCCATTTATACAAGTTAATTAATTAAAATAAAACTACAATAATGACTTTTATTCTATTTTATTCTTTGTAACAATAATTATGGTAATTCATATTTTTTTTAAAGTACTGTAAATTTAAATAACAAAAATTATGTTAAATCGTTAACACTGTTTTATAATTCAATCATTATATTTTAATATTTTATTTTTAAAGTATACAGAACTAAATATTTAAATGTATCCTTCGGAAATCTTTTCTTCTTTCAAATTTTCTTATATACTCTTACTTTTAATATACTTTTAAGTTATTTCTTTTTAACATATATTTTATTTAAAATATCCACATATACATGTGTCAACAAACGCAGTACCAATAAATGAGTAAATAATATGTCACGTGTCGTCCACACCACGCTCTCCTTTTTACATTTCATTTAGTAAATTTAATTTATATCTTAAAGTTAGGGTGTTATTCGGGCGGGTTAAACGGGTTTCAGGTTATTCGGTTCGGGTTATTCGGGTATGGGGGTATATGTTAACTACCCGAACCCGAACCAAATAAGAGAACGAGTTAATCTTGGGTTAAATGGGTTAATCGGTTAATTGGTTTTGGTATTTAAATATTTATATTATATATATGGGGAACCGTGGAAGAGTCGAAAAAAGACGTGTTTTTGGTTTGTAAAAAATAAAAATCTACATCTTTACTAAAGTAGACGCAAGATTCCAAGATAGGATGATATATTATTATTATTAATTTTTTAATTATTGATGTATGCGAATCGGGTTATTCGGGCAACCCGATTTTTTTACATCTCATCCGATACCCGAACCGAAAACCTTATTCGGTTACCATTTAACCCGATTAACAAACCCGAAAACCGAATAACCCGACCCATTTAACCCGAATAAGGGTCGGTTCGGGTGGGTTATTCGGGTTCAGTTATTTTGCACACCCCTACTTAAGGTATATCATTTCTATTCAAACCGATCTTAATAAGTAATTAAATAAATTCTATTATTCTTAAAATAATTATATTATACATTGTTATAAATATTTGGTTTTTAAATTAACCCCATGTAATACATGGGTATGAATCTAGTATATTAATAAAGCAAAATGTTTAATGACACATGTCAAAAATTCAACTATTCAAAATTTTATTTTCCCTCCTAATTTTCCTAATATAACTCCTTCAATTTATTCTTTTAATTACTTTTGAAAATCAAATACTAAATACTATTTAATTTAACCACTATTGATGAAAGTCAATATAATTAAATGTTTTAAATTTTAAAATTTATTTTCATTGATTTTGATATGAAATTATGTTACCAACTTTTTCTTAGAAAAATTATAAGTTTTCTCATTTATGAGAGTGTGATATGAAATTATTTATTACTATAAAATAAAATAAATATTGAATATAACAATATAATATATAATAATGGATCATATAATCGATACATTATAATGTTATTATATTGAAAAAATGTTTTTTATTATAAATATAATCATTTTTTGATATTGACTATATGTTTAACATAATTAGCTTATAACAATTTGAAATTTATATGATATGACTTAAATAAATTTTATGTTATTTTAGTGTCAATACATTATTATATTTATATAAATTTTATGTTGTTTTAGTGTCAATAATTTATTAATATATATAGATTAGTCTTATATATTTTTTAAGAATTTTTTTTATTAAATGTATTCATACATGGGTTGCTTAACTAGTTTTTATAATATTATAATTTGATTTGATTGGTAAGTCAATTATATGTAAAAACATGTAGAAAATTAATGATTACACCTGTAAAAATATAAAATATATAAAGTAAATCCTACAAAAATGTAAAAAATATAAATGACGATGACACCCATATGTCTATATTATTTTTTTAGATGATAATGAACGTTTATTTTGTTAGCACTTTTATCTAAAGGATTTGGAGATCTTGAGTTTTTTTAAATCTATATATATACTTATTATTTCATAGGATATAACTTATGCATTTAATATTCTTCTGGATATCTTAATCAAATTCTAACATTATTTGACACATAACTTGAAAGGAAGTTTAACTACAGTCTACAGCCTAGGGAGTTTCATTATATTTACTTTTTTTTATATATAAATCTTATAAGGAAAATAAGTAAATTTTTCACAGGGATGATAAGATTACATAAATTGTGTTATTAAAAAGGCATTTATTTTCATTACTAAATGACAATGTATATATAAAAGGAATTGAAATTCAAGTTAATGTATTCTGAGATGTATCATTAATTACTACTTTTCATTAAATTAGTATTATTTTTCATTAAGTGTTATATTCATCATTTCATTTTCATTTGTTACTTGACCACTTCTCGAGAGCCAACAGCGAGTCGTTGCTCGTTGTCAAGAAAATGTAATTTGATTTGATTGGTAAGTCAATTATATGTAAAAACATGTAGAAAATTAATGATTACACCTGTAAAAATATAAAATATATAAATTAAATCCCACAAAAATGTAAAAAATATAAATGATGATGACACCCATATGTCTATATTATTTTTTTTAGATGATAATGAACGTTTATTTTGTTAGCACTTTTATCTAAAGGTTTTGGAGATCTTGAGTTTTTTTTTAATCTATATATATACTTATTATTTCATTGGATATAACTTATGCATTTAATATGCTTCTGGATATCTTAATCAAATTCTAACATTATTTGACACATAACTTGAAAGGAAGTTTAACTACAGTCTACAGCCTAGGGAGTTTCATTATATTTATTTTTTTTTTATATATAAATCTTATAAGGAAAATAAGTAAATTTTTCACAAGGATGATAAGATTACATAAATTGTGTTATTAAAAAGGCATTTATTTTCATTACTAAATGACAATGTATATATAAAAGGAATTGAAATTCAAGTTAATGTATTCTGAGATGTATCATTAATTACTACTTTCATTAAATTAGTATTATTTTTCATTAAATGTTATATTCATCATTTCATTTTCATTTGTTACTTGACCACTTCTCGAGAGCCAACAGCGAGTCGTTGCTCGTTGTCAAGAAAAAGAGCAGGAGCCTTAAGGTAACCTTGTGATAATTTGAACTTTCAGGCTTTAATCTTGTTCCTTGTGTGTTTAATTTGGTTGTTTTTTATCTTCTCAATCAACAATGATTCCTTTTCACTAGGCTTTATTGAACTTCAAAGAGCTTTCGAAAGGGTCGGGTTGGTTTAATGGGAAAAGAAGGACCGTGTTGTCATTGTGGAATTGACAGTAAGGCTTTCCCTATCTATCAATCTAATTCATATTTGGTTTTTGTATGAGCGTTTCATTTACATTTCTATGGTATTGACTTATTCTTTGTTGGCCTCAATCAAATCCATCATAATTAGATATGTCTTTTTTACTGAATGTGTACCATTGAAGATTGATCGTTATGTAATCATGTACATATAATTGGATTGCTTTTTTGAGATTGATTTTTCATAATAATGTATGAAATTGATTTAATGACATTAAATGGTTGCCTCAATTCTCGATTTGGTGAGTTTTGTTTGTGAAATGATGCCAACACAAACATTAAATTGGGGTTGATATTCAGTTGAGAGTCATTGATACACTCAATCAATATTTGAAGCGTATACCAATGTGTTATTCTAATTTTTTAAGAGACAAGAACCTTGGTTACAAAATCAGTTTTGAACATTTAAAAATTTACCTCGTGAAAGAAATGTCTTAGAATCTATTTTTAACATCTATGTGGGGAATAATGAATAATTTTTTATTGACTAGCGGATTTTTATGTCAATTTGATGAGCTTTTAACAAAATAGGATATTCCTTCCATCCCTGAGAGTAACTATAGTAATAGGTTTATGAAAAGTTTGAGATCATATATGTATATGGAAATATATTACTTTCAAATTAACCAAAAGACAAATTAGGTTAATGTTTAAGACCATCTGTAATAGTTAAATATAGACACGGTCTTAGAAATGCCACCTTAGAATAGCAACAACAATATACTTAGGGGGCGTTTGGTTTGTGGATTTATTCATGGGGATTTATATTTAAAATCTTATGTTTGGTTCACACATTTCAGTAAGGATTCAAAATTCTCATAATTTCTTAAATCCTTTCATTCTTTATTATTTAAAAAGTCACCCACCCCCTAGGATTTTAAATCCCAGTTACATTGCATTCTTTAGATTAACAAATTTTTCTTAAAAGATAACGTAGATTCGTCGACAAAATCATGGGGAATTAAAATGTTGCATAATACAAATCATTTGCTAGAATGCAAGTCCCATAGAAAATAATTTTTTAACTGAACGCCTCTTAAGTGTATTATGGAAATGCCAACTCATTTCACATTATCAATCTATAGTACTACTCAGCACATTATCAAGCTACAGCACTCTTCATTTATAACATTTTCACTCAGAACCATAATATATTTATGTATAATACATTTGAAACAATTTTTAATTGGGACCTTCTTAAAATTTAATTATTAATTTTAATTAACTCCAAGACTTATATATATTGGTGGGACCCACTTTCTTTTGATACCATATAATCCGCATGATTTGGGTATCAATATTTTTATGGGACCCACAAATGATATTCACCTATGCAACAAGGTGTATCATAAATGATATGCGACGTCTCAATATGATACGGGCAGAATACTGTGAGAGTCTCGTTGTCATGTTCTAATATCATTAGAATCATCAATCCATAAACCAATATTTATGTTAACAAGACTTGCCAACAAATTTATAATGCTTTAATAATACAATAACTTAATTTGATATTTAATTAAAATAAAAAACAATCAAAATAAACAAATTAACATGACGGCCAATAGAAGTGAGAAAGCTCTCGGCATTTCTGAACCTGTTACTACTCATCAGTTGGAACGAACGATTTATAATTTCAATCTATTTGTCCGGAAAAATTAGATATTAAAAATGTAACACATGTGGCATATATGAACAACCCATAGATGATTCTAAGGGCATCTCCAACACAAGTTTTTGTTACGGGTTTTTCAGATGTGACATGTAAGTCGGCAAAGTCATCCTAGAAGAACTTTGGATTTCCAAAGTGGTTTGCAACTTTGGAATTTTGATTGTTTCTCTCTATGTATCTCCTCTCTCTTCCTTTTCTTCTTCCAAAGATTTTTTTTGTTATTTTCGAAAAATCCTATTAAAGGTATTGGCATTCAAGATGTCATGAGTACTTATGGTAGGTATGATTAATATTTTATGATATGATTAATTAGGTAGTAATTTATATATTGATAGTGTGGAATAATCTTTTATGATATGTATTTTGAAAACCTTACGTGTCATTTATTACTATAATGACTACTCTTATTGAGTATATAAGTATGTCGAAATAATATTATATCATCCACATGACCACATACTATGATCGATTATACTTCCTTCACTATGATTTGATTTTATTCTCACACTTCTTTCTCCATTATACCTATATTTTCTCTTGAGAAATCTTATTTGTACCCTTACAAGGTAAATGAACAAAAGAAAAATAAAGAGTGCACGAGTGTAAAACATAAGAGAAAATAGATAAAGGGTAACAAAATGTGATGTATGTGTGATGTGATATGTATAAGGGGTGTAAATAGAAACACTCATTTCTATCTCATCATCTCTTTATCACACTCTTCACAGTCTTCATTTGGATGTATGTTTTTATTTCGAAAGTGATAGTAAAAAAGATTGGAGACTTTATTTCAATGGAAGATAGTTTCATTGAAGGATAACTAGTAAAATACAATTCATGTCTCAACAGCGATCTTGCATGCTCTTATTTATATATAGGCCAAATATTGAAAGAAAAATAAATAATAATAATAATAATAATAATAATTAATAAAGAAAGTGAATGGTATAGTAGAGGAAGAATTTCAAGGTAAGAATAGCAAATTCTGGTAGTCCTTTGTTTTTGTAGTAATTTGCAATTGCCAATTAATCCTTAAACTTGTGTCATTCCCATGTGCTCAACTTGAACTATTTGAATTTTACTTGCAAAAGAAAGCAAGCATACCCTGTTGGTAAAAACTTGGACGAGCACACAAGACACACAGATATATATGAGGGGGAAGACTCCTCGTTTTTTATTGATCTTTTCTGCAAACTAAACAAAAAGAAATTCTAGAGAAAATACATAAAGAAAAAACACTATGATAAGTTACATGAAAACAGGAAAAACTAATACATAAGGATACTCGCCAACATGGCCTTGGTTTCTGCCAAAATAAACTAAAAACGAACTAGTTCAAATGATTATTTCCGGATTACATCATCATACACGACTGTTGATGTTGGATCGATTTCGAACCCGACTGAGTTTGGTTTACGCTTTATAATTTACACCGACGCGAGGGTAACATGAAAGAATTTAGTATATTTAACACATAAATCTGTGTAAACCCCACTTAATTTAAAGGTAAATTAACTAATTAGTTATATATATATATATATATATATATATATATATATATATATATATATATATATATATATATATATATATATATATATATATATATATATAGGGGTGGGTTCAATGGAGAACCTTAATGCATAGAATAACCTTAGAGAACCACAATGCATCGCTAGAAAACCGTAATGCATCATGCCAGGAAGCCGATGCATCACGCGGAAATAATGATGCATCACACGGGAATTTGGTGCATCACGTGGAAATAATGATACATGCTCGGGAATTGTGATGCATTTGTGGTGGTGCATGGAGGTTCTTCAAAGTTTTTCGATGCATAGAGGTTCTCCATTGAACCTTCCTATGTATATATATATATAATATGGTTCGATAGAGTATCACTCGATCATTATGCAGCACACCAAAAGAGCAATGAAATGACATTTATATACTCTTTTTGTACAATGAAATGAAAGTTATATTAGAAAAATCTCATCGGAGCCAACTTTGTTGACATGAAAGGCAAACCTATATGATTATATAGATCAGCTAGAATGATAGGTTAGAAATTAATTACGACAATTCTACCTTGGTAGATATTGAAATAAGAGATTTTTGTAAACGTTATGAATTGACGGAAGGGTTCAAGCAAAAGTTAAGTCATAGCACGTTCAACTAGTTGTGGGAACATAATATTGACATTCAGCAATCTTGGACATGATTTCCAAATTACTTCATGTATATATTTCATCTCTAGCTATATATGCATTAATTATTGATGAATACTACACACACACACACACACACACACACACACACACACACACACACACGTACACACAATCATATGTACTTTAAGCCTCACATTGACATATATGTTGTACCTTATGTAAGTGATTTCTACTATTATTGATGAATTACGATATTAAACAGGCACTCCATTATGGAGAAATGGACCGCCGGAAAAGCCAGTGTTGTGCAATGCATGTGGCTCGAGATGGAGAACCCGAGGAACCTTACAAGACTATGTTCCTAAACATGCTATGAAGGATGCTCAGAACATCATTGAGACTAATGGATTACATTCTGCCAAAGTAAATGCTGTAGATTCCGACCACAACTCAGGCTCTTCCTCAGCAAACTGCCAAGAAGATGGTAATTAATTAAATAAGATATATAAGACCATGCATGCTCTATAGTTTTGTTTAGGGTCATTTGTTGTTAACTGAAAAAATTTATATACAAACAGTAACCTTAAATTGCTGCTAAAAAACACTTAAATGTTACAAAGTTCTAACGCTACAAATTTAACACAAATCGACGAGATGATCAACCAAACACGAGACAAATGAACGAAACATGAATTCATTATGTAATTGAATTATCTCAGCAATAGGTGCCCCTCTGAACATGAGTATATTTCATTGAAATATTTTTTATATCCACCAAGCCAAACAGCAACACCGTTGCAAAAAGGAAATTGGGCTCATTGAAATTTAGTTAACTGAGATTAATTAATTTCTATCAACAATCTTGTGTCTAAGATAGCAGAGATATGATCACAACAATATATTGTTATTATTAACAAGTATTTTATTAAAAAAAGTAGAAATCAAATACTTTTTCTAGCCTATGTGTCTCTATCAATTCCAAGTGGTAAATGCTTGGTCTCCTTGGATGAAAATGCCTAGAGGTCGCAAGTTCGAATCTTATGAGCTAGCAAAAAATATAATGCCTTGTGGTCATGGAGGTTCACCCCGTGATGACCCCCGGGCTATCTGAAAACCGGGTGGTTGCCCTGGGATTAGGCGGTTCGCAAAGCGGGGCGGATACCCATGCAGGTTAAGCCAAAATAATATATAATGTTGCATTTTTTACTAATACAATTGTTTTTGTTCTATAAATTAAGGTTGAACTATGTAGATAACAGATGACAATTGGAATCAAATTAGAACCAGAAAAGACTAAAGACTATATATAATGATTAATAGATATACACCACATCTTATGATAATAAAAAATCATGGATGGGGTTATATATCTTATTGGAATACCAAGAGGACGGTTGAACTTATTCAAAACATTTGAGTACAGTAGCTGATTCAATATCTAACTGTTGGATAAACTAAAAAAATATGCTCAAGAAAATAAATCAAACTCTTGTTAGTTTAATATTGATTATGTAATAGTTTAGAGTTAAATATGTAATTTTATAAAGTAGAGTAAAGGACATTTTTGGTCCTTGTGGTTTGATGGTTTACCCGGATTCAGTCCTTTAACCATAATAAGGTCAAATTTCATCCCTATTTTGCTAATTTTGTGCCTTTTTAGTCCCTCGTCCGTTAAACTTAACGACACAATCGTTAAAGTTGTAAGAATGACATTTTTACCCTTTTCCTTGAGACGCTTTTAGTCCCTATGGTTTTATTATTTACCCATTTATAGTCCAACATTTATTTTTTTTTATTTTATCTTTATAATTATATTATTTATAGATATACTTAATTCATTATAAACACACTTATTTTATTTATAAATATAGTTATGTTTTAATATTTTATTTACATTTACTATTGTTCGTATTTTATTTAAAATTTAAATTTTATTTTAATTTAAATATATATTTCTTTACTAATATATTTAAAGTTCATCTTCTTTATTAATTTTAATTTTTTATAATATTATTGTTGACATTTATATAGGTAATTTTGTTAGTTGTGTTTAAGTAAATATAATATCGTCGATATTTTTCCTTTCCAAGGTCACTATTTCTTCAAGTATCTTCCAACCTAATCAATTATCAACACATAAATTATATTATATGTGTTGGATATACATATATATATATATATATATATATATATGTATATAATTTATGTGTATATAATTTAATACACATAAGGTTTATGTGTATATTATGTAATTTATGCCTTGGATATATATATATATGTTCAAGTGAGTACTACCTACTACACAGCGCACCCGAAGGTATCACTCAAAAAATTATTGTTTTGAATTTTTTTTTTTCAGAAACATGTTTTAATTAACATTACACAGATCATATGTGAATTTCACGCAAATTCGAACACTCTAAGTGCATGAAATCACGCACCACATATATGCAAAATTATGTAAGTGTGCGTTCACATAATTTTTTAGGAGCTATAAGATGTGAATATATGTGAAATTTACATATAATCTTCATAATGTTAATTAAAACATGTTTATGTAATAATAAATTTTAAAAAAAAGTTTTTTAAAGGTGGTAGCTTCTGATGCGCTGTATAAGTAGTGGTACTCCCTTGAACCATATTCTATATATATATATATATATATATATATATATATATATATATATATATATATATATATATATATATATATATATATATATATATATATATATGTGTGTGTGTGTGTGTGTGTGTGTGTGTGTATAAAAATATTTTCAAGTATCTTCCAATGTCATTATTTTTTTCAAGTATATTCACATATGTAATATAATTTATGTGTCGATAATTGATTAGGTTGGAAGATATTTGAAGAAATAGTGACTTTGGAGAAGAAAAATGTCGATGATATTATATCTACTTAAACACAACTACCAAAATTACATATATAAATGTCAACAATAATATTATAAAAATTAAAATTAATAAAGAAGATGAACTTTAAATAAATTAGTAAAGAAATATATATTTAAATTAAAGTAAAAGTTAAATTTTAATATAAAATACGAACAAATGTAAATGTAAATAAAATATTAAAATATAAGTATATTTATAAATAAAATAAGTGTGTTTATAATAAATTAAGTAAATCTATAAATAATATAATTATAAAGATAAAATAAAATAAAATAAATGTTGGACTATAAATGGGTAAATAATAAAACCATAGGGACTAAAAGCGTCTCAATGAAAAGGGTAAAAATGTCATTCTTACAAATTTAACGGTTGTGTCGTTAAGTTTAACGGACGAGGGACTAAAAGGGCACACAATTAGCAAAATAGGGATGAAATTTGACCTTATTATGGTTAAAGGACTGAATCCGGGTAAACCATCAAACCATAAGGACCAAAAATGTCCTTTACTCTATAAAGTATAAGGATCTAGTATAACAATTAGTAAACTTGAAGAGTTGCAATTTTTAGTAAAAGTCACAACCCTTCATGAAGAGACACGTCCGAACCATTGTGTCGGTTCAGACACACCTCTTAGATTAGTATAAATAGTAAGCATTGTAAAGATTGTATTGTGTGATTTCAAGAAAAAACAGTTAGCTTATCGCAAATATAGCAATAGAAATAGTAAACCCTAGAATTCATAGTAGCATACTGAATCGAATGCATCAAAAAAGCAGAAAGATAGAACCTGATTTAAAGAAGGCACCACAGCAGAAAATGTCAAGAACAAAAATACCTAAGATTAACTGGTTTTAATGTATCAGAGTTTAAACCAATAACCTCGTTTTGAATCAAAGTCCAATTAAGAAGTTTGTGGAATAACACTTAACTGTTTTAAGAAAACTTTCAGAACAATAAAGAACAGATATTCAAATAAACATATCCAATATCAACACTTAACCAAAATCTCTTATTACAATCACCTCTAATCTGTTTTGATTAGACGAAGAACACAGATTGTTCTTAGGGTTTTACAAGCTTAGAGGTTTGAGAAACTTATCAGAATGCAATGAAAAACTTTTTACACCACCATTACACACTTGCACACCCTTACAATAGAAAGACCTATTCTATCTATATTTATAGCCTTCTGATTTGTTTCCTTGACGGACTCTGATTTCTCTGGAAGTAGATATGCTTGGAAGATCTTCAAATCTTGAAATATATATCACTTCCTGAATTTTAGCACTTTCTGTTATCAATCTTTTGAGCAACTTGAACTTTTAACTCTGGCATATTGAACCTTTTAACTAGCAGCTCGAGTTTGTTGAACTAGCAGCTTGAACTTTGTAATTACACAGAAATACTACTAACAGCTTGAGAAATCTAACTAACAGCTTGACATACTTAGATTATTTCCCAACAATCTCCCCCTAACTTAAATTCTTTACACAAGACTTTAAGTTTCTATACAAATAAGGAAATAAAGCAAAGTAAAACTGTTATATACAAACAAAGGCATCCAAAAACTTAAAACTATGAAAGTTTTTGCCTTATAGCTTTTAAGAATTTTCTCTTTAACTCCTCTTTATCACATTCAATCTTTATAGAGCTCATTTGAAGAAGCCATGCTTTTGGCAAATCAAGGAATTCAAAATTATAGAATCTGCTGGATCTGTCTGCAAGCTTGAGTCTATATGTCATGGATTTTGCATATAAATCAAGCTGTACGATCTTCATTTCCTTGGCAGCTTCTATATCCACTCTGGTGGATTCTGGATCAAAAATGCTTCTGAGATCTTTTAAATTTGTCTGAACCCATACAATTTGTGACTTAGAGTGACTGGCAGTTCCAATATTATGCATTTGTGTCAGCTCATCTCTAGTCAATCTTTGAACCAGTTTGATTAGACTCTTGTATTCTTCCTCTTGACCAGCTTCTCTTTTGATTACAAAATGATATACTAAATCAATGTCATCCATTGACTTAGCATACCAGTAAATAATTGGAGGTTTGGAGAAGTCATGCTGATCAAGGGTCTTTTCAATTTCCATAGCCTTTTGCAATTGTTGGTCAAACAACACTCTCTTAACTTGATCAAACTTTGCTTATTAGATAGATTCAGGTTGAGGAACATCAGCAACAGTTTGAGCTAGTTCTTGTGGATCTTGGACGTGTTGGGAGGCTTTGGAGGCTTTTTCCTTTTCCGTTTCTCTATCATATAAAGCCTGAAGCTTTTCAGTTGACCAAGATTGAGCAATAACCTTCGATAAACCAGCTATTGCAGAGAAATTGATCAAAAATCTTCTGTGTTCTGCCTTTGAAGGCCCTGTTGGCCTTTTCCTTTTCCTCTGACTTTCTTTGACCACAAACCCTCTTAGGTAATCTTCTAAGGTTTCATCATCTCCCATTGGTTCCTGGGCTTGCTGATCTAGAATCTGATCCTGTTCTTCTGCCAACTTTCTATCCAATTCAGCATCATGAGCAACTTGGGCTTATTTTGAAATAAATTTAATCTTTGGAGGCTCAATCAAAATGCTCTTTCCCTTGTCTGTGGAAGCTGATACTGTGGCTTGGACTATTGGGACAGGAGCTTGAGAACCTTCTCTGATAAACACCCCACTTGGCTTAATGGGAACAGCTTGAGCTTCTAGACTAACAGCTTGAGAGATTGTTGGAACAGTTAGCCTAGAAACTGAAGCTGTTGTTGGTGAAGTTGAAGTTGTTTGGAGTAGAAGTGGAATCTCATGATTCTCCCCCTTTTTGGATGCATTGGTTTGATCAAGGGGACCAAAAACCTTTGCAAGCAGGGTTTGAACCATCTTCTCAAGCTGCACAATCTTGTTACCATATAACTTCAACCCAAGCTGAAACTGGGCAAGTTTTTGTTGTTGGACTGTTGTGAGTTGTTGCAGAGATGTGACTTGTGAACCCTGTGCAGCTATTATGGACTTGTAATGTTCCAAAATGGCTACAACAGGTTTCAGTTGTTGATCCGTCAATGCCATAAGTTGCAGACTTGCCTCAAGATCTTCTAATGATAGTGGGATTTGAGATCTATCACTGGCATCAATTCCAGAAGTAGAAACATCTGGGCCCCTTTGTTCTTGGTACTGGGGACTTTCAGAAGGTGCTTGCACACCCTCAGTTGCCATTGGTGTAGTCTTAGTGATGTTGGTACTGTCCTGTGCCCCTTATGCAGAGACATCAGTAGCACCAGCCACAAATCCCATATGAACATTCTCTGATGGGATGTTCACCTCCAAATTGAGGATGAGAGTTTCCTCAATGGGTTCCCTATCGATATTCTATGCAGGAGTGTCCCCCTGCACAGCGCTATTTGGCTCTGGGGATTGGACTGAGGAGGAAGGAGCTCCTACAACCCTTTGTCGTTTATATATTTTTAGTGATGGGGTTAGGGAGGTATGTATAGTAGAAGGTGCAGAGGGAGTATTTGTATCATGAGGATTGGGTTGGGATCCTGGGGGTGAAGCAGTAATAGATGGCTGAGCCTGCTCAGGAGCCTCTCTTCTGTTTCTTGGATGGACATCCTGCATTGCATGAGGCAAAGGGACATCCACACTGTGAAAATTAGCACTTGGTTTCAAAAGTCTTTTAATAGTAGGTAAAGAGTGCCTATGGGAAACATGTATCCTTTTGTGTACTTTAAAATTATTGCAAGATTTTGCAATTTTCTGTCAAAAACCGTGGATACATAAAAAATTTCCCATTTTTTTAAGGCATGATGCCTTAACATCCCTTGAAAAATCATATTAGAAAAATTAAACTGTTGGCCTGAGGATAAGCACACTAAAGCAGTGGCAATATTGGAAGAAAATTTAGACCAACCAGTTCTTTTAGGGCTTAAACATTGCTGAATATTATGTACAAGATATTTCCATTTAGGACCAAAATGTGCTTTATAGAAGGTAAAAGAATCAGTTGGGCCCCTATACCCTATTTCAAAAAGACCTTCATGTAAAGCAGTAAGGGAGAGATCAGATATACCTGTGGCATCTTGAAGATGAAGATTTTGTCGTATAGTCTCCTCGGTGATGGTAATGGGATTACCATCAATGATGGATGCAAAAGAAGTGACTCCCTCATGGGTATGTACGGTGGCTGATTTCCAAAACTGCTCTATATGATAGACGTATATAGTGGGATTGACAGTTAGAGCATAATGGATATGAGAACCACGTAGAAAATCCATCATATCATGGAATGGCTGTAGTTCAGCGTGTTTGAGAGAGTAGGGCAGGTAGTTGTGTTCTTTAACAAACTCCATTAGTGAGCACAAAAACGAGGATTTAGGGTTTTGAATGACTGTGTGAGAATCACACATATATTTGCAACTGGTAGTTGTAATCAAACGAACTGGGACTTTTAAGGGTTTGGCTTTTCAAAAATATCTAGTCTCGCGCACAATCTCCTTAGTAATGACTGAAATGCCCTGCACACTTGACAGACCAAGTGAAACAAATAACAGTTTGAGAAAATGAACTAGCAGCATGAGAATAGTCTCAAGCTATTAGTTGAAAAATGAAAAGCATCTAATGAAACAGTGTCTCCCCCTTAACTAAGTACATTTAATAAGTGTTTTTCTCATTTTATAAGGGAAATAATTATAACAAATTAATCCATATTTACCATACCAATATTTGATACCCCAGAAAGGTGAATCTTCCTACATCAAATGGTTTTGTAAATAGATCAGCTAACTGATCATCTGTATGAATTTTGGTAACTTGGATTAATTTCTTCTCATTACAGTCCCTTATAAAATGGAATCTAATGTCTATGTGCTTGGTTTTGGAAAATTTCACTGGATTTTGTACAATGCTGATTGCACTTGAATTGTCAATATATATAGGAGTAGATAGAAAGCTCATACCATAGTCTCTCAGTTGGTTCTGTATCCACATCACCTGGGAACAGCAGCTGGCAGCTGCAACATATTCTGCTTCAGTGGATGAAGTGGAAACAGTGGTCTGCTTTTTGCACTGCCAAGAGACTAGTCTTGCTCCTAGATATTGACATCCACCAGTTGTGGATTTCCTGTCTATGTTGCAACCTCCATAGTCACTATCAGAGTAAGCTGTTAGTTCAAGAGGAGAGTCTTTAGGATACCATAGGCCCAATTTTGGTTGACATTTGAGATATCTAAAGATTCTCTTAACAGCAAACAGATGTGAATCCTTTGGAGCACATTGAAACCTGGCACAAACACAAACAACAAACATTATATCAGGTCTAGAAGATGTAAGATACATTAGTGAACCTATCAAGGATCTGTACAAATGAATATCCACATCCACTCCTTCTTTATCTGCATCAAGCTGTTTATGACTGTCCATTGGTGTGCTGGCAACCTTGGTGTCCTTGTATCCAAACTTTTCCAGGATGTCATTCACATACTTTGATTGACTTATAAAAATTCCAGTGGGTTTCTGCTTGACCTGTAATCGTAGAAAGAAAGTGAGTTCCCCCATTAAACTCATTTGAAACTTTTTGTGCATCAAAGTCTCAAACTCCTTGCACAAAATGTCATTTGTTGATCCAAAGATGATATCATCAACATAGATTTAAACAAGAAGGATCTCTGATTTGATGGACTTTGTAAATAATGTCTTGTCCAAAGTACCTCTCTTGAATCCATTCTGTAGTAGATATGAAGACAAAGTGTCATATCATGCTCTTTGGGCTTGGTGAAGTCCATAGAGTGCTTTGTCTAACTTGTAGACTCTGTCTGGATACTTATAGTCTTCAAATCCAGGAGGTTGACACATATAAACCTCTTCTTCAATTGTACCATATAAGAATGCAAATTTCACATCCATTTGGTACACTTTGAACCCTTTGTAGCTGGCATAAGCTAGGAACAGTCTGATGGATTCTATCCTTGCTACTGAGGCAAATACATCATCATAGTCTATTCCTTCTTCTTGAGTGTATCCTTGAGCTACTAGCCTTGCTTTGTTTTTTATCACTACACCTCTCTCATCTTTCTTATTTCTGAACACCCATCTTGTACCAATTGCCCTCTTACCTTTAGGCAAATCAACTAGAGTCCATACATTTGAATCTTGAATTGCAAAATTTCTTCCTGCATTGTCTCAATCCAAGATGGATCCTTCAGTGCCTCAGATGCCTTCTTTGGTTCTAACTGTGACATGAAGCATGCATGTTCAAAGGCAGCTAGACTGAATTCAGGGACTGCTGATTCAGTATCAGTTGATTCCTTGTGAATCATTGTCCTTGTTTGCACAGGAGTGCGTGGAGTTAAGAGGATGATACTTGTGAACCCTGAGTGTAGGTTCCCTTTCTGTCTGAAATGAGCTTCCCAGATTTGTATCATCACCTTCTGCACCACTTGATGATTCTGCTTCAGTAACAGTTTGATCTGGAGATGGAACTGTTTCCTTATTGGTTGGAGCTGTTACATCAGGGCTTGGGATTGGCACTTCAAACTCTGGATGTGTGTCTTTTTGGTTAATCAGGACCTCAGGTGGGTCACAAGAGAGAAGTGGTAGAACAATATACTCATCCCATGTAGCAGAATCTGCAATAGTTGGAAACTTTGTGCCAACAGCTTGAATATTTGTGTTACCAGAATGAGAATTTGTACTGACAGTTTCAACACTGTTTCCAACAGCTCTTGCAGAATACTAAATAAAGCTCAGAGAATTTGTTAGTGAATCTAAATAAAACAACCAATCAGGGTCAGTGCCTTTGACATTTGAAGTGTTTTCATTAAATTCAACATTGGCACTTTCTTCAATGGTTTTAGACACACTGTTATATACCCTATAGGCTTTGCTTTGAGTAGAGTATCCTACAAAGAATCATTCTTCAGCCTTACTTTCAAACTTTCCTAAGTGAGTTTTAGTATGGAGGATAGTGCATGAACAACCAAAAGGTTTTAGGAAGGCTATTAAGGGAATCCTGTGATGGAATAACTCATAGGGAGTTTTCCCTTGTGACTGAACAACTTGAACCCTATTTAGAACATAACAGACTGTATTTACTGCCTCTGCCCAGAAGGTCATTGGCAGTTTGGAATCAGCTAGAATGGTTCTAGCAGCCTCTATTAGTGTTCCAATCTTCCTTTCAACTACACCATTTTGTTGTGGTGTTCTAGGTGCACTATATTGCCTTGCAATGCCTTTAGACTCACAGAAACTGTTTAGGATATGCTTTTTAAACTCAGTTCCATTGTCTGACCTAATCACCTTAACTTTTAAGTTAGACTGGTTTTCAATTTTTAGAATAAAGGATTTGACTAACTCAGCAGTTTCATCCTTAGTCCTAAGAAAATAAACCCATGTAAACCTGGTGAAATCATCAACAATGACTAAACAGTAAGCTCTTTTATTCAAACTCAAAACAGATGTTGGACCAAAGAGATCCATATGAATAAGATGAAGAGCAGATGAGATTGAATTTACTTCCTTGGCCTTATGAGAAGTTTTGTGTTGCTTGCCTTTGAGACATGCTACACAATAATCATCACAAATGAACTCCTTCTGTGGTAAACCTCTTACCAAGTTCTTTTTGACTAAAACATTCATGGATTTGAAGTTCATGTGACAGATCCTTCTGTGCCAAAGAGCAGACTCGTTAGATGATGCTTTGGATATTAAACAGCTTAAAGTATTTGATTTGGATAAAAGTTCTGTGTCCAAACAATAGACATTGTCCTTTCTTGGTGTTCTGAGTAAAACAAGATTTTCAGTTATTTCAAAATCTTTTGAAAGGACAATGCATTCAGAGTCTGTGAACAAAACAATATTTTGTTTGTCACAAACTTGAGACACACTTAGTAAATTGTACTTCAGCTGTTCAACATACAGAACATCATTAAATATCATATTGCCTGCTTTGACAGTACCCTTACCTGTTACCTTACCTCCTTTGGAATTTCATCCAAATGCAACAAACCCTCCTTCAAAGCTTTTAAAATTTTACAAGCATTCAGAGTTGCCTGTCATGTGCCTAGAGCATCCATTGTCCATATGCCATATTGTCTTATGTTGGGTCCTGTGGTTGCCCTGCACAGAAAAAGCTTAGTTAGTAGTGGAGTAAACCCAAACAAAATTGGTTTTGGGTTGTCCTTGTGCATTGACATAACTAAATACAGTTTGTGTCTTTTTAAACTTAGTGAGATCCACTGATGGATTCTGTGAGGAGTATTTAGTTATGACATGAGGTCTCCAGGTGTTCTTTTGTGACGTCCTTGTTAATTAATGATATAATTGTAATCTCCAGGATCGACAAACAACCCAATGAATAATCATGATAATTGAAATTGAATACTTAAATTAGAATTAAGCACATCCACACTAAAGCAAGGTAAAGTACATGACTACAGTGATTAAATCTAGCTATTACATCATCAATAATGTTTTAATAGTAACAAATCCCAGCCCCAAAGCTACATTGTCCATATACCAATTAGCTTCTATGGTCACCGAGATAAGAAATGGATTGCTTAAGATGAAGGTCCCACAACACTCTTGCCTTTGCCTGAAAACAATGTGAGTCAACAGTAAGCTAAATGCTTAGTGAGAAAACAGATTATGCAAACAACAAATATTTCTTTACATGCAATGCTTAACCATGGGCAGTGTAAGCCCCATGTATGTGAAAACGGCAGTGAAAGCCTCAATGTGTAAGTAAACCATGCAGTGCTAGCATGGGGTGGCAGTTCAATATGCTGATCGGGGATGTGCCGAACCTGATGGGATACGAGTGGGATGATCAGTCCCCGACAGTGGCCTGCTGTCAGCCCCAGTCCAGGTCGCATCAGATTGTGAAGTAATGATCATGCAGTGCAAGCATGATGTAAATAGATGCACTTTCAATTGAACGCTGGCTACATGTGTGTTACATGTCAAGTACGAATGTGCATCATAACAACAAATCATTTCATGAGTGCCAATGAAGTATATGAACAACGTGAACATGCCATTGAATGTATAAACATGAATGTAAAAACAATAAATGTTCGAATGATAATCTGCAACTCACAGTGATTGGTTTTGTGACTTGATCCTGAATCAATGTGTGTTTTGATAACACCACAATGATCTGTAATGTAAGTGTAATAGTAAACATGTGTCAGTAATTGCTTAAATATTGTATTCTGAAAATTAAGTGTAATTGAGTCCTGATTTCGGACCACATCCGAATTCGGATGGTCCGAAATTGGTCCTTGGTCCGAATTGGGTTTGATCCGAAAAGGGGGGGGGTCCGAAGTGAGTGTGATCCGAAATCACTCTAGGTCCGAATTAGGTTAGGGTCCGGATTGTATTTGGTCCGAAATTACTATGTGTCCGAGATTAAGTGTGGTCCGAATTTAGTGGATCCGAAATGGGTGATCCGGATTTGGTCTTGATCCGAAATTGACTAGGTCCGAAATGGGTATGGGATCCGAAATATGCTAGTGTCCGAATTCACTGTGGATCCGAAATTATGTTGGTCCGAAATAGGTGATCCGAATTCGGATGGATCATCATCCGAGTTCATACTTAGAAAATTTTCTAATATTTTCCAGAATTATGTTTTTGACCATTTTTGCATGTTTTTGAGTCTATTACTGTAAATGTGAACTTATATGCTATCATTTAACTTATATCATCATATTTGTACACCAAAACAACCCATTTGTGTCCATTTTCTATGTGTCTCGATGAACACACACACTAAAACACACACAATTACAGATTTCATACTTAGGAGTGGATTTAGAACCTGAAATTTTGTACACAACATCTTTAACACTCGATTTGAACATTGCAACCATAAATTCCAACATGCAATAACATTTGCTACTTAAATCTTAGAAATCGGTTCCTATAAAAACCGAACCAAAATATCAAAAATCCGAATTATTGAATGATGTTTACCTTAATTTGATTCTTGTAGTTGTTATAGTTCCCTAAATGCCACTTGATTCCAACTTTTGCAGCTTCAATTTGTTGATTCTTGAGTTTTCTTGAATTAGAGCCGAGAGGAAGAGAGAGTAGAGAGAGAAACCGGTTTTAGAGAGAGAGTGTAGTGAGAGAGTGAAGTGTGAAAAATAAAAGGGTTCTCCCTTTTTATCTCTATTTTGGCTCAATTGCATATTGTACCCTTCAACTTCGTATTTTCTCATTTACTAATAATATGATCATAATAACTTAAATTGACATAATAATTCATTAACATAATAATTAAGTCCTTAAAATTGTAAATTACAATTAATAAAAATTTGGGATGTTACAGCATGGGCTCCACCACGTCTATACTTCGTCCGCGAAGTCATGCTGCGCTAAACAAACTTGGGTGCTTAATCTTCATTTCTTCTTCCGATTCCCAAGTGTGATTAGCTCCCCGATGATGCTTCCACTTGACCAGCACCATCCTGATCTCTTTGTTACGTAGTTTCTTGACTTTTGTCTCCAAAATGCATTCCGGTTCATCAACGAACCTTAGCCGTTCATTAACCTTAATATCCGAGTGATCAGTCCATGGTTCCCTGTCGGGCACCAGACTCTTTCTTAAGTATCCTACGTGGAAGACCGGGTGAACACTTGACAATTCTTCCGGCAAGTCCAAATGATAGGACTGATTCCCAATTCTTTCTAGTATCTTGAAGGGTCCTATGAATCGAGGTGATAGCTTTCCTCGCTTTACGAATCTTGTAACACCCTTCATCGGAGAAACCTTCAAGTAGACCCAATCGTCCTTTTTAAACTCTATCGCTTTATGCCGGCGATCGTGGTAATTCTTTTGCCGATCTTGTGCCGTTTTCATGTACTGTCGAATGAGTTGGATCTTTTCGTTCGTTTCTTGCAACAACGCTGGTCCGGCGATAGGAGTTTCTCCTGTTTCCCTCCAACAGGTTGGAGTCCTACATTTCCTTCCGTATAGAGACTCGAACGGTGCCATCTTGATAGTGGAATGGTAACTATTGTTGTAGGAGAATTCAACCAGTGGGAGGTGATCGTCCCAGTTACCACCCAAATCCATGACACAGGCTCGGAGCATGTCTTCGAGAGTCAGAATTGTTCTCTCACTTTGACCATCAGATTGGGGTCTATAGGCAGTACTCATTGCGATACGAGTACCAAGACCGTTTTGTAAAGCAGCCCAGAAGTTGGAAGTGAATCTACTATCTCGGTCAGAGACAATAGACTTAGGCACACCATGCCTAATGACGATTTCGTTAACGTAGATCTGGGCAAGACGGTCGAGTGAATAAGTTTCTCGGATTGGAATGAAGTGTGCAGATTTTGTTAATCGGTCAACGATGACCCAAATGGCATCATGTTGACGACGTGTTTTGGGAAGTTTTGTTACGAAATCCATAGTAATATGGTCCCACTTCCATTCAGGGATAGGAAGAGGTTGCATACTACCATAGGGCTGTTGATGTTCTGCTTTGACTAGACGACATGTTCTGCACCTTTCAACATACTGTCCGACATCTCTTTTCAATCCTGGCCACCAGAAGTCGGCCTTCAGGTCGTTGTACATTTTTGTGCTGCCAGGATGAATTGAGAATTTAGATTGATGAGCCTCCTCGAGTATTACATTTCTCATGTTCCCGAACTTGGGAACCCACACTCTGCCATACACACCCTTTAGTCCAGTTCCATCATCTTGCATTAATGGCAACTGAATTCTGATATCTTCGTCTTTAACATTCCCTTCTTTTAGGGCCTGCAACTGAGCAGCCCTAACATCGTCTATAATAGTAGATGTCAGTATTGTGGAAGTCAAGGCATAGCAGCATGCCTTGCAGTACGCTTTTCGGCTTAGGGCATCGGCCACTACGTTGGCCTTCCCCGGATGGTATAAGATCTCGCAGTCATAGTCTTTGATCAGCTCCATTGACCTTCTTTGCCTCATATTCAAGTCCTTCTGACTGAATATGTACTTCAAACTCTTGTGATCGGTGTAGAGCTGACACTTAGTTCCGTACAAATAGTGTCTCCATAACTTGAGAGCGAAAGTCACAGCAGTTAGCTCTAGATCATGAGTAGAGTAATCTTTCTCATGTGGTTTGAGTTGTCTAGAAGCATATGCTATGACGTTTCCTCTTTGCATTAGTACAGCACCAAAACCCGTGCCTGATGCATCTGTATAGACAACAAAGTCTTCGTTCCCTTCAGGCAGGGCTAACACAGGTGCTTCACTTAGCAGATTCTTCAAGTTGTCAAAGGCCGTTTGTTGTTCTTCTTTCCAAAAGAAGGTCGCGTTCTTGCGAGTAAGCTTTGTTAGCGGAACGGCGATCTTTGAGAAGTCTTTGATGAATCGGCGGTAGTAACCAGCCAATCCCAGAAAACTCCGAATCTCTGAGGCGTTGCGGGGTGATTCCCAGTTCTGGATAGCTTCGATCTTTGCAGGATCAACAGCAATCCCAGCACCAGATATCACGTGCCCCAAGAATTGGATCTGCCTCAACCAGAATTCACATTTAGAGAATTTGGCGTAAAGTCGCTCTTTGCGTAGCAACTCTAGTAATTCTCTCAGATGTGTTGCATGATCCTTTTCGGTTTTTGAATAAATGAGAATGTCATCAATGAACACGATGACCGATTTGTCGAGCATTGGCCGGCAGACTCGGTTCATGAGATCCATGAAAGCGGCCGGCGTATTAGTAAGACCGAACGACATTACCAGAAACTCGTAGTGTCCGTAACGAGTTCTGAAAGCCGTCTTTGGAATGTCATCAGGGTGTACTTTGAGTTGGTGATAACCCGAACGAAGATCAATCTTCGAGAAGTAACTTGCGCCTTGTAACTGGTCGAAGAGATCATCAATCCGGGGCAATGGGTATTTGTTCTTGATTGTGACTTTGTTGAGTTCTCGATAG
The DNA here is from genome assembly GCA_020465985.1 of Centrapalus pauciflorus. Classification (NCBI taxonomy): domain Eukaryota; kingdom Viridiplantae; phylum Streptophyta; class Magnoliopsida; order Asterales; family Asteraceae; genus Centrapalus; species Centrapalus pauciflorus. The sequence goes on along the minus strand of JAANYP010001746.1, from coordinate 251,338 downwards.
TCGATGCACATTCGCAATGTGCCATCTTTCTTTTTGACAAACAGAACAGGAGCACCCCAAGGAGATGAACTTGGGCGGATAAAACCTTTGTCAAGTAGCTCCTGTAACTGCTTCATCATTTCCTGCATTTCAGCAGGGGCTAGACGGTACGGAGCCTTTGCTATTGGAGCAGCTCCGGGAACGAGATCGATACGAAATTCCACTTGACGGTCAGGTGGCAATCCCGAGATATCTTCTGGAAAGACATCTGGAAATTCGGAAACGATAGGAACGGTAGAAAGAGATTGAACTTCAGCCTTTGCATCAACAGCGTAGGCTAAGTATGCAGAACAACCCTTGGCGACGTGCTTTCGGGCTTTTGCAATTGAAATAAGGCATAAGTCGCCTTTGTGTCTGTCACCATAAATGCATATGTCTCGGCCCTCGGGAGTGGTAATCTTGATCATTCTTTTCTTACATACGATTTGGGCCTCATTGTGAACTAACCAGTCCATGCCTACTATTACATCAAACTCCCCGAACTCCATAGGGATTAAATCTATGTTGAACACTACATCCTCTACAAGTAATGTGCAATTCCTATATACTTTGTCTGCTTTAACTAACATGTTGCTAGCAGTCTCTATATCAAGTACAAATTGTAGTTTCGAAGTGGGCATATTGAATTGACGAGCAAATGCAGTGGAGACAAATGAACGATTTGCTCCAGAGTCAAACAATACACGTGCAGGAATGGAATTAACATAGAACGTACCAGTGACCACCTCCGGGTCATCCTTTGCTTCTTCAGCTGTGATTTGGAATGCCCTTGTTGGAGCCCTTTGAGATTGATCCCTGCGAGCTGTGGAAGCTACAGAAGATCTTGCTGTTGATTGTGGAGCATTCAGATCTCGTGGGGGTTTCGGGCAGTCCCTTGAGAAATGGCCAAGTCTGTGGCAGTTGTAGCATGCATCATCTTTTCGTGGACAATGCTCCCAGTGATGGCCTTTCTGCCCACAGCAGAAGCAGTACATATCCTGAGTCTTGCACTCCCCAGAGTGCGCTTTTCTGCATCGTCTGCAGTCCCTCATTTCAGAATTGGCCGAAAAGGCCCTTCCCTTCTTGGGTGATGAAGATTGTTGATGGGATTGAGGAGAGAATCGGGAAGATCCAGACTCCCGCTGCCTTTTTGGCGGCGACGGTTGAGTCGGTGATGCGGCAGCTGAACCGATGACATAACCGGATAATAAGACGATCTGCTCCACATTCCGAGCAGCCTCAAGTAAACCGGCAAAAGTTGTATACCGAACCCCACTCATGGTTCGACGAATTTCATAATCTAGTCCGGCCTCAAACCGGGCTATCTTCCTTTCTTCTGTGTCAACTTGATGCGGTGCGAACAGACTTAATCGGGTGAACTCAACGGCATATTGTGTAACCGTTTTCGTTCCTTGAGTCAGATTCAGGAACTTCGCCTCTAGACGGCGCTTCTCATCAGTAGGACAGTATTGCTGGGAGAATACTTCCTTGAACTCGTTCCAGGACATGTGCGACACTACCTCCATCGTCAACACATGCGTCATGGCATCCCACCACATAACAGCGTCCCTTGCAAACATAGCGGTTGCAAAGCGGACCATGTCTTTATCAGCGCAGTCGCTGATCCTGAAAGTTCGTTCCGTGGTGGTAATCCATTCCAATGCAGTAACGGCGTCTCCAGTCCCATCAAAAGTAACCGCTCCGTTACTTTTGAAGTCCTTAAACCTACAGCCCCTTGATCTGTTGGAAGACCCAGTATCATCTTGTCTTTCTCCCTGGTCGTCCTGTTGTTGTCCCTTGTTCTTTCGCTTATCGGCCTTTCGTTTTGCCTCGGCCTCATCTCTGGCCCTTAATTGGTCAGCAAATGACTGAGCCTGCTCAGCCATTCGTTTGGATTGTAGCTCATTGTTTTGTTCCATGAGAGCTTGCATCATCTGGAACATTTGCTGAGGAGTCATATCGTCTCCTGACATGTTCTGAAATATAACAACTTATATTTAGAACATTTATTTGTAAGTCCTAAGTGTACAGTTACCCTTTGTGTTTCCCCGTGTGCATGTCAATCCTATCTTAGTTCAGATCATTACTTAGAAGTTCATTCTAATATCATAACCTAAGTTTGAGTCCAAGTCCCCGCGGACACTTGAAACCTCAAACTAATGCTCTGATACCAAACCTGTGACGTCCTTGTTAATTAATGATATAATTGTAATCTCCAGGATCGACAAACAACCCAATGAATAATCATGATAATTGAAATTGAATACTTAAATTAGAATTAAGCACATCCACACTAAAGCAAGGTAAAGTACATGACTACAGTGATTAAATCTAGCTATTACATCATCAATAATGTTTTAATAGTAACAAATCCCAGCCCCAAAGCTACATTGTCCATATACCAATTAGCTTCTATGGTCACCGAGATAAGAAATGGATTGCTTAAGATGAAGGTCCCACAACACTCTTGCCTTTGCCTGAAAACAATGTGAGTCAACAGTAAGCTAAATGCTTAGTGAGATAACAGATTATACAACAACAAATATTTCTTTACATGCAATGCTTAACCATGGGCAGTGTAAGCCCCATGTATGTGAAAACGGCAGTGAAAGCCTCAATGTGTGAGTAAACCATGCAGTGCTAGCATGGGGTGGCAGTTCAATATGCTGATCGGGGATGTGCCGAACCTGATGGGATACGAGTGGGATGATCAGTCCCCGACAGTGGCCTGCTGTCAGCCCCAGTCCAGGTCGCATCAGATTGTGAAGTAATGATCATGCAGTGCAAGCATGATGTAAATAGATGCACTTTCAATTGAACGCTGGCTACATGTGTGTTACATGTCAAGTACGAATGTGCATCATAACAACAAATCATTTCATGAGTGCCAATGAAGTATATGAACAACGTGAACATGCCATTGAATGTATAAACATGAATGTAAAAACAATAAATGTTCGAATGATAATCTGCAACTCACAGTGATTGGTTTTGTGACTTGATCCTGAATCAATGTGTGTTTTGATAACACCACAATGATCTGTAATGTAAGTGTAATAGTAAACATGTGTCAGTAATTGCTTAAATATTGTATTCTGAAAATTAAGTGTAATTGAGTCCTGATTTCGGACCACATCCGAATTCGGATGGTCCGAAATTGGTCCTTGGTCCGAATTGGGTTTGATCCGAAAAAGGGGGGGGGGTCCGAAGTGAGTGTGATCCGAAATCACTCTAGGTCCGAATTAGGTTAGGGTCCGGATTGTATTTGGTCCGAAATTACTATGTGTCCGAGATTAAGTGTGGTCCGAATTTAGTGGATCCGAAATGGGTGATCCGGATTTGGTCTTGATCCGAAATTGACTAGGTCCGAAATGGGTATGGGATCCGAAATATGCTAGTGTCCGAATTCACTGTGGATCCGAAATTATGTTGGTCCGAAATAGGTGATCCGAATTCGGATGGATCATCATCCGAGTTCATACTTAGAAAATTTTCTAATATTTTCCAGAATTATGTTTTTGACCATTTTTGCATGTTTTTGAGTCTATTACTGTAAATGTGAACTTATATGCTATCATTTAACTTATATCATCATATTTGTACACCAAAACAACCCATTTGTGTCCATTTTCTATGTGTCTCGATGAACACACACACTAAAACACACACAATTACAGATTTCATACTTAGGAGTGGATTTAGAACCTGAAATTTTGTACACAACATCTTTAACACTCGATTTGAACATTGCAACCATAAATTCCAACATGCAATAACATTTGCTACTTAAATCTTAGAAATCGGTTCCTATAAAAACCGAACCAAAATATCAAAAATCCGAATTATTGAATGATGTTTACCTTAATTTGATTCTTGTAGTTGTTATAGTTCCCTAAATGCCACTTGATTCCAACTTTTGCAGCTTCAATTTGTTGATTCTTGAGTTTTCTTGAATTAGAGCCGAGAGGAAGAGAGAGTAGAGAGAGAAACCGGTTTTAGAGAGAGAGTGTAGTGAGAGAGTGAAGTGTGAAAAATAAAAGGGTTCTCCCTTTTTATCTCTATTTTGGCTCAATTGCATATTGTACCCTTCAACTTCGTATTTTCTCATTTACTAATAATATGATCATAATAACTTAAATTGACATAATAATTCATTAACATAATAATTAAGTCCTTAAAATTGTAAATTACAATTAATAAAAATTTGGGATGTTACATCTTTCCATCCTTTTCTTTAACAGTCTCAGATGATCCACTACCAGTTCCAGTTTTTGACTTAGCAGTTGGAACTGGGTGCTGAGTGCCAGTAGTTTCAGAATTTGCACTACCAGTTCCAACTTTTGACTTAACAGTTTCAACCTTTGCATTAGCAGTTTGATCTGTGTTTTTGCCTTTAACACACCATACCTTTTTCATGTTTGATTTAGATTTTACTAAAACTTGTTTTTTGGTTTACAGACTGCCTTTTGTTGACTTTTAAGAACCTGTGATCAACTGTCTTCTTTGGAACTGGTGTGACAGGTTTTTTTGGCCTTTGAAACTTTTAAATTTTGACCAATGCCATGTTTTTGAAACACAATCTGTTTTGTAACAGATGGTTTATATAAATAATGAATGGCCAAATGATTTTTTCTGCCATAGTGGAAACATCTTTTGATTGTTTTGATAGGAGAACCAGTTTTGTGTGACCATAACTGGTTCTTGTTCCTTTGATTTCCTCTTAACTGCTGCTGAGTGGGAAACTTTTGGACACCATGCTTTTGGCATGTGCATACTGGAACATTTTTATCCTTTTTATTTATTTTGGAAGTGGATGCAATATTACAATTAGAAGGTACAGATACATGTGGTGCATGATTGCAGTCACTCATCTTCTCTTTTCCTTTCAGACTGTTAGTGCTCATAGAATTAGAAACAGGAGTTTCTATGTGTGCACTCATGGTTTTGGAGTCACTCTTATCTTCCTTACACTCACAGCCTTCATTTGAAGCCATTTCTTCTTTGGATTCAGGCTTGTCCTCATGGATAGGATCTACAGTTTTCATTTTCTCATCTAATGGTTCATTCAGAAGCCTATCAGCAACTTCACTCATATGATGAATGTAATTATTATTATATGGGGGTGGAGTAGCCTTATAGCCTATACCTTCCTTGGGATTGAGTTGATATTTGACCCTATCTTTAAATTGAACTTCCATTAGGTGTTCTAGCTTTTGGTTGGCCAGCTTGAAGCTGCCTAAGTCTATATTTATAGATTCTACCTTCTTGTTAGCTTCTAACACCTTCTGTTCAGTCTTATCTAATTTCTTATTTAGGGTCTCTATTTTCTCATTTAGTTCCTTTTTCTCCCACTCATGATATGTTCTATCATGTCCCATCTGAATCTCCTTATCCTTATAGTCATTGATCTGTGTTTCAAGATCCTATATAACCTGCATATGCTCATATCTCCTCTCTTCCATCCTAGCTAGAGTTTTGCACATGCTCTCATTATGAATTCTGTACTTTGTAACCATATTTTTACATAATTGAGAGCAGAGTTTATCATTTACCTCAGATGGTAGTTCAGTGGAATTGACAGTTGTAGTTTCTGCCATAAGAGCTTGATTTTGAAACTCCTCTTCTGTCTAGTCACTCCAGTCAAATACATTTTCTTCTTGAGAGACAAGAGCTTGTGAGGATGATGTTTGACTGGTTTGCTGGGGTCTTGGTGGCTGCTGACTTTGTGATCTGCACTCTCTAGCAAAATGGCCAAGTTGGCATTTGAAGCATTCAACCTTTGATTTGTCAAATGCTGGCTTGCCTTTTGCTCTGGCTTGAAAGTTTGGTCTGCCAGTCCTTTTCAGAAATCTTTTGGCCCTCATAGTCAACATAGTATGTTGCCACTTTAAGTCTATCTCTTCTAAATCATCTGGATGGATTTGTTCCAGATCTTCAGCATTAAGAGCAAAAAGTCCATCACTTGTAACAAATGCTTCATAATGTACTTCAGAAGAGTTACCATCAGCACCTGAAAAAGAACCACAACAGTTTGATTTATCAAATAATGCTGATGACAGCAGAGCAGTGTTGTGATTGTAAGAAAAAGATTTCTTTTTATTTTCAATATCAGATTCAAACACTCTTAGACTGTTGTAAAGGTCATCCAACTCTATTTCATCTAGAGTGTCTTTAGTTCTCCATTGGGCAGCATAGACTGTCCATTCTTCACCAAGAGATCTGAGGAATTTTTTGTTCACTTCATCTTGATCCAGGCTGACCTTAGCACTCTCCAATTCACTTATCAGCTTATTAAACCTATCAAAAATTTGAGTAAGGTTTTTATTCTTGCCACCAGAAAAGTTTTCATACTGTTGTTTTAATAGATCCTTTTGATTCCTTTTGGTGCTAGCATTGCCAACAAATCTTTTATCTAAAGCAATCCAAAGAGAATGAGCAGTATAAAACTTTTTAAACTGATGTTGATAAGCATTAGGAATGGCTATTTGTAAAAGAGTAAGAGCTTTGACTTCATTCATTCTAGCCTTTCTTTAAATCTCAGTTTTTGGAGGTGTCCTTTTTGGTTTGCCCTCAGCATCTAGTTCATGATCAACTGCAAGAGGATTTTCAACAGCTTCTCATAGGGCATAGTCAATGAATTGAATGTGCTGTTGAATCCTGAGTTTCCACATCTCGAACTTAGTGGGTTTGAGCATAGGCACATTGAGTCCTTGCCTAGATCCACTACTGCTATTTATAAACTCCATTGCAGAAAAACAAAATTTTAAACAAAGAAAGTTTCTGACTTTGAAAACAAAGAATAACAAATAAAACCTGGCTCTAATACCACTTGTCAAGATAAAAAATCACCTAAGATTAACTGGTTTTAATATATCAGAGTTTAAACCAATAACCTTGTTTTGAATCAAAGTCTAATTAAGAAGTTTGCGGAATAACACTTAACTGTTTTAAGAAAACTTTCAGAACAATAAAGAACATATATTCAAATAATCATATCCAATATCAACACTTTTATAATACCAAAATCTCTTATTACAATAACCTCTAATCTGTTTTGATTAGACGGAGAACACAGATTGTTCTTAGGGTTTTTACAACCTTAGAGGCTTGAGAAACTTATCAGAATGCAATGAAAAACTTTTTACACCACCATTACACACTTGCACACCCTTACAATAAAAAGACCTAGTCTATCTATATTTATAGCCTTCTGATTTGTTTCCTTGACGGACTCTGATTTCTCTGGAAGTAGATATGCTTGGAAGATCTTCAAATCCTGAAATATATATCACATCCTGAATTTCAGCACTTCCTGTTATCGATCTTTTGAGCAGCTTGAACTTTGTAATTACACAGAAATACTACTAACAGCTTGAGAAATCTAACTAACAGCTTGACATAGTTAGATTATTTCCCAATAGAAAAATCCACAGAGACAAGTGCCACCACCGTAGGAGCTAAGAACCCACGGACAGAAACCAGTACGAGTCAGCATCAACCACGACCGTAGAACCACCACCGCTAACATAGAAACCATAATCAACAACATATATCAAAGGTGCCGATTAGGAGTAGGCAACAGAAAGGGTTTTTAGGTTCAAGGGTTACATCGATTCATCAAGACAATGATTGAGAGAAAGAGATACATCAGTTCACTTTACGCATAGAGAAGGGGGAAAGAACCATTTGAGAGAAACGGTGGATAAGGAATAGAGAGGGCATCACAATGTTCACGTAAATTAACGTTTCATAAAGGAAAAAAAATACAATGTTTCAGTGGAGAAAAGTTTCAACGAAAGCATACCACATCACCCAAGGAAGAGGAGTCCAGTCGGATCAAATTTAAAATGCCCAAGAAATCAGATAGGCCCAAGTCGAACAAAAAAGGGGCAAGCCAAAGAAAAGGTTGCAAAGGCCCAACAGGGAGCCCAAGAAAAAAGAAAAGTCCACCAGGTTCCATCTATTAGTATATATCGAGATTATATATATTAATATTATTATTTTAGAAAATAGACTTTAATTCATTAGGAGAATAAATTAAAGATTGAAATTTGCGAGTCATAATTTACGTTAGAAAAACGATAAATTGTTTGAAAAATTAATTGTGGTTAGGAGAAAACCAAATTAAAGAATATGTCAGGAGATAAAAATAATGTTATTTATAGAGATTTCATCACAACTTTATCATCATATCAATGTGCAATTCTAGAAAATACGAATTATATATTATGAGCATTAAGAATGAAAAAAATATTAGTGACAAGTGGAGTTTGGGATTTAATAGAAGGAGAAAGTACATCAAATGAGATTGATGTAAAGAAAGATAGTTCAGCATCAGCATACATATTTCAAGGGTTACCAGAAGATTTGCAAATGCAAGTTGCGGTATGTGAAACAACAAAAGAAATTTGGGATTCTTTAAAATCGAGATTTATTGGGACAAAAGATGTACAACATGCACATTCGGAACAACTCAAATCAAAATTTGAGAAATTAGTAATGAGTGAAGATGAGTCAATAGATGCATTTGTAGGGAAGTTAATGAGTATTATTTCAAAGGCTGCAACATGTGGATTAACGTTTGACGAGCAAATGAAAGTACGGAAGGTACTTAATTTAGTAGTAGATAGATTTATACCCGTAGTAGCCACAATTGAAATGATTGCAGAACTTAAGAGTGTAAAGTTAGAAAAGATTATCGGTAAACTTAAGACTTATGAAGGAAGAATTAAGTTTAGAAAAGGTAGTCAAGAAGATTACAGTGAGAAGTTGTTGTTCACATGTCAAGGGAATGACAAAAATTATGAACGCAACAATAGACGTGGAGGAGGTAATCAGACACGAGGAAGAGGCCAAAACAAAACAAAAGGAGAGAGAGAGAGAGACGTTGATCGGAATTAGATCAACAAATAAAAAGAAAGAGAATTTGGTCAGGATTATACCAAAGATAGATAGAGTGAGTAGAAATGGTTGGTATTAGACAAAGTTCGGGATTAGACCAAAACAGACAGAGATAAGAGAAATATTGATCGGGAGTGAATCAATAAGAAGCTTGATTGATCGGGAGTAGATCATTTTTTCTTAAAGCAGGTTAGAGAAACCCAAGATTTGATTCAGCAAAATTAAATGTAGATAGGAAGACAGCATTTAAGAAACAGATGCAGCATTTGAGAAACAGATGTGAAGACAGTTAGAGAACCTAACAAGATTTCACAAACAAGAAGATGCAAGAGTTGAAAACAAACACAAGAACAGAAGATTGAAGTTCGAACAATTAAGATTAAGGGGGAGAATGTTAGTTTAATCTTGATTATGTAGTAGTTTAGAGTTAAATATGTAATTTTATAAAGTATAAGGAGCTAGTATAGAAATTAGTAAACTTGAAGAGTTGCAACTTTTAGAAAAAAGTCACAACCATTCATGAGGAGGCACGTCCGAACCATTGTGTCGGTTCAGACACACCTCCTAAATTAGTATAAATAGTAAGCATTGTAAAGATTGTATTATGTGATTATCAAGATTGTTAATAAAAGTTTAGTTTTAATAAATCCTGTGAATGTGTTAAAGAGAGTTTTCCCAACAACTCTATTACAATCTTTGAAATTTCACACTTGAATCTTTACATTTGGTTTCTAATTATACAAATTGAAAAGATGCCTTGAATGGTAGTAACCATTTGTTGGTGTCTATTCGGAATAGTCACAATGTTCCACGAATAATCGAGACCCTTCATTCTATATTCATTTATAATTCAGTCCCTAAACTATTCTATGTATACATTTAGGTAACATACTTATTCTAATTACGTATTTAGGCAATGAACTACTTGTTTTTGTCATTAAACTCGAACATTCCCCCCTAATGACAAAACAGTGATTCTTTTTCTTCAAACTTGTGTTCTTCTGTTTATCTTCAACTCTTTCATCTCTGTGCTTGTGCAATTTCTCAACTTCTTTAGGTTCTCTAACTTTCTTTGTATCTGTTTCTCAAATGCTATCTCTCTATCTATATTCGTTTTTCCTGAGTCGAATTTTGGGTTTCTCTAACCCGTTTTTTTAGACAAATAGTTTGCTCCCAATCAGTTCTTCTTTTATTGATATATTCCTGACCAATTTTTCTCTCTTCTCTTCTTTTGTTGGTCTAATCCCGATCAATTCTTTTTCTCAATTCTATTCTCTTGTAGATCTAATCCCGATCAATTCTTCTCTCTCTTTCTCTTTCTCTCTCTATCTCTCTTATTTTCTTATTGATATACTTCCGATCAATAACTTCTTTCTCTCTTATCTTCTTCTACGGATGCATCTCATTCTCTTCCTTGCTTATAACCATTAGTAATGTTGGTTCATCATCTTTGAACATAAGATTTGAGACAAAATTTATTCTATGGTCTGGTTTTGGACAATCTACAGCATAATGTCCAAGTTTGTGACAATTATAGCATTCTATCTCTCTAATATCTCTTATTAGGTAGTTTTGATCCCTAGGGTTTCTTCTTCTTATATCATGACTATCTTTATTCTTACTATCTCTTGTGAATCTTCCTTGGCCTCTACCTCGTGTCTGATTACCACCTCATTGTCTACCATTTCCATAGTTTGTTCATACTTTTTGTCATTATTTTGATGTGTGAACAACTTCTCAGTGTTGTCTTCATGACTTCCTTTTCTAAACTTAATTCTCTCTTCATAAGTCTTAAATTTTCCTATAATATCTTCAAACTTTAAAGTCTTAAGATCAACAATCATTTCAATAGTTGCTACTATTGGTACAAACTTATCTGGTACTGCATTAAGTATTTTCCGTACTTTTGTTTGTTCGTCAAACGTTAATCCACATGTTGCTGCCTTTGAAATAATATTCATCAACTTCCCCGCATACGAATCTATTGATTCATCGTCTTTCATTACTAGTCTTTCAATTATTTGATTTATGTTGTTGCGAGTGTGCTTGTTATACATCTTCTGTCCCAATCAATCTTGATTTAGAGAGTTTCAAATATCTTTTGTTGTTCACATCCTGCAACTTGTATTTACAAATATTCTGGTAATCTTTGAAATAGATATGTTGATACCGAACTATCCTTTTTTACATCAACCTCATTTGATGTACTTGTTCCTTCTATCAAAACTCAAACACCATTTACCACTATTTTTTCCTTCTTAATGCGCGTAATGTATAATTTTCTTGTTTAAAATTGGTCATTGATATGATGATAATGATGTGGTGACTTCTCTATAAACAATATTGTTGTTATCCCTTTTATCTCCCATCATATTCTTTTAATTTAGTTTTCTCCTAAACCCAATATATATTCACCTTTTGTTTTTTTTTAAATAACAAAAATTTTTTTCTTTAGAAAACTTAATACCATGCTCGATGATCATATTGATTTCATATGTTTACAAGCACATATTATTTTGTTTTCAGGACAATGTGCGTTGAATTATGAAAACCACCCAAAGCGTAGAAGATCGGTCATTCCTCAATATGTTCTTTCTCCGATTGAAAGACTCAACAGACAGCTTTTAGAGATTGCACTTGAGCAACCAGAAGTATTTCTAAACAAGTCTGATGAAGATGTGTTTGTTCCCCAAGGAAATAATCCAATATTGCCATGTGAGACTCTTCTTGGTGCAATGTTACTATCCTCGCCACCTGAAGCTCAAAAACCAACAACGCATGAGCCAACTCTCATCGCAAAAGTAGCAACAACTACATCTGAATCAGGAGAAAATGTCAACGACCATAAAGAGCCACCAGCAATATAAGAGCTTATTCATACCCAAAAATACTTTAACAAACTTATTTTTCAAGGTTTGAACGTATATACATGATATTCAAGAACACCTGTTGATTGGGGTGACATTTAATGCTTGATATTATGTGTTTTGATGATAAGGATATGATATCCTCAAAATTGTTTTTTGCATCTAGTTGGATTTCATAATTAAGATATTTCTTTATATGAGAATGATACATATAGGAGAAGAACCCCATATATGTGTAGTGTTGTAGCTAGTGATATGTATACATCTCGAAGATATACAAATATAATGAATCGTCGTAAGTTGATCTCCTACCAGTAACATAACAACGATAGTACATGATCTCCACTATCGTTGTCTGAATTGGAGGTTTTTGTGCTCCAAATCACTCATCAATCAGCCTGCTTTGTAGTATGATCCCCCATGTCATAAAAAATTGTAAATATATGCAGACTCATATAATTACTTTAAAAGAGGTGATATGTACACCATACATTTTTGAAACAATCATTTCAACATAATATAATATTTAATTAAGTTAGGTTAACAAGGAATAAAGCCTAATTATCGTAACTAATATGATCTAATCAAAAATTGGGCACTACTCGTTCGCACGGAGTCCATATTCCTGACTCGGTTTATATATATACAAGGTGAAAGCAGTTTATAATCAATGGTGTTCATAACGTTATGGCAAATCTAAAGTTTTCTATTATATAAAAATAGGTTTCAATTAACATCATTATATGATTTTGATAATCATATATCATTTGAATAGCTATTCAATGTATATTTTGTAATTAACTCTAGCCATGATAATAATATAATTTTCGAAGGAAGTCAACCACCCAATCATCTTCATGATTGTTGAAATAATAAGTTCAACTTCACGGGATTCGAACCCACGAGTCAAATACTTGGCTTAATGACATCTCTACATGTTATGATTGTACCTGAAATAGGTGGGAAATGAAGGGTAAGAAAATAAAATTTGCTTAGTAAGTTACTAAATCGAGATGGCATGCATAACATAAAACATGCAACAGTAATAAAAGTAGTTATAAAAATAGACATGTGCAATATATTAATAAAAGTATTGTGGGAATAGAACCCACTATTTGTGGGAATAGAACCCACTATTGTGGACTTCGGGTGCCGGTTGGAGTTAACGGGCAATCTTCGTGACCTATGCAAATAGTGGGTTCTATTCCCACAATACTTTTATTAAGATATTGCACATGTCTATTTTTATAACTACTTTTATTACTGTTGCATGTTTTATGTTGTGCATGCCATCTCGATTTAATATCTCACTAAGCAAATTTTATTTGCTTACCCTTCATTTCCCACCTATTTCAGGTACAATCATAACATGTAGAGATGTCATTAAGCCAAGTATTTGACTAGTGGGTTCGAATCCCGTGAAGTGGAACTTATTATTTCAACAATCATGAAGATGATTGGGTAATGGGTAGTTGACTTCCTTCGAAAATTGTATTATGATCATGGCTAGAGTTAATTACAAAATATACATTGAATAGCTATTCAAGTGATATCTGATTATCAAAAATCTTATAATGGTGTTCATTGAAAGCTATTTTTATATAATAGAAAACTTTAGATTTGCCATAATGTTATGAACACCATTGATTATAAACTGCTTTCACCTTGTATATATATAAATCGAGTCAAGGATATGGACTCTGTGCGAACGAGTCATGCCCAATTTTTGATTAGATCATATTAGTTACGATAATTAGGCTTTATTCCTTGTTAACCTAACTTAATTAAATATTATATTATGCTGAAATGAGTATTTCAAAAATGTATGGTGTACATATCACCTCTTTTAAAGAAAACATATGAGTCTGAATATATTTACGATTTTTTATGACATGGGGGATCATACTACAAAGCAGGATGATTGATGAGTGATTTGGAGCACAAAAACCTCCAATTCAGAGATGATAGTGGAGATCATGTACTATCGTTGTTATGTTACTGGTAGGAGATCAACTTACAACGATTCATTATATTTATATATCTTCGAGATCTATACATATCACTAGATACAACGCTACACATATATGGGGTTCTTCTCCCATATATATCATTCTCAGATAAAGAAATATCTTAATTATGAAATCCAACTAGATGTAAAAAACAATTTTGAGGATAGCATATCCTTATCATCAAAACATAATATCAAGCATTAAATGTCACCCCAATCAACAGGTGTTCTTGAATATCATGCATATACGTTCAAACCTTGAGAAATAAGTTTGTTAAAGTATTTTTGGGTATGAATAAGCTCTTATATTGCTGGTGGCTCTTTATGGTCGTTGACATTTTCTCCTGATTCAGATGTAGTTGTTGCTACTTTTGCGATGAGAGGTGGCTCATGCGTTGTTGGTTTTTGAGCTTCAGGTAGCGAGGATAGTAACATTGCACCAAGAAGAGTCTCACATGGCAATATTGGATTATTTCCTTGGGGAACAAACACATCTTCATCAGACTTGTTTAGAAATACTTCCGGTTGCTCAAGTGCAATCTCTAAAAGTTTTCTGTTGAGTCTTTCAATCGGAGAAAGAACATATTGAGGAATGACCGATCTTCTACGCTTTGGGTGGTTTTCATAATTCAATGCACATTGTCCTGAAAACAAAATAATATGTGCTTGTAAACATATGAAATCGATATGATCATCGAGCATGGTATTAAGTTTTCTAAAGAAAAAAATTTTGTTATTTAAAAAAAAACAAAAGGTGAATATATATTGGGTTTAGGAGAAAACTAAATTAAAAGAATATGATGGGAGATAAAAGGGATAACAACAATATTGTTTATAGAGAAGTCACCACATCATTATCATCATATCAATGACCAATTTTAAACAAGAAAATTATACATTACGCGCATTAAGAAGGAAAAAATAGTGGTAAATGGTGTTTGAGTTTTGATAGAAGGAACAAGTACATCAAATGAGGTTGATGTAAAAAAGGATAGTTCGGTATCAACATATCTATTTCAAAGATTACCAGAAGATTTGTAAATACAAGTTGCAGGATGTGAACAACAAAAGATATTTGAAACTCTCTAAATCAAGATTTATTGGGACAGAAGATGTATAACAAGCACACTCGCAACAACGTAAATCAAATAATTGAAAGACTAGTAATGAAAGACGATGAATCAATAGATTCATATGCGGGGAAGTTGATGAATATTATTTCAAAGGCAGCAACATGTGGATTAATGTTTGACGAACAAACAAAAGTACGGAAAATACTTAATGCAGTACCAGATAAGTTTGTACCAATAGTAGCAACTATTGAAATGATTGTTGATCTTAAGACTATAAAGTTAGAAGATATTATAGGAAAATTTAAGACTTATGAAGAGAGAATTATGTTTAGAAAAGGAAGTCGTGAAGACAACACTGAGAAGTTGTTCACACATCAAAATAATGACAAAAAGTATGAACAAACTATGGAAATGGTAAACAAGGAGGTGGTAATCAGACACGAGGTAGAGGCCAAGGAAGATTCACAAGAGATAGTAAGAATAAAGATAGTCATGATAAAAAAAAAAAAAGACACCCTAGAGATCAAAACTACCGAATAAGAGATATTAGAGAGATAGAATGCTATAATTGTCACAAACTTGGACATTATGCTGCAGATTGTCCAAAACCAGACAATAGAATAAATTTTGTCTCAAATCTTATGTCCAAAGATGATGAACCAACACTACTAATGGTTATAAGCAAGGAAGAGAACGAGATGCATCCGTAGAAGAATATAAGAGAGAAAGAAGTTGTTGATCGGAAGTATATCAATAAGAAAATAAGAGAGATAGAGAGAGAAAGAGAGAGAGAGAGAGAAGAATTGAGCGGGTTTAGATCAACAAGAGAATAGAATAGAGAAAAAGAATTGATCTGGATTAGATCAACAAAAGAAGAGAAGAGAGAAGAATTGGTCAGGAATATATCAATAAGAGAAGAACTGATTGGGAGCAAACTATTTGTCTAAAAAAACGGGTTAGAGAAACCCAAAATTCGACTCAGGAAAAACGAATATAGATAGAGAGATAGCATTTGAGAAACAGATACAAAGAAAGTTAGAGAACCTAAAGAAGTTGAGAAATTGCACAAGCACAGAGATGAAAGAGTTGAAGATAAACAGAAGAACACAAGTTTGAAGAAAAAGAATCATTGTTTTGTCATTAGGGGGGAATGTTGGAGTTTAATGACAAAAACAAGTAGTTCATTGTCTAAATATGTAATTAGAATAAGTATGTTACCTAAATGTATACATAGAATAGTTTAGGGACTGAATTATACATGAATATAGAATGAAGAGTCTCGATGCTTTGTGGAACATTGTGACTATTCCGAATAGACACCAACAAATGGTTACAACCATTCAAGGCACCTTTTCAATTTGTATAATTAGAAACCAAATGTAAAGATTCAAGTGTGAAATTCCAAAGATTGTAATAGAGTTGTTGGGAAAACTCTCTTTAACATATTCACCGGATTTATTCAAACTAAACTTTTATTAACAATTTTGATAATCACATAATACAATCTTTACAATGGTTACTATTTATAATAATCTAGGAGGTGTGTCTGAACCGACACAATGGTTCGGACATGCCTCCTTATGAAGGGTTGTGACTTTTTCTAAAAGTTGCAACTCTTCAAGTTTACTAATTTCTATACTAGGTCCTTATACTTTATAAAATTACATATTTAACTCTAAACTACTACATAATCAAGATTAAACTAACATTCTCCCCCTTAATCTTAATTGTTTGGACTTCAATCTTCTGTTCTTGTGTTTGTTTTCAACTCTTGCATCTTTTTGTTTGTGAAATCTTGTTAGGTTCTCTAACTGTCTTCACATTTATTTCTCAAATGCTGCATCTGTTTCTTAAATGTTGTCTTCCTATCTACATTTAATTTTGCTGAATCACATCTTGGGTTTCTCTAACCTGCTTTAAAAAAAATGATCTACTCCCGATCATTTCCTCTTTGATTGATCTACTCCCGATCAATCATGCTTCTTATTGATCTACTCCCGATCAATATTTCTCTTATCTCTGTCTGTTTAGGTCAAATCCCGACCTTGGTCTAATCCCAATCATTTCTACTCACTCTATCTATCTTTGGTCTAATCCTGACCAATTTCTCTTTCTTTTTATTCTAGTGATCTAATCCCGATCAACGTCTCTCTCTCTCTCTCTCTCTCTCTCTCTCTCTCTCTCTCTCTCTCTCTCTCTCTCTCTCTCTCCTTTTGTTTTGTTATTGATCTAATCTTGATCAAGTTCTAAGTCTTCTTCAATGAGGTTTAAGTACCTTCCATACTTTCGTTTGATTGTCAAACGTTAATCCACATGTTGCAGCCTTTGAAATAATACTCATTAACTTCCCTACAAATGCATCTATTGGCTCATCTTCATTCATTACTAATTTCTCAAATTCTGATTTAAGTTGTTGTGAATGTGCATACTGTACATCTTCTATCCCAATAATTCTCAATTTCAAAGAATCTCAAATTTCTTTTGCTGTTTCACATCCCGCAACTTGCATTTGCAAATCTTCTGGTAACCCTTGAAATATGTATGTTGATGTTGAACTATCTTTTTTTACATCAATCTCATTTGATGTACTTTCTCCTTCTATTAAATCCCAAACTCCACTTGTCACTAATATTTTTTTCATTCTTAATGCCAATAATATATAATTCGTATTTTTTAGAATTGGACATTGATTTGATGATAATGTTGTGATGAAATCTCTATAAATAACATTATTTTTATCTCCTGACATATTCTTTAATTTGGTTTTCTCCTAACCACAATTAATTTTTCAAACACTTTATCGTTTTTCTAACGTAAATTATGACTCGCAAATTTCAATCTTTAATTTATTCTCTTAATAAATTAAAGTCTATTTTCTAAATTAATAATATTAATATATATAATCTCAATATATATTAATAGATGGAACCTGGTGGACTTTTCTTTTTCTTGGGCTCTCTGTTGGCCTTTGCAACCTTTTCTTTGGCCTGCCCCTGTTTTGTTCGACTTGGGCCTATCTGATTTGTTGGGCATTTTAAATCTGATCCGGCTGGAGTCCTCTTCCTTGGGTCCGGTTTAAATCTGATGTGGTATGCTTTCGTTGAAACGTTTCTCCACTGAAATACGGTATTGCTTTTCCTTTATGAAACGTTAATTTCTGTGAACGTTGCGATGCCCACTCTATTCCCGTATCGACTGTTTCTTTAAAAGGGTTCTTTTCCCCCCTTCTCTATGTGTATTATGAACTGGTATATCTCTTTCTCTCAATCGTTGCCTTGATGAATCGATGTAACCCTTGAACCTAAAAACCCTTTCTGTTGCCTACTCCTAATCGGCGCCTTCGATATATGTTGTTGATTATGGTTTCTATGGTAGTGGTGGTGGTTCTACGGTGGTGGTTGATGCTGACTAGTTGTGGTTTCTGTCCGTGGGTTCTTTGCTCCTACGGTGGTGTGGTTTCTGTCCATGGGTTCTTTGCTCCTACGGTGGTGGCACTTGTCTCTATGGATTATTCTGCGGTGGTGCCTTCTTGAAAAACCAGGTTCTATCGTTCTGCTTTTTTGATGCATCCGATTCAGTATGCTACTATGAATTCTAGGGTTTACTATTTCTATTGCTATATTTGCGATAGGCTTACTGTTTTTTCTTGAAATAATTTGTTGCTTTGAATTCTTGCCTTCGGTTATGTGGGTTTGCCTAACTGTGGAAAATCGATTTTAATTTCAAATTGAAATCTGGGAATAAAGGTAGAACAATTCCTATGTTCTGCCGCCATTGGTGTCGATGATGATTCCTCCTTGAATCACCTTCTCGTGTATATCTTCGATTGTATCTATTGCCTTCGGTATGCGATGAGATCGATCAACCTGTCGCTTTGATACCACTATTGGGAAAACTCTCTTTAACACTTTCACAGGATTTACTCAATAAACTTTTATTAACAATCTTGGAAATCACACAATACAATCTTTACAGTGCTTGCTATTTATACTAATCTATGAGGTGTGTCTGAACTGACACGGTTCGGACGTGCCTCTTCATGAAGGGTTGTGACTTTTACTAAAAGTTGCAACTCTTCAAGTTTACTAATTGCTATACTAGATCCTTATACTTTATTAAATTACATATTTAATTCTAAACAATTACATAATCAAGATTAAACTAACAAGAGTTTGATTTATTTTCTTGTGCATATTTTTTTAGTTTATCCAACAGTTAGATATTGAATCAGCTAGTGTACTCAAATGTTTTGAATAAGTTCAACCGTCCTCTTGGAATTCCAATAAAATATATAACCCCATCCATAATTTTTTATTATCATAAGATGTGGTGTATATCTATTAATCATTATATATAGTCTTTAGTCTTTTTTGGTTCTAATTTGATTCCAATTGTCATCTGTTATCTACATAGTTCAACCTTAATTTATAGAACAAAAACAATTATATGAGTAAAAAATGCAACATTATATATCATAAGATTCGAACTTGCGACCTCTAGGCATTTTCAATCAAGGAGACCAAGCATTTACCACTTGGAATTGATAGAGACACCTAGGCTAGCAAAAGTATTTGATTTCTACTTTTTTTTTAATAAAATACTTGTTAATAATAACAATATATTGTTGTGATCATATCTCTTCTATCTTAGACACAAAATTGTTGATAGAAATTAATTAATCTCAGTTAACTGAATTTCAATGAGCCCAATTTCCTTTTTGCAACGGTGTTGCCATTTGGCTTGGTGGATATAAAAAATATTTCAATGAAATATACTCATGTTCAGAGGGGCACCAATTGCTGGGATAATTCAATTACATGATGAATACATGTTTCGTTCATTTGTCTCGTGTTTGGTTGATCATCTCGTTGATTTGTGTTAAATTTGTAGCGTTAGAATTTTGTAACATTTAAGTGTTTTTTAGCAGAAAATTAAGGTTACTGTTTGTATATAAATTTTTTCAGTTAACAACAAATGACCCTAAACAAAACTATAGAGCATGCATGGTCTTATATATCTTATTTAGTTAATTACCATCTTCTTGGCAGTTTTTGCTGGAGGAAGAGCCTGAGTTGTGGTCGGAATCTACAGCATTTACTTTGGCAGAATGTAATCCATTAGTCTCAATAATGTTCTGAGCATCCTTCATAGCATGTTTACGAACGTAGTCCTGTAAGGTTCCTCGGGTTCTCCATCTCGAGCCACATGCATTGCACAACACTGGCTTTTCCGGCGGTCCATTTCTCCATAATGGAGTGCCTGTTTAATATTGTAATTCATCAATGAATAGTAGAAATCACTTTACATAACGTACAACATATATGTCAAATGTAAGGCTTGAAGTGTGTGTATCGGAAAACATCCATACACCACCACAAATGCATCAATTCCCGCGTGATGCATCATTATTTCCACGTGATGCATCAAATTTCCGTGTGATGTATCGACTTCTTGCGTGATGCATTAAGATTTTTGCATTATGCATTAAGATTTTTGCATTATGCATCACCTAATCCAATGACTATAAAGTGGTTCTCTGTTTTTTCGATGCATGGAAGTTATCCATTGAACCCACCTATATATATATATATATATATATATATATATATATATATATATATATATATATATATATATATATATATATATATATAGGGGTGGGTTCAATGGAAAACCTTAATGCATCGGAAAACCCGGGAACCACTTTATAGTCATTGGATCAGGTGATGCATCACGCTGAAAGTCGACACATTACGCAGGAATATGATGCATCACGCGGGGAATTTGATGCATCACGCCGGAATTGTGATGCAATTGTGGTGATGCATGGAGGTTTTCCTTCCGATGCACGTTGGTTTTCCATTGAATCCCTATAATATATATATATATATATATATATATATATATATATATATATATATATATATATATATATATATATATATATATATATATATATATTCATCAATAATGCATAGCGAGAAATGAAAATGCATGCATGAAGTAATTTGGAAATCAAGTCCAAGATTGCTTAATGTCAATATTATGTTCCCACTACTAGTTTTACGTGCTATGACTTAACTTTTGCTTGAACCCTTCGGTAAATTCATAACGTTTACAAAAATATCTTATTTCAATATCTAACAAGGTAGAATTGTCGTAATTAATTTCTAACCTATCATTCTAGCTGATCTATATAATCATATAGGTTTGCCTTTCATGTCAACAAAGTTGGCTCCGATTAGATTTTTCTAATATAACTTTCATATCTTTCATTTCATTGTATATAAAGAGAATATATAAATTTCATTTCATTGCTCTTCTGGGAGCTGCATAATGAGTGATACTCTATCGAACCATATTATATATATATATATATATATATATATATATATATATATATATATATATATATATATATATATAATTAATTAGTTAATTTACCTTTAAAGTGGGGTTTACACAGATTTATATGTAAAATATACTAAATTCTTTCATGTTACCCTCGCGTCGGTGTAAATTATAAAGCGTAAACCAAACTCAGTCGGGTTCAAAATCGATCCAACAACAACAGCCGTGTATGATGATGTAATCCGGAAATAATCATTTGAACTAGTTCGTTTTTAGTTTATTTTGACAGAAATCAAGGCCGTGTTATGTATTAGTTTTTCTTGTTTTCATGCACCTTCTCATAGTGTTTTTTCTATATGTATTTTCTCTAGAATTTCTTTTTGTTTAGTTTGCAGAAAAGATCTATTTTAAAACGAGGAGTGTTCCCCCTCATATCTCTGTGTGTCTTGTGTGCTCGTCCAAGTTTTTACCAACAGGGTATGCTTGCTTTCTTTTGCAAGTAAAATTCAAATAGTTCAAGTTGAGCACATGGGAATGACACAAGATTCAAGGATTAATTGGCGATTGCAAATTACTACAAAAACGAAGGACTACCAGGATTTGCTATTCTTACTTTGCAATTCTTCCTCTACTATACCATTCACTTGCTTTATTAATTATTATTATTATTTATTTATTTTTCTTTCAATATTTGGCCTATATATAAATAAAAGCATGCAAGATCGCTGTTGAGACATGAATTGTATTTTACTAGTTATCCTTCAATGAAACTATCTTCCATTGAAATAAAGTCTCCAATCTTTTTTACTATCACTTTCGAAATAAAAACATACATCCAAATGAAGAGTGTGAAGAGTGTGACAAAGAAATGATGAGATAGAAATGAGTGTTGCTATTTACACCCCTTATACATATCACATCACACATACATCACATTTTGTTACCCTTTATCTATTTTCTCTTATGTTTTACACTCGTGCACTCTTTATTTTTCTTTTGTTCATCTACCTTGTAAGGGTACAAATAAGATTTCTCATGAGAAAATATAGGTATAATGGAGAAAGAAATGTGAGAATAAAATCAAATCATAGTGAAGGAAGTATAACGATCATAGTATGTGGTCATGTGGATGATATAATATTATTTCGACTTACTTATATACTCAATAAGAGTAGTCATTATAGTGATAAATGACACGTACGGTTTTCAAAACATCATATCATAAAATATTATTCCACACTATCAATATATAAATTACTACCTAATTAAAATATTAATCATACCTACTATAAGTACTCATGACATCTTGAATGCCAAAACCTTTTGTCAAGATCAAAATCACTACCTAAGATTAACTGGTTT
Organism: Centrapalus pauciflorus; assembly: GCA_020465985.1. Lineage (NCBI taxonomy): Eukaryota > Viridiplantae > Streptophyta > Magnoliopsida > Asterales > Asteraceae > Centrapalus > Centrapalus pauciflorus. Next base: position 228,758 of record JAANYP010001746.1, on the reverse strand, counting down.
GAATCAATCAGAGTATAAAACCAATAACCTTGTATTGAATCAAAGTCCAATTAAGAAGTTTGCGGAATAACACTTAACTGTTTTAAGAAAAGCTTTCAAAACAAATAACACATAAATATAATAAAAATAAAATCTTTTGTATTGCCAAACTCAATGATTACAATCACCTCTAATCTGTTTGATTAGACGAAGAACATAGACTGTTCTTAGGGTTTTACAACCTTAGAGGCTTATGAAAACTTAATCAGAAAGCAATTACAACTGAATCAAAACATGTACGTGCAGGCTTACAATAGAAAAACCTATTCTATCTATATATAAAGCCTTCTGATTTGTTTCCTTGAGAAACTCTGATTTCTCTAGAAGTAGATATGCTTGAATCTTCGAATATAAATCTCTTCCTGAATTTTAGCACTTTCTGTTTATTAAACTGTTGAGCAGCTTGAAGTCTATCTGTTGAGCAGCTTGAACTTGAGCACTGGCAGCTTGAACTTTTGAACTAGCAGCTCGAACTTTCTCAACTAATAGCTTGAACTTTGTAATTACACAGAAAACTACTAACAGTTTGAGAAACCTAACTAACAGCTTGACATACTTAGAATATTTCTCAACAATCTCCCCCTAACTTAAATTCTTTACACAAGACTTTAAGTTTTTGTACAAATAAGGAAATAAAACAAAGTAAAACTGTTATCTACAAACTAAGGCATCCAAAAACTTACAGTTGTGAAAGTTTATGCTTTATTGCCTTTATGAAATCTCTTTTCATCTCTTCTTTATCACAGTATATCTTCACTGAGATTATTTGGAGTAACCATGCTTTTGGCAGATCAAAGAACTCAAAATTGAAGAACATGCTGGATCCGTTTGCAAATTTGAGTCTATATGTCTTTGATTTCACATATAGATCAACATGTACAATCTTCATATCCTTGGAAGCTTCTATATCTCTTCTGATAGATTCTGGGTCAAAAATGCTTTTAAGATCTTTTACACTCTGCTTAACCCAAAGAAGTGGAGACCTATACTGACTAACAGTTCCAGTACGATGCATTTGTGTCAGCTCTTCTCTGGTCATCCTCTGTACTAGGTTAACTATGCTCTTGTATTCTTCCTCAGGATCAGCTTCTCTTTTGATTACAAAATGATATTTTAAATCAATGTCATCCATTGATTTAGCATACCAGTAGGTAATAGGAGGCTTGGAGAAGTCATGCTGATTGAGGGTCTTTTCAATTTCAATTACCTTTTGCAACTGATGCTCAAACAGCACTCTTTTCACCTGATCAAGATTTGCTTGTTGAATAGTTTCAGATTGAGGATCATTAGCAACAGTTTGAACATGAGCAACAGTTTGAACAGGAGGAGGAGGATTACTGACACCAGCTTGAACTGCTTCTTGTTGGCTTTGGACTTGTTGGGAGACTTTGGCTGCCTTTTGTTTTTCCATATCTTTGTCATGTAGGTCTTGCAGCTTTTCTGTTGGCCATGACTGAGTCATTATTCTTGGAATTCCAACTGATGCAGAGAAGTTTATAAAAAATTTTATGTGTTCTGCCTTTGAATGCCCTGTTGGCATTTTCCTTTTTTTTTTTTAGATTCTGCTTGACCACAAACCCTCTTAGATAATCACCTAAGGTTTCATCATCTTTCATTGGAGCATGAGTTTGCTGGTCTAAGTGATCATCCTGTTCCTCTGCTAATTGTCTTGCAAGTTCAGCATCATGAGCAACCTGGGATTCTTTTGAGGAGAATTTAATCTTTGGAGATTCAATGAGTATGCCTTTGCCCTTATCTCTGGAAGCTGATGTTGTGGATTGGACTGTACTGGCAGGAGCCTGACTTTCTTCTCTGAGATAGGGGCTGCTTGAGGTTCTAGACTAACAGCTTGAGTGGCTGTTGGAACTGTTAGCCTAGAATCTGGGACTGTTGGAGCAGAGGTTGAAGTTGTCTGGACTGAAGTAAGGATCTCCTGATTCTCCCCCTTTTTGGATGCATTGGTTTGGCCAGGAGGACCTACAACCTTTGCAATTAGGGTTCAAACCATCTTCTCAAGTTGAATAATCTTATTTCCACATAGGGTGAACCCTTGATGAAAATAATCCATTCTTTGATGTTGAGCTGCTATTGTCTGTTGCATAGCTGTGATTTGTGCTCCATGTGTAGCAATAAGGAACTTGTAATGTTCCAATATGGCTACAACAGGTTTCAGCTGAGGATCCGTCAATATCATGAGTTGCAGACTAGCCTCAAGATCATCAAATGATAGTGGTATTTGAGATCTATCACTGACATGAATTCCAGAAGTAGAAACATTTGGGCCCCTTTGTTCTTGGTACTGGGGACTTCCAGAAGGTGCTTGTACACCCTCTGTTGCCATGGGAGTGGTCTTAGTGATGTTGACACTGGCATGTGCCTCTTGTGCAAAGACATCAGTAGTGTCAGCCACAAACCCCATATGGACATCCTCTGATGGGATGGACACCTCCAAATTGAGGATGTGAGTATCCTCAGTGGGTTCCCTTTGGGTATTCTGTGCAGAAGTGTCCTCCTGCACAGGGATATTTGGCTCTGGTGTTAGGGCTGAGGAGGAAGAAGCTCCTGAAACCATTTGTCTTTTGTATTGTATGAGAGGGGATGTAGGTGTGATAGAAGGAGCAGATGGAAAATTTGTATCATGAGGAGTGGGTTGGGGTCCTGTGGGTGAAGCAGTGATGGATGGCTGAGCCTGCTCAGGACCCTCTCCTCTGTTTGTTGGATTGATGCCCAGCATTGCAGAAGGCAATGGGACATCTACATTCAAAAAATTGGCACTTGGTTTTGAAAATCTTTTTATTGATGGTAAAGAGTGCCTATGGGAAACATGTATCCTTTTATGTATATTAAAATTATTGCAAGATCTTGCAATTATTTCAGCCAAAAATTGTGGATACATCAAAAAATTTCCCATTCTTTAGGACATGATGCCTTAACATCCCCTGAAAAATCATGTTTGAAAAATTGAACTGTTGGCCCGTTGATAAACACACTAACGCAGTGGCTATATTTGAAGAAAATTCTGACCAACCAGTTCTTTTAGGGCTTATACACTGATGTATAACATGCACAAGATATTTCCATTTAGGGGCAAAATGTGCTTTAAAGAAAGTAAAAGAATCAGTAGGGCCCCTATACCCTATTGCAAAAAGTCCTTCATGTAAGGCAGTAAGGGATAGATCTGTTATACCTGCGGCATCTTGAAGATGCAAGTGTTGGCGGATGGTTTCCTCAGTTATAGTAACAGTGTTGCCATCGATTGTGGATGCCAAAGATGTGACTCCATTAATGGTTTTGACTGAGGCAGATTTCCAGAACTGCTCTATATGAGATATATAGATGGTGGGATTTATAGTGAGGGCATGATAGATATGGGAACTTCGAAGGAAGTCCATCATGTCGCGGAATGGTTTAAGATCAGTGTGTTTGAGTGAATAAAGGAGACAGTTGTGTTCTTTGACAAACTCCATTGACGATCAAGATGGTGATTTAGGGTTTGGGAGATTTGTGTGTGAATCGCTCAGAGAGAAGGTTTGGAAAAGATCGTGGAAGATATTTTTGCAACTGGTAGTTACAATTGAACGAAACTGGGACCTTTAAAGGTTTGGACATTTCGAAAATATCTAATCCCGCGCACACACTTATAAGAATTTACAGAATTACCATACACACTTTGACAGATCAAGTGAAAACAACTAACAGTCCGAGTGAAATGAACTAGCAGCTTGAGAAAAAACTCAAGCTGTTAGTTGAAAATTAAGCATATTCTAATGAAACAGCGTCTCCCCCTTAATCAAGCATATGAAATAAATATATTCTTCATAAAATAAGAGAGAATGATGAAAAACAAATTAATCCATATTAATTATGCCAATAGTTGATACTAGGAAGGTGAATCTTCCTACATCAAATGGTTTTGTAAATAGATCAGCTAACTGATCATCTGTATGAATTTTGGTAACTTGGATTAATTTCTTCTCATTACAGTCTCTTATAAAATGAAATCTAATGTCTATATGCTTGGTTTTGGGAAATTTCACTGGGTTTTGTACGATGCTTATGGCACTTGAGTTGTCAATGTAAATAGGAGTAGATAAGAAGTTCATACCATAGTCTCTCAGTTGATTCTGAATCCACATCACTTGGGAACAGCAGCTGGCAGCTGCTACATATTCTGCTTCAGTAGATGAGGTGGAGACAGTTGTTTGCTTTTTGCACTGCCAAGAGACCAGTCTTGCTCCTAGATATTGACATCCACCAGTTGTGGATTTTCTGTCAATGTTGCATCCTTCATAGTCACTGTCAGAGTAGGTTGTTAGTTCAAGAAGAGAGTCTTTAGGATACCATATGCCCAAATGAGGTTGGCCCTTGAGATATCTAAAAATTCTCTTAACAGCAAACAGATGTGAGTCCTTTGGAGCACATTGAAACCTGGCACAAACACAAACAGCAGACATTATATTAGGTCTAAAAGATGTGAGGTACATTAGTGAACCTATCAAGGATCTGTATAGGTGAATGTCCACATCTACTCCATCTTTTTCTACATCAAGCTGCTTGTGAGTGTCCATTGGAGTACTAGTAACTTTAGTATCTTTGTAACCAAACTTTTCCAGAATGTCATTTACATACTTTGATTGACTTATAAAAAGTCCTGTGGGCTTCTGCTTGACCTGCAATCCTAGAAAGAAGGTGAGTTCTCCCATTGAACTCATTTGAAACTTTTTGTGCATCAATGTCTCAAACTCTTTGCACAGACTGTCATTTGTGGACCCAAAGATGATATCATCAACATAGATCTGAACAAGCAAAATCTCAGATTTGATGGACTTTGTAAACAATGTTTTGTCCAGAGTACCTCTCTTGAATTCATTTTGTAGAAGGTATGATGACAAAGTGTCATACCATGCTCTTGGGGCTTGGTGGAGTCCATAGAGGGCTTTGTCTAAATTGTAGACTCTGTCTGGATACTTATAGTCATCAAATCCAGGGGGTTGACACACATAGACTTCTTCTTCGATTGTACCATACAGGAATGCAGATTTCACATCCATTTGGTACACTTTAAATCCTTTGAAGCTGGCATAAGCTAGGAACAGTCTGATGGCTTCTATCCTTGCTACTGGGGCAAAGACATCATCATAATCTATTCCTTCTTCTTGAGTGTATCCTTGTGCTACCAGTCTTGCTTTGTTCTTGATTACTATCCCTCTCTCATCCTTCTTGTTTCTGAACACCCATCTTGTACCAATTGCTCTCTTTCCTCTAGGTAAGTCAACTAGAGTCCATACATTCTGAATCTTGAATTGCAGTAGTTCTTCCTGCATTGCCTCAATCCAAGATGGATCTTTCAAAGCCTCAGATGCCTTCTTAGGTTCTACTTGTGACATGAAACATGCATGTTCAAAGGCAGCTAGACTAAATTCAGGAACTGCTGATTCAGCATCAGTAGACTCCTTGTGAACCATTGTCCTTGTCTGTATAGGTGTGCGTGGATCACCCATTATCTGGTTGAGAGGATGATACTTGTGAACCCTGAGTGTGGGCTCTCTGTCTGTCTGAAATGATGTTCCTAGATTTGTATCATCTCCTTCAGGACCACTTGATGGTTCTGCTTCAGGAACAGCTTGACCAGAAGATGGGAGTGTTTCCCTATTGGATGGAGCTGTTACCTCAGGTTTTGGGATTGGCACTTCATAATCTAGATTTGTATCATGTTGAGCATCCAGTACCCCTGGTGGGTCACAAGATAGAAGTGGTAGAACAGTATACTCATCCCATTTATCAGAATCTTCAACAGTCTGAAACTTTGTGCTAACAGCTTGAATATTTGTGTGACCAGGATGAGAATTTGTGTTGGCAGCTTCAACCCTGTTTTCATCAGTTTCTGCAGTATACTCAACAAAGCTCAGAGAATTTGTTAGTGAATCTAAATCAAACAACCAATCAGGACCAGTGCCTTTGACATTTGTAGTGTTTTCATTAAACTCAACATTGGCACTTTCTTCAATGGTTTTAGACACACTGTTATATACCCTATAGGCTTTGCTTTGAGTAGAGTATCCTACAAAGAAACCTTCTTCAGCCTTACTTTCAAACTTACCTAAGTGAGTTTTAGTGTGAAGAATAGTGCATGAACAGCCAAAAGACTTTAGAAAGGCTATTAAGGGAACTCTATGATGGAATAACTTATATGGAGTTTTCCCTTGTGATTGAACAACCTGAACCCCATTTAGCACATAACAAGCTGTATAGACTGCCTCTGCCCAAAAGGTCATTGGCAGTTTGGAATCAGCTAGCATGGTTCTAGCAGCCTCAATTAAAGTTCTGTTCTTTCTTTCAGCTACACCATTTTGTTGTGGTGTTCTTGGTGCACCATATTGCCTTGAAAGACCTTTAGACTCACAGAAACTGTTTAGGACATGATTTTTAAACTCAGTTCCATTGTCTGACCTGATCACCTTAACTTTTAAGTTGGATTGGTTTTCTATCTTAAGGATAAATGATTTAACTAGTTCAGCAGTTTCATCTTTAGTCCTAAGAAAGTAGACCCATGTAAATCTGGTGAAATCATCAACAATGACTAAACAGTAAGCTCTTTTACTCAAACTCAAAACAGATGTTGGACCAAAGAGATCCATATGAATAAGATGAAGAGCAGATGAGATTGAATTTACTTCTTTGGCCTTGTGAGAAGTTTTGTGTTGCTTGCCTTTAAGGCATGCTACACAATGATCATCACAGATGAACTCCTTTTGTGGTAAACCTCTTACCAACTTCTTTTTGACTAAAACATTCATGGATTTGAAGTTCATGTGACTCATCTTTCTGTGCCAAAGAGCAGACTCATTAGATGAAGCTTTGGATATCAAACAGCTTAAAGTATTTGATTTGGATAGAAGATCTGTGTCCAAACAGTAGACATTGTCCTTTCTTGGTGTTCTAAGTAAAACAAGATTTTCAGGTATTTTAAAATCTTTTGAAAGAACAATGCACTCAGAGTCTGTGAATAGAACAATATTTTGTTTATCATAGATTTGAGACACACTTAGTAAATTGTACTTCAGCTATTCAACATACAAAACATCATTGAAGATCATATTGCCTGCTTTGACAGTACCTTTACCTGTTACCTTACCTCCCTTGGAATTTCCTCCAAATGCAACAAATCCTCCTTCAAAGCCTTTGAAATTTGACAAACATTTAGAATTGCATGTCATGTGCCTAGAGCATCCACTATCCAAATGCCATCTTGTTTTATGTTGTGACCTGTGGGTGCCCTGCACAAATAAAAGCTTAGTTAGTAGTGGAGTAAACCCAAACCAAGTTGGTTTTGGGTTGTCCTTGTGCATTGACATAACTAAACACTGTTTGTGACTTTTTATACTTAGTGAGATCCACTGGTGGATTCTGTGAAGAATATTTAGTTATGACATGAGGTATCCAGGTGTTCTTTCCAACCTTTGCATTAACAGTCTCAGATGATCCATTACAAGTTCCAGTTTTAGGCTTAGCAGTTTGAACTAAGTTTTTAGTGCTAACAGCTTCAGAGTTTGCACTACCAGTTCCAACTTTAGGCCTAGCAGTCTCAACATTTGTATCAACAGTTTGATCTGAGTTTTTGCCTTTAACACACCATATCTGTTTAAAATTTGATTTGGATTTTGCCAAAACTAGTTTTTGATGTGTAGACTGTCTTTTGTTGACTTTTAAGAACCTGTGATCAACTATCTTCTTTGGAACTTGTGCAACAGGTGGTTTGGCCTTTGAATTCTTTGTGTTTTGAACAAATGCCTGTTTCTGAACCACAGTCTGTTTTGCAACAGATGGTTTATACAAACAATGCCTGGCCAAATGGTTTTTCCTGCCACAATGGAAACATCTTTTGACTGTTTTGATTGGAGAACCAGTTTTGTTGGACCATAACTGGTTCTTATTCCTTTGATTTCCCCTTACCTGCTGTTGTTTGGAAAACTTTTGGACACCATGCTTTTGGCATGTGCAGATTGGAACAGTCTTACCCCTTTTATTAACTATTGAGGAAGATGCAATGTTACAGTTAGAAGGTACAGAAACATGTGGAACAGCATTGCATACACTCATCTTCTCTTTTCCTTTCTTACTGGGGGTAGGGGTTTCTATAGGTGCACTCATTGTTTTGAGTTCTCTCTCAACTTCTTTACACTCACAGCCTTCATTTGGAATAAGTTCTTCTTTAGAATCAGGACTGTTTTCAAGGAAAGGATCTACAGTTGTCATTGACACATCTAATGGTTCATTAACAAGCCTATCAGCAACTTCACTCATGGGATGAATGTATTTGTTGTTGTAGAGAGGTGGAGTGGCTCTGTATCCTATACCTTCTTTGGGGATTGAGCTGAGATTTTACCCTATCTTTAAATTGAACTTCCATTAGGTGTTCCAGCTTTTGATTTGCCAGTTTGAAGTTTCCTAAATCTATATTGACAGATTCTATTTTCTTGTTAGCTTCTAACACCTTCTGTTCAGCCTCATCTAATTTCTTATTTAGGGACTCTATTTTCTTATTCAGTTCCTTTTTCTCCCACTCATGATATGTTATATCATGTCTCATTTGAATCTCATTATCTTTATAGTCATTGATCTGTTTTTCAAGATCTTCTATGGCCTGCATATACTCATATCTCGTTTCTTCCATCTTAGCTAGAGTTTTGCACATGCTCTCATTATGATCTCTGTACTTTTTAACCATATTTTTGCATGTTTGAGAACAGAGTTTAGCATTTACCTCAGATGGTAGTTCAGTGGAAGTGACATTAGATGTTTCTGCCATAAGAGCTTAATTTTAAAACTCCTCTTCTGTCTGATCACTCCAGTCAAACACATTGTCTTCTTGAGAAACAAGTACTTGTGATGAAGAAGCTTGATTAGTTTGCTGGGGTCTTGGTGGCTGTTGACCTTGGGATCTGCATTCTCTGGCAAAGTGTCCAAGCTTGTGGCATTTAAAGCATTCAACTTTTGATTTATCAAATGTTGGTTTGCCTTCTGGTCTTGCTTGAAAGTTTGGTCTGCCAGTTCTTTTCAGAACTCGTTTAGCCCTCATAGTCAATATAGCATGCTGCCATTTCAAGTCCATCTCTTCTAGATCATCTGGATGGATTTGTTCTAAATCTTCAGCATTTAGAGCAAACAATCCATCATTGGCAACAAAAGCTTCATAATGAACTTCAGTAGAGTTATCATCAGCACCTGAAAAGGAATCACAACAGTTAGATTTATCAGTTAATGTTGATGACAGCAGAGCAGTGTTATGATTGTATGAAAAGGATTTCTTTTTATTTTCAATCTCAGTTTCAAACACTCTCAGACTGTTGTAAAGGTCATCCAACTCTATTTCATCAAGAGTATCTTTTGTTCTCCATTGGACAGCATAGACTGTCCACTCTTCACCAAGTGATCTAAGGAATTTTCTGTTTACTTCATCTTGATCCAAGCTGACTTTGGCACTCTCCAATTCACCTATCAGTTTATTAAACCTGTCAAAGATTTGAGTAAGGTTTTCATTCTTACCACCAGAAAAGTTTTCATACTACTGTTTCAGAAGATCTTTTTGATTCCTTTTGGTGCTAGCATTACCAGCAAATCTTTTCTCTAAAGCAAATCAAAGAGAATGAGCAGTATAGAACTTTTTAAACTGATGTTTATAAGCATTAGGAATGGCTATCTGTAAAAGTGTAAGAGCTTTCACTTCATTCATTCTAGCCTTTCTTTCAAGTTCAGTCTTTGGAGGTGTTTTTATGGGCTTGCCCTCAGCATCTAGTTCAGGATCAACTACAGGAGGAAATTCAACAGCTTCCCATATGGCATAATTAATAAATTGAATGTGCTGTTGAATCCTGAGTTTCCACATCTCGAACTCAGTGGGTTTGAGCATAGGCACTTTGAGTCCTTGCCCAGATCCACTGCTGCTATTATCAAATTCCATTGCAAAAAATTAAAAATATTAAAAGAAAGCTTCTGACTTTGAAAACAAAGAAAGACCTGTGGCTCTGATACCACTTGTCAAGATCAAAATCACTACCTAAGATTAACTGGTTTGAATCAATCAGAGTATAAAACCAATAACCTTGTATTGAATCAAAGTCCAAATAAGAAGTTTGCGGAATAACACTTAACTGTTTTAAGAAAAGCTTTTAAAACAAATAACACATAAATATAATAAAAATCAAATCTTTTGTATTGCCAAACTCAATGATTACAATCACCTCTAATCTGTTTGATTAGATGAAGAACACAGACTGTTCTTAGGGTTACACAACCTTAGAGGCTTATGAAAACTTAATCAGAAAGCAATTACAACTTAATTAAAACATGTACGTGCAGGCTTACAATAGAAAAACCTATTCTATCTATATATAAAGCCTTCTGATTTGTTTCCTTGAGAAACTCTGATTTCTCTAGAAGTAGATATGCTTGAATCTTCGAATATAAATCTCTTCCTGAATTTCAGCACTTTCTGTTTATTAAACTGTTGAGCAGCTTGAAGTCTATCTGTTGAGCAGCTTGAACTTGAGCACTGGCAGCTTGAACTTTTGAACTAGCAGCTCGAACTTTCTCAACTAATAGCTTGAACTTTGTAATTACACAGAAAATCTACTAACAGTTTGAGAAACCTAACTAACAGCTTGACATACTTAGAATATTTCCCAACACCTTTAATAGGATTTTTCAAAAATAACAAAAAAATCTTTGGAAGAAGAAAAAGAAGAGAGAGGAGATACCTAGAGAGAAACAATCAAAATTAATTGCAAAGTTGCAAACCACTTTGGAAATCTAAAGTTCTTCTAGGATAACTTTGCCAACTTACATGTCACATCTTCAAAAACCCGTAACAAAAACTTGTGTTGGAGATGCCCTTAGAATCATCAATGGGTTGTTCATATATGCCACATGTGTTACATTTTTAATATCTAATTTTTCCGGACAAATGGATTGAAATTATAAACCGTTCGTTCTAACCGATAAGTCAGTAACAAGGTCAGAAATGCCGAGAGCTTTCTCACTTCTATTGGTCGTCATGTTAATTTGTTTATTTTGATTGTTTTTTATTTTAATTAAATATCAAATTAAGTTATTGTATTATTAAAGTATTATAAATTTGTTGGCAAGTCTTGTTAACATAAATATTGGTTTATGGATTGATGATTGTAATGATATTAGAACATGAAAATGAGACTCTGAGAGTATCATGACCGTATCATAATGAGACGTCGCATATCATTTATGATACACCTCATTGCATAGGTGAATATCATTTGTGGGTCCCATAAAAATATTGATACCCAAATCATGCAGATGACATGGTATCAAAAGAAAGTGGGTCCCACCAATATATATAAGTCTTGGAGTTAATTAAAATTAATAATTAAATTTTAAATAGGTCCCAATTAAAAATCGTTTCAAATGTATTATAAATAAATATATTATGATTCTGAGAGAAAAATGTTATAAATATATTATGATTCTGAGAGAAAATGTTATAAATGAAGAGTGTTGTAGCTTGATAATGTGATGAGTAGTACTATAGATTGATAGTGTGAAATGAGTTGGCATTTCCATAATACACTTAAGAGGCGTTCGGTCAAAAAATTGTTTTCTATGGGATTTGCATTCTGTCAAATGATTTGTATTATGCAACTTTTAATTCCCCTGGATTTTGTCGACGACGAATCTGCATTATCTTTTAAGAAATTTTTGTTAATGTAAAGAATGCAATGTAACTGGGATTTAAAATCATAGGGGGGTGGGTGACTTTTTAATTAACAAATAATGAAAGGATCTAAGAAATTATGAGAATTTTGAATCCTTTCTGAAATGTGTGAACCAAACATAAGATTTTAAATGTAAATTCCAGTGAATAAATCCACAAACCAAACGCCCCTTAAGTATATTGTTGTTGTTGCTATTCTAAGGTGGCATTTCTAAGACCGTGTCTATATTTAACTATTACAGACGGTCTTAAACATTAACCTAATTTGTCTTTTGGTTAAATTGAAAGTACTATATTTCCATATACATATATGGTCTCAAACTTTTCATAAACCTATTACTATTGTTACTCTTAGGGATAGAAGGAATATCCTATTTTGTTAAAAGCTCATCAAATGACAGACATATAAATCCGCTAGTCAATAAAAAATTATTCATTATTCCCCACATAGATGTTCAAAATACATTCTAAGACATTTCTTTCACGAGGTAAATTTTTAAATATTCAAAACTGATTTTGTATTTTTACCAAGGTTCTTGTCTCTTAAAAAATTAGAATAAGACCTTGGTATATGCTTCAAATATTGATGGAGTGTATCAATGACAATCAACTGAAAATCGACCCCAATTTAATGTTTGTGTTGGCTTCATTTCACAAACAAAACTCACCAAATCGAATTACGAGAATTGAGGCAACTATTTAATGTCATTAAATCAATTTCATACATTATTATGAAAAATCAATCTCAAATAAGCAATCCAAGTATATGTACATTATTACATAACGATCAATCTTCAATGGTTTAACACATTCAGTAAAAAAGACATATCTGATTATGATGGATTTGATTGAGGCCAACAAAGAATAAGTCAATACCATAGAAATGTAATTGATACGCTCATACAAAAACCAAATATGAATTAGATTGATAGATAGGGAAAGTCTTACTGTCAATTCCACAATGACAACACGGTCCTTCTTTTCCCATTAAACCAACCCGACCCTTTCGAAAGCTCTTTGAAGTTCAATAAAGCCTAGTGAAAAGGAATCATTGTTGATTGAGAAGATAAAAAAACAACCAAATCAAACACACAAGGAACAAGATTAAAGCCTCAAAGTTCAAATTATCACAAGGTTACCTTAAGGCTCCTGCTCTTTTTCTTGACAACGAGCAACGACTCGCTGTTGGCTCTCGAGAAGTGGTCAACTAACAAATGAAATGATGAATAAAACATTTAATGAAAATAATACTAATTTAATAAAAAGTAGTAATTAATGATACATCTCATAATACATTAACTTGAATTTCAATTCCTTTTATATATATATTGTCATTTAGTAATGAAAATAAATGCCTTTTTAATAACACAATTTATGTAATCTTATCATCCTTGTGAAAAATTTACTTATTTTCCTTATAATATTTATATATAAAAAAAAGTAAATATAATGAAACTCCCTAGGCTGTAGACTGTAGTTAAACTTCCTTTCAAGTTTGAGCAACTGACGTTTGCAATTAAATATTTTTCTTACAAACCCCTTATGTATAAGGAGGTGGTAAGTTAATTTTTAGGGAAAATTATGCAATAAACCATCAGAGTATAAAATTTCTTTGAATAAGTTCCCATTTCTTTTTATAAGTCTCCATACTGCTTCTATGAGTTTTAATTGGTTTAGGGACGTAGAAAAAAAATAAAAAGGAGACTTAATCGAAATTTTTTTATACTTTGATGGTTTTTTTTTTGCATAATTTACCCTAATTATTACATACTTATGGATTAATAAAGTTTAATTAATTTTATAGTTATCAATATCGGACCCAGATAAGAAAATACAGTTAGCTATAATTTTATAGTTAGCAAGTTTAATTTATATTTTGAGTAAATTACAAATTTCGTCACTATGGTTAGTTCTAATTCGCAGGTTTTGTCATTTATCTTTAATAAGTACATAAATCATCATTATATTTTGGAGTTTTGCACGTTATTCGTCATTGGTCCGTTAAGTTTAACGGCCTAGGGGTTAAATAATTCAAAATGACGTTTATATCCTTTTCAAATATACGTTTTTGATCCCTAAGCTTTGTTACTAGGTTCTTCTTGGTCCTTATAAGAAATTTTATTTTTTTGATTAATAAATTAATTACTATTATTTGATTATTTTTTTATATATGCTATTAGAGTCTAACTACATTTATAACTAAACTACTATAATTACGTTTATTAAAAAATTTCATTATTATATCCGGATACAAAAATTTATGTTTTATTGGTATTATAACCAAATAACTACACGTATTTATGATTCTGATCGTAATGTACTCAAAATACAACCATGGGTAATGATTTGCACTTAAGACAAATTAAATAATTTTATAATTTGATTTGATTAGAAAACCAATTAAATGTAAAAACACGTAGAAAATTAATGATGACACATATAGAAATATAAAATGTACAAATTAAATCCCACAAAAATGTAAAATGTACAAATGATAATGACACCCATATGTCTATATCATTTTTTTATAATAATGAACATTTATTTTCTTAGCATTTTTATGTAAGAGTTTTGGAAATTTTTAGTTTTTTAATCTATATATTTATTATTTCTAGGGGTGTAAACGAGCCGAGCCGATCTCGGACCTGTTAAACCTAGAGCTCGGGCTCGTTTATTAAATCTAATTAGATTAAATATTATAAAATTTTAGTAGTTTTAGAGTTAGTTTTTTTAAATTTATGTTTTTACAGAATCTAATATATATATATATATATATATATATATATATATATATATATATATATATATATATATATATATATATATATAATTTTTTAATGGGTATCATCAAATTTTAACATATTTTAAAGTGTTTTTATTGGTATATTGATTTAGTAATGTAAGTTTAATAAATGTAGTTAAAATATGTTAAAATTTGATGATGCCCATTAAAACATTATATATATACAGGGTTGGGTAACGTTCCGGTAAAAACTCATTATTTTCATGAAAACGTGAGAACCATTTTAAAATTTGTGAATTTAATGCATAAAATTATGCATTTGATGTTAAAATTTAAACATTTGATAAATTTATGCATTTCATATAATATTTACGCATATCATGCTAATTTTGTTAACTTTATGTACGAATTTGTGCATTTAATGTTCGAATTTGTGTATTTAGTGGTGAATTTAAATTTTAAATGTAATTTTAATCTTATATTTCATGATATTTATTAATATTGAAGACCAATAATGGTTTTAAGTTATAAATGTCATTTTTAAATTTGTGCATTAGATGTACAAATTTGTGCACTTTTAGTGGTTCTCACGTTATATATATATATATATATATATATATATATATATATATATATATATATATATATATATATATATATATATATATATATATATATATATAGAGGGTTGGGATCATTGCAGAACCTTAATTTAGTGCAGAACCATAGAACCAATCTAAACCACTAGATTATAATATAACACTAGGGATAAGATGGTAATTATACGATTAACATTGAATTAATAGCAGCCTACCAAGTTTGACTGTACACTTTGGCTTTTTTTTTTACTCTTTTAATATATAATGGACATCCAGTGTTGCATCGACGTTAAATATACGATATCAAAGTGTTCATTCGACATCGAATGGTCGTATGGGTAAAAAAAATTTACGAAAAATAAACACGTAAAATTTTTTTCAAAAAAATATATATTCATGACCGTTCTCGTTAAATCCACCAACTTTGACTACTAATTTTGACTATTATTTATCTCTGTTAATAATGAACGCATATGTAGTGTTGCATCGACGTTAAATATACGGTATCAAAGTGTTCATTCGATATCGAATGATCTCATGATCTCACCATGATATATTGCATCGTGGTCCGGGTAAAAAAAATTTTACGAAAAATAAAAAAATATATATCATAACCGTTCTCGTTAAATCCACCAACTTTGACTACTAATTGTGACTATTATTTTGGCTCTGTTAGTAATGAACGTATATGCAATGTTGCATTGACGTTAAATATACGATATCAAAGTGTTGATTCGATATCGAATGATCTCTGATCTCACCATGATATATTGCATCGTGGTCTGGGTAAAAATTTTTTTACGAAAAATAAAAAATATATATCATAACCGTTCTCGTTAAATCCACCAACTTTGAGTACTAATTGTGACTATTATTTTAGCTCTGTTAATAATGAGCGTATATGCAGTGTTGCATTGACGTTAAATATACGATATCAAAGTGTTCATTCGATATCGAATGATCTCATTATCTCACCATAATATATTGCATCGTGGTCTGGGTAATTTTTTTTTTACGAAAAATAAACACGTAAAATTTTTTCGAAAAAAATATATCATGACCGGTCTCGTTTTAAAGAGTATAAAATTCTCGTTTTTATGGTATAATTTTTTTGATTTAAATATTAATAATATTAATGTTATTTTAATTTAAAGAAAAAGGATATTTATTTTGCTAATGTCAATCTTTTTGCTATTTCCAATCTTTTCCTTTTTTACCCCTCCAAGAATTAAAATATCACTATTACCAATATTTTTTTCACTAATTCCAAACTTAACTCTTTTAATCAAGACCATTAGATTATTCTAATCTATGGACGATATTGGTTCTACAGTTCTACAGTTCTACACTAAATTTAGGTTCTGCAATGATCCCATATATATATATATATATATATATATATATATATATATATATATATATATATATATATATATATATATATATATATATATATATATATATATTTGTGTGTGTGTGTAATAGATTCTGTAAAAACATAGATTAAAAAAAACACACTCTAAAACTACTAAAATTTTATAATATTTAATTTGATTTGATTAATAAATCAAATTATGTGTCAAATAATGTTAGAATTTGATTAAGATATCCAGAAGAATATTAAATGCATAAGTTATATCCCATGAAATAATAAGTATATATATAGATTTTAAAAAAAAAAAAACTCAAGATCTCCAAAACCTTTAGATAAAAGTGCAAACAAAATAAATGTTCATTATTATCTAAAAAAATAATATAGACATATGGGTGTCATCATCATTTATATATTTTATATTTTTGTGGGATTTACTTTACATATTTTATATTTTTATAGGTGTAGTCATTAATTTTCTACATGTTTTTACATGTAATTGACTTACCAATCAAATCAAATTATAAAATTATTAAAACTAGTTAAGCAACCCACATATGAGTACATTTAATAAAAAAAAAAATTATTCTTAAAAAATATATAAGACTAATCTATATATTAATAAATTATTGACACTAAAATAACATAAAGTGTTATATAAATATAATAAAATATTGACACTAAAATAACATAAAATTTATTAAAGTCAAATCATATAATATTCAAATTGTTATAAGCTAATTATGTTAAACATATAGTCAATATCAGAAAATGATTATATTTATAATAAAAAATATTTTTTTCAATATAATAACATTGTAATGTATCGATTATATGATCCATTATTATATATTATAATATACAATATTTATTTT
This sequence comes from Centrapalus pauciflorus, assembly GCA_020465985.1. Taxonomy (NCBI): domain Eukaryota; kingdom Viridiplantae; phylum Streptophyta; class Magnoliopsida; order Asterales; family Asteraceae; genus Centrapalus; species Centrapalus pauciflorus. Next base: position 211,384 of record JAANYP010001746.1, on the reverse strand, counting down.
ATTTCATAGTAATAAATAATTTCATATCACACTCTCATATATAAAACTTATAATTTTTTTAAGAAACAGTTGGTAACATAATTTCATATCAAAATCAATGAAAATAAATTTTAAAATTTAAAACATTTAATTATATTGACTTTCATCAACAGTGGTTAAATTAAATAGTAATTAGTATTTGATTTTCAAAAGTAATTAAAAGAATAAATTGAAAGAGTTATTTTAGGAAAATTAGGAGGGAAAATAAAATTTTGATTATTTGAAATTTTGACATGTGTCATTAAACATTTTGCTTTATTAATATACTAGATCAATACTCATGTATTAAACAGGTTAATTTAAAAACCAAATATTTATAACAACGTATAATAAAATTATTTTAAGAATAATAGAATTTATTTAATTAATTATTAAGATCGGTTTGAATAGAAATGATATGCTTTAAAATATAAATTAAAATTTACTAAATGAAATGTAAAAAGTAGAGCGCGACACATGACAAATCAAATGAGGACGACACGTGACATATTATTTACTCATTTATTGGTACTGCGTTTGTTGACACATGTATATGTGGATATTTTAAATAAAATATATGTTAAAAAGAAATAACTTAAGAGTATATTAAAAGTAAGAGTTTATAATAAAATTTGAAAAAAGAAAATATTTCCGAATGATACATTTAAATATTTAGTTCAGTATACTTTTAAAATAAAATATTAAAATATAGTGATTGAATTATAAAACAGTGTTAACGATTTAACATAATTTTTGTTATTTAAATTTACAATACTTTAAAAAAATATGAATTACCATAGTTATGGTTACAAAGAATAAAATAGAAAAAAGTCATTATTGTAGTTTTATTTCAATTAATTAACTTGTATAAATGGAAAAACTAAATTAGAAAAATTAGGCGGGAAAATGAGATTTTGCTTCATCAAGAGAATGACACATGTCGAAAAACATTTTACTTTACTAATATATATAAATATATAATCTATCTATCTATACTATTAAAAGACTAACTATTTGCCACGTGTCGTCGCATGCTATTGCCATGTGGCGTCACCTCCTACTGCCATTTGGAATTTATGTTTTTCAAATCTTATAATTAATGTATTAATGTATATTAAAATTAAGTTAAATGATATCTAATCAAATCTAAATCTAAACTAAATCTTATCTAATATGAAACTCAAATTTGAATTTGATTATATATTTAAATTTATTATGTTGTATAAGTAGATACTATAAATGTGAAAAAAAATATTTTTAATATTTATCCTACAAATTAATAACATTATTATTTTTAAATTAAAATCCATGTTGTACGTGGGTATATAAACTAGTTTGTCTTAAATGTTAATCATAGACCATGGTTGTATTTAGAGTAAATTACAATTAGAATCATAAATACGTATAATACTTTTGTAATACTACAAATAAAAACATAAATATAAGGACCAAAGAAGAAACTAGTTACAAAGCTTAGGGACCAAAAACATATATTTGAAAAGGTCATAAACATCATTTTGAATTATTTAACACCTAGGCCGTCAAACATAACGAACCAAGGATGAATAACGTGCAACACTCTTAATATATATGGATGATTTATATAGTTATTATAGATAATTGACGAAACCATCCGATTTAGAACTAACAACAGGGATGAAATTTGTAATTTACTCACATATTTTTTAAGTCGTGTGCACTACTAGAAAATTGCAAGTAGCAACGACTATTTTTCGTTGATAGTCCATTAATTTTCGTTGCTAAATGATGTCAGAAAGTTTTTATAGGGGTCGGAATTTATCGTGATGTGACAGTATGAGTGTTCGTGGTTCTATAACAAAAATTTACACCTCCAAAATTCGGGTCAATTTATCTTGATTGCATAGTAAAAGAAATACGTAAATGTTACAATTCATTAATCGTTACAAACTAAATGAAATTTGATTATACAATTATCTCCTATGAGTTTTCAACTTTTGAAAACAAGTTATTACATAAACGTCTCAAACATTGAGTAACTGTTTCTCTATGGGGCAAGTGCAACAGTCACTCAATCATTCATCACCAATTGAATTGAATAATTTCTTGTAAAATTTGTGAATATGTATTAGGAGGTCTTTAACTTAATAAAAATTCAGATTTTGCTAAAAAAAATTCAAAATCGATTCATGTTGTTTAATGAACTAAAACAATTAATCAAATTTAACTTAATGTTAATTATTAAAAACCTAAAGTCTCAAATACATACGAGACTAAATCAAAAAAGAAAATTATTACAAACAACAAATAAGTAACAATAAAACTAACGATATATTCTTAGTCCATGCCCAGACGTGAAGTATCTAACAATTAATTAACCCAATTAATGAAGGTTCAATACACATATATTTTTAGATTATTCTTTTAATGAGTAACAAACTATTAGGTTTTGATATATTTTCTTACATTTTGTAACAAATTTTTTTATGAGTAAAATTTATAAACACTAACAAGACTATTGAGGTCGAACTTCAAATATCACACGGGTTAAATTTCTTTTGATTATATAAATAACACGTAAAATAAAAAAATTTATCGGAGTCGTTTGACCCAGACATCAACATGGATCCACCCCCGACAAAAACGACTGATGCTAAATTTATTTAGCAACGAAATTCATTTAATCGTTGCCATATTAATTAGCAACGAATTTATGTTTTGGTTGCTAAAGCTACAAAAAGGTATTGTCGTTGCTAATTTACATATTTAGCAACTATTATATGTTAGCAACTAAACTTTTTTCCTTGCTACTTAGATGTTATCAACAAATGTATCACTTGACTTTAGCAACGATTCATACTCGTTATTTTTGAAAAAAAAAAAAATAACTTTGCTACAACTTAACCAATCATTACACCATTACAAAAGCAGCTAGAAAAGAAATAGTAATATATGTCGATTTTCTAGCATACACAACAAAGTTTAGTGTAAACCAATATACTCTAATTGAGAATCAAATAATACATGAAAACATAGATTGATGTGAACTAACATAGAATTGCACATACACATTTCGTTTTTGCTCTTTGATTATAATTAGTTGCAACTTGCTGACTCATTCTTCTTTTCTTTCTTGTTTATGATTCTTATTAAAAGACCGATGTTCTCGATCCTAATGCAATATCATACAAAAATAAAATGAATCAGAATTTTAGATATACATACATATATATATATATATATATATATATATATATATATATATATATATATATATATATATATATATATATATATATATATATATATATAGAGAGAGAGAGAGAGAGAGAGAGAATCAGGTTCATCAGCGTACCTATGAGATTCCAGCGTACACAGCGTACCCTAATGTGAATGATCATTCACATATATTTTTTTTGAATAGACATGTATAAGACAATATTATAAAAACCTTTTTTCAAAAAGAGCAACATCATAAATCTTGTGAATGGTAAAAAAAATCATGTGAATGGTCATTTCACACCATGAATGATGGTGTGAAATGACCATTCACATGGATGACCATTCACATAAATTTGCATTGAGCATTCACATAATTTTTAAGGATACAGAAAGTGTGAATATATGTGAAAATTATATATCATGCGTATAACATTAAATTAAACATGGTTATGTGAAAAAAAATTAAAAAAGTTTTTTAAGGTTGGTACCTTCGGGTGCACGTGATTTCGAAAGGTATTTTTTTGAACCTGACTATATATATATATATATATATATATATATATATATATATATATATATATATATATATATATATATATATATATATATATATATATATATATATATAGGGTTGGGGTCATTGCAGAACCTTATTTTAGTGTAGAACTATAGAACCAATCTAAATCATTGAATTATAATATAACACTAGGGATAAGATGATAATTATGCAATTAACATTGAATTAATAGTAGCTCACCAAGTTTGACTGCCCATTTTGACATTTTTTAACTCTTTTAATATTGAATGAACATACAGTGTTGCATATATGATATATAGTATCACTTCGACGTTGAATATGTGATATATACTTTCGACATTGAATGATCTCTATATAATATATTCAATGATCGTCTGGGTAAAAAAAAATTTTTACGAAAAATAAACATGTAAAATTTTTTCGAATAAAATATATCATGACCGTTCTCGTTAAACCCACTAACTTTGACTACTAGTTTTGACCATTATTTTTTACCATTATTTTGACTCTGTTAATATTGAATGTATATGCAGTGTTGCATCAACGTTGAATATACGATATCAAGTGTTCATTCGACATTGAATGATCTCGCCATACTATATTGCATCGTGGTCTGGGTAAAATTATTTTTACGAAAAATAAACACGTAAAAATTTTTCGAAAAAATATATCATGACCGGTCTCGTTTTAAAGAGTATAAAATTCTCGTTTTTATGGTATAATTTTTTTGATTTAAAAATTAATCATATTAATGTTATTTTAATCTAAAGAAAAATGATATTTATTTTGCTAATGTCAATCTTTTTCTTATTTCCAATCCTTTCCTTTTTTTTACCTGAATTAAAATATTATTAATACCAATCTTTTTTTCACTAATTCCACACTTGACTTTTTTAATCAAGACCATTACATTAATCAATTCTACGGATGATATTGGTTCAACAGTTCTACACTAAATTTAGGTTCTGCAATGATCCTATATATATATATATATATATATATATATATATATATATATATATATATATATATATATATATATATATATATATATATATATATATATATATATATATATATATATATATATGTGTGTGTGTGTGTGTGTGTGTGTGTGTGTGTGTCTGTGTGTATATATATATATATATATGTTTTATGGGGAACCTGAATGCATTGTGCAACTTGGGAACCTCCATTCATTTCAATGGATCAGATTTTAGTGGCAAAAAGGTAATTAAGTTGAACTTTGTTGCACCGGTGCACAACATATCACGCGCGGAGGTGCAAAATTGGAAGAAGGTTCATTTAGTTAAAATTCATCTTCCTTCGTTGCATACCGCGATTCTAGCCCTCCTTCCATAATTCGTATTTGTTCCGAATTTCGCTCAAGATTCCTCCCTCCATCTTTATCCCGAAATTCGCTCATGCATACTCAAATAGATTAACCTTTGTTCTTCAAGTACACAGATACAATGCATAAGGTTCAAGGGTGTTTTTATTTTTTGAAAAAAGGAAAAAGCAAACATTCACGTGCGAACAACCGGTTTTTTTCGTCGTTTCAACTTCGATTATTTTGTTATATGGAAGTGCATTGTTGCATATTTCGTGTTCATTGAGGTATTTAGTTCATAATCGAAGTGCGTATTTCGTATTTGAGGGTTTTTATGCCCTAGTTAGTTTTGAGTTCAATCGGTAGGGTGTTTAGTTCATAATCGAAATATGTGTTTATGAAGGTTTAAGTTGCTTTTCTTTTGAAATGCATTATGCGTCGACTTTCAATATGCATACTAAGGTAATTTCCGTATGAATATAAATTCAATTTCAATAATGTTTATGCATTGAAGACATGCATATAAATTCAAGTTCAATCGGATGTCTAGCTACGGGTGTGGAGATGAAAACCGTATGAAGACATGCATTGATAGAAAGTCAAAACAAATGCAATCTATATATCCTAACTAAATACTTCACAATTTTACCAATTACCATAATATATATCTAGTTATTTGAATATAGAATATTTTAAATATCTTAATCTAACTAAATAGTAGTTTAAACTTCCAATTATGCCTTTATTGTATCCTTATTTAATATATTGTGCATTATTGGTTCCCCCGGTTCACAATGCATCGTGGTGCCTCATATTCATGATTTTATTAGACTACTAATAAAAACCAATATCATCTTTTCTTGATTGAGAAAGCATAGAAAGCATGCATACTTCTTCTAGGACATGAAAAGTAAGCTTTTGAATTAATATGAAGTAATCATAACTCCTGAGATGCTTAAGATGCCAATATTCATGTTCCTATATAAAGAGAAGGATGACAAATAAGAATTGCTTGACAATGATTGTTGTGTGAACACAATTGTTCGTGGCTCTCCAAGAGATTAGAGATGGTGAAAAGATATTCTTTTTCAAGAAATTCATTTGACTTGAACCAATTATCACTATTTATTAAACATGTGTTTATATTATCTTTTTTTTTTTTTGGAGTTAATGTGAAATATTTTTTCAGAAATTCTAACATTCATATGGATGACATCATTGGCTTCAATGATTCCCTTTTTTTTTTGGAAACCTATCAACTAAAATATTGGTTGTAATCTATCGCAAATAACAAATTAGTTTCAAGAACACAAATATTGTGTAATAATTAAACATTGTTATTTTCATTTATTATTCATATTAACTAGTTTTTTTGTTTTCATATATATATATATATATATATATATATATATATATATATATATATATATATATATATATGTATATATATAATCATTGCAGAATCTAAATTTAGTGTAGAACTGTCTATATATATATATATATATATATATACATATATATATATATATATATATATATATATATATAGATTGAGGTTCAATTGAGGACTTTTATGCATCGGGGCACCTCGAGGCACTTTTGTGCATCGGATAATCCACCAAGGGTGCACAAAGGGCATTTAGGGAAAACTAAAGGCATGATAATTAATTTATTTCTAAAAATCATTAAATGATAATTAGGAGTTACATTTTGAATTAAAATATCATATGAACTACATTCCTCATTTTCCTCCTCATTTCTCTCTCTCTATCTCTCACTCTAATCGTGTTCTTCATGATTTTGTTAGTGATGATGATTTGAAGACGAAGATTAACGAAGAACAACGATGATGAACATGAACAAGAGAGGTAACCGATGAAATTATGAAGAACATGATGCATTGATGGATGATGAACAATGAATAATGATAATGCATAGATGGATGATGAACAATGACAATGCATAGATGGATGATGATCGATGAACAACGGAAAATGATGATGCATAAATGGATGATGAACAATGACGATGCATAGATAACTGATGAACAAGTTGAACATGATGCATAGCTGAATGAAGAATATGAACGACAAACACGATGCATAAAAGAATGATGAACAAGTTGAACACGATGCATAAATGAATTTGTGTATTTTTTTTTTGTTAAATGCGTTTTTTTAACACCATGCATATATATATATATATATATATATATATATATATATATATATATATATATATATATATATATATATATATATATATATATATATATATAGGATTATTGTAGAACTTAAATTTAGTGTAGGACTGTAGAACCAATAGCATCCGTAGATTAGATTAATCTAATGGTCTTGATTAAAAAAGTTAAGTTTGGAATTAGTGAAAAAAATATTGGTATTAGTAATATTTTAATTCTGGGTAAAAAAAAAGGATTGGAAATAGCAAAAAGATTGACATTAGCAAAATAAATATCATTTTTCTTTAAATTAAGATAACATTAATATGATTAATTTTTAAATCAAAAAAATTATATCATATAAACGAGAATTTTATACTCTTTAAAACGAGACCGGTCATGATATATTTTCGAAAAAATTTTACATGTTTATTTTTCGTAAAAAAATTTTTACCCACACCACGATGCAATATAGCATGGCGAGATCATTCAATGTCGAAGGAACACTTGATATCGTATATTCAACGTCGATGCAACACTGCATATACATTCAATATTAACATAGTCAAAATAATGGTCAAAACTAATAGTCAAAGTTGGTGGGTTTAACGAGAACGGTCATCATATATTTTTTTTCGAAAAAATTTTACGTGTTTATTTTTCGTAAAATTAATTTTTTACCCAGACGACCATTCAATATATTATATAGAGATCATTCAATGTCGAATTACAGTTTATATCACATATTCAACGTCAAAGTGATACTATATATCATATATGCAACACTGCATGTTCATTCGATATTAAAAGAGTAAAAAAGGGTCAAAGTGGGCAGTCAAACTTGGTTAGGTACTATTAATTCAATGTTAATTGCATAATTACCATCTTATCCCTAGTGTTAATGATCCCAACCCTATATATATATATATATATATATATATATATATATATATATATATGTATATATATATATATATATATATAAAATTCTGATTCATGTTATTTTTGTATGATATTGCATTAGACATCGGTATTTTAATAAGAATCATAAACAAGAAAAGAAAAGAAGAATGAGTCAACAAGTTGCAACTAATTATAATCAAAGAGCAAAAAAGAAATGTGTATGTGCAATTCTAAGAATGTTCACATCAATCTATGTTTTCGTGTATTATTTGATTCTCAATTAGAGTATATTGGTTTACACTAAACTTTGTTGTGTATGGTAGAAAATTGGCATATATTACTATTTCTTTTCTAGCTGCGTTTGTAATGGTATTATAATTGATTGGATAGTTGTCCATTGCTATTGATATCTTTGTATGAAATTATTCCTGTAAACATGTTTGTATGATTAAATTGTGCAATAAAAATAGCTACAAATGCAGGATTACTTCTGTAATGATTGGTTAAGTTGTAGCAAAGTTATTTCTATTTTTTTTCAAAAATAACGAGTATGAATCGTTGTTAAAGTCAAGTGATACATTTGTTGCTAACATCTAAGTAGCAAGGAAAAAAGTTTAGTTGCTAGCATATAATAGTTGCTAAATATGTAAATTAGCAACGACAATACCTTTTTATAATAGCTTTAGCAACCAAAAAATAAATTCGTTGCTAATATGGCAATGATTAAATGAATTTCGTTGCTAAATAAATTTAGCATCAGTCGTTTTAGTCGGGGGTGGATCCATGTTGAGGTCTGGGAGTCAAACGACTCCGATAAATATTTTTTTACTTTACGTTCTATTTATATAATCAAAAAAAATTTAACCGTGTGATATTTGAAGTTCGACCTCAATAGTCTTTTAGTGTTTATAAATTATACTCATAAAAAAATTTGTTACAAAATGTAAGAAAATATATCAAAACCTAATAGTTTGTTACTCATTAAAAAAATAATCTAAAAATATGTGTGTATTGAACCTTCATTAATTGGCTTAATTAATTGTTAGATAATTCACATCTACGCATGGACTAAGAATATATCGTTAGTTTTATTGTTACTTATTTGTTGTTTGTAATAATGTTCTTTTTTGATTTAGTCTCTTATGTATTTGAGTATTTTTTTTATTTGAGACATTAAGTTTTTAATAATTAACATTAGTTAAATTTGCTTAATTGTTTTAGTTTATTAAACAACATGAATCAATTTTGAATTTTATTTAGCAAAATTTGAATTTTATTAAGTTAAAGACCTCCTAATACATATTCACAAATTTTACAAGAAATTATTCAATTCAATTGGTGATGAATGATTGAGTGATTGTTGCACTTGCCCCATAGAGAAACAATTACTCAATGTTTGAGACATTTATGTAATAACTCATAACTTGTTTTCAAAAGTTGAAAACTCATAGGAGATAATTATATAATCAAGTTTCATTTAGTTTGTAACGATTAATGAATTGTAACATTTACGTATTTCTTTTACTATGTAATCAAGGTAAATTGACCCGAATTTTGGAGGTGTAAAAATTTTTATAGAACCACGAACACTCATACTGTCACATCACGATAAATTCCGACCCCTATAAAAACTTTCTGACATCATTTAGCAACGGAAATTAATGGTTTATCAACGAAAAATAGTCGTTGCTACTTGCAATTTTCTAGTAGTGCACACGGCTTAAAAAATATGTGAGTAAATTACAAATTTCATCCCTGTTGTTAGTTCTAGTTCGCAGGTTTCGTCATTTATCTATAATAACTATATAAATCATCCTTATATATTAAGAGTGTTGCACGTTATTCATCCTTGGTTCGTTATGTTTGACAGCCTAGGCGTTAAATAATTCAAAATGATGTTTATGACATTTTCAAATATATGTTTTTGGTCGCTAAGCTTTGTAACTAGTTTCTTCTTTGGTCCTTATAAAAAATTTAATATTTAATCAACTAATTAACTACTATATTATATTTGATTATTTTTCTTTATGTATGCTATAAGGATCTAATTACCTTTATGATTAAATTATTAAAATTACATTTATTAAAATTGCATAATTATATCAAAATATCAAAATTTATGTTTTTATTTGTATTATTACAAAAGTATTATACATATTTATGATTCTAAAGTAATTTACTCAAAATACAACCATGGTCTATGATTAACATTTAAGACAAATTATATATCTATATATCTATATATATTAGTAAAGCAAAATGTTTTTCGTCATTTGTCATTCTCTTGATGAAGCAAAATCACATTTTCCCGCCTAATTTTTCTAATTTAGTTTTTCCATTTATACAAGTTAATTAATTGGAATAAAACTACAATAATGACTTTTTTCTATTTTATTCTTTGTAACCATAATAATGGTAATTCATATTTTTTTTATAGTATTGTAAATTTAAATAACAAAAATTATGCTAAATCGTTAACACTGTTTTATAATTCAATCATTATATTTTAATATTTATTTTTAAAGTATACTGAACTAAATATTTAAATGTATCCTTCGGAAATCTTTTCTTCTTTCAACTTTTCTTATAAACTCTTACTTTTAATATACTCTTAAGTTATTTCTTTTTAACATATATTTTATTTAAAATATCCACATATACATGTGTCAACAAACGCAGTACCAAAATATGTATAAATAATATGTCACGTGGCTTCCTCATCTGATTTGTCATGTGTCGCGCTCTCCTTTTTACATTTCATTTAGTAAATATAATTTATATTTTAAAGTATATCATTTCTATTCAAACCGCTGTTAATAATTGATTAAATAAATTCTATTATTCTTAAAATAATTATATTATACATTGTTATAAACATTTGGTTTTTAAATTAACCCCATGTAATACATGGGTATTAATCTAGTATATTAATAAAGCAAAATGTTTAATGACACATGTCAAAATTTCAACTAATCAAAATTTATTTTCCCTCCTAATTTTCCTAATATAACTCTTTCAATTTATTCTTTTAATTACTTTTGAAAATCAAATACTATTTACTATTTAATTTAACCACTATCGATGAAAGTCAATATAATTAAATGTTTTAAATTTTGAAATTTATTTTCATTGATTTTGATATCAAATTATGTTACCAACTTTTTCTTAAAAAAATTACAAGTTTTCACATACATGAGAGTGTGATATGAAATTATTTATTACTATAAAATAAAATAAATATTGAATATAACAATATAATATATAATAATAGATCATATAATCAATACATTATAATGTTATTATATTGAAAAAATGTTTTTTTATTATAAATATAATCATTTTCTGATATTGACTATATGTTTAACATAATTAGCTTATAACAATTTGAATTTTATATGATATGACTTTAATAAATTTATGTTATTTTAATGTCAATACATTATTATATTTATATAAATTTTATGTTATTTTAGCGTCAATACTTTATATATATATATATATATATATATATATATATATATATATATATATATATATATATATATATATATATATATATATATATATATATAGATTAGTCTTATATATTTTTTAAGAAAAAAACAATTGTTTATTAAATGTACTCATACGTGGGTTGCTTAACTAGTTTTTATAATATTATAATTTGAATTGAATGGTAAGTCAATTACATGTAAAAACATGTAGAAAATTAATTATTACACCTATATATATATAAAATGTATAAAGTAATTCCCACAAAAATGTAAAAATATATAAATGATGATGCGCACACACACTCACGTAAATTTGTACATCTATGAGAACGTGAGAACCACTAAAAGTGCACAAATTTGTACATCAAATGCATAAATTTAAAAATATAATTTATAACTTAAAACCATTATTGGTCTTCAATATTAATAAATATCATGATATAAGATTAAAATTACATTCAAAATTTAAATTCACTAATATACACTAAATACACAAATTTGAACATTAAATGCACAAATTCGTACATAAAGTTAACAAAATTAGCATGATATGCGTAAATATTATATGAAATGCATAAATTTATCAAATGATTAATTTTAGCATCAAATGCATAATTTTATGCATTAAATTCACAAATTTTAAAATGGTTCTCACGTTTTCATGAAAATAATGAGTTTTTACCGGAACGTTACCCGACCCTGTATGTATATAATGTTTTAATGGGCATCATCAAATTTTAACATATTTTAACTACATTTATTAAACTGACATCACTAAATCAATATACCAATAAAAAACACTTTAAAATATGTTAAAATTTGATGATACCCATTAAAACATTAAATATATATTAGATTCTGTAAAAACATAAATTTAAAAAAACTAACTCTAAAACTACTAAAATTTTATAATATTTAATCTAATTAGATTCAATAAACGAGCCCGAACTCGAGGTTTAACGGGCTCGAGCTCGGCTCAGCTCGTTTACACCCCTAAAAATAATAAATATATAGATTAAAAAACTAAAAATTTCCTAAACTCTTAGATAAAAATGCTAAAAAAAATAAATGTTCATTATTATTAAAAAAAATGTTATAGACATATGGGTGTCATTATTATTTGTACATTTTACATTTTTGTGGGATTTAATTTATACATTTTATATTTCTATATGTGTCATCATTAATTTTCTACGTGTTTTTACATTTAATTGGTTTCTAATCAAATCAAATTATAAAATTATTTAATTTGTCTTAAGTGCAAATCATTACCCATGGTTGTATTTTGAGTACATTACGATCAGAATCATAAATACGTGTAGTTATTTGGTTATAATACCAATAAAACATAAATTTTTGTATCTGGATATAATAATAAAATTTTAATAAACGTAATTATAATAGTTTAATTATAAATGTAGTTAGACTCTAATAGCATATATAAAGAAAAATAATCAAATAATAATAATAACAGCAATTAATTTATTAATTAAAAAAATAAAATTTCTTATAAGGACCAAGAAGAACCTAGTAGCAAAGCTTAGGGACCAAAAACGTATATTTGAATCGGATATAAACATCATTTTGAATTATTTATCCCCTAGGCCGTTAAACTTAACGGACCAATGACGAATAATGTGCAAAACTCCAAAATATAAGGATGATTTATGTACTAATTAAAGATTAATGATGAAACCTGCGAATTAGAACTAACCATAGTGACGAAATTTGTAATTTACTCAAAATATAAAAATTAAACTTGCTAACTATAAAATTATAGCTAACTGTATTTTCTTATCTGGGTCCGATATTGATAACTATAAAATTAAATAAACTTTATTAATCCAAAAGCATGTAATAATTAGGGTAAATTATGCAAAAAAAAAAAAAAAAACCATCAAAGTATAAAAAAAATTCCGATTAAGTCTCCTTTTTATTTTTTTTTTTCCTGGGTCCATAAACCAATTAAAACGCATAGAAGCAGCATGGAGACTTATAAAATAGAAATGAGAACTTAATCAAAGAAATTTTATACTCTGATGGTTTATTGCATAATTTTCCTTAAAAATTAACTTACCACCTTCTTATACATAAAGGGTTTGTAAGAAAAATATTTATTTGCAAACGTCAATTGCTCAAACTTGAAAGGAAGTTTAACTACAGTCTACAGCTTAGGGAGATTCATAATATTTACTTTTTTTTATATATAAATCTTATAAGGAAAATAAGTAAATTTTTCACAAGGATAATAAGATTACATAAATTGTATTATTAAAAAGGCATTTATTTTCATTACTAAATGACAATGTATATATAAAAGGAATTGAAATTCAAGTTAATGTATTCTGAGATGTATCATTAATTACTACTCATTAAATTAGTATTATTTTCATTAAATGTTATATTCATCATTTCATTTTCATTTGTTACTTGACCACTTCTCGAGAGCCAACAGCGAGTCGTTGCTCGTTGTCAAGAAAAAGAGCAGGAGCCTTAAGGTAACCTTGTGATAATTTGAACTTTGAGGCTTTAATCTTGTTCCTTGTGTGTTTAATTTGGTTGTTTTTTATCTTCTCAATCAACAATGATTCATTTTCACTAGGCTTTATTGAACTTCAAAGAGCTTTCGAAAGGGTCGGGTTGGTTTAATGGGAAAAGAAGGACCGTGTTGTCATTGTGGAATTGACAGTAAGGCTTTCCCTATCTATCAATCTAATTCATATTTGGTTTTTGTATGAGCGTTTCATTTACATTTCTATGATATTGACTTATTCTTTGTTGGCCTCAATCAAATCCATCATAATTAGATATGTCTTTTTTACTGAATGTGTTAAACCATTGAAGATTGATCGTTATGTAATAATGTACATATAATTGGATTGCTTATTTGAGATTGATATTTCATAATAATGTATGAAATTGATTTAATGGCATTAAATAGTTGCCTCAATTCTCGTAATTCGATTTGGTGAGTTTTGTTTGTGAAATGAAGCCAACACAAACATTAAATTGGGGTTGATGTTCAGTTGACAGTCATTGATACACTCAATCAATATTTGAAGCATATACCAAGGTGTTATTCTAATTTTTTAAGAGACAAGAACCTTGGTAAAAATACAAAATCAGTTTTGAACATTTAAAAATTTACCTCGTGCAAGAAATGTCTTAGAATCTATTTTGAACTTCTATGTGGGGTATAATGAATAATTTTTATAGACTAGCGGATTTTTACGTATGTAATTTGATGAGCTTTTAACAAAATAGGATATTCCTTCTATCCCTGAGAGTAACCATAGTAATAGGTTTATGAAAAGTTTGAGACCATATATGTATATGGAAATATATTACTTTCAAATTAACCAAAATACAAATTAGGTTAATGCTTAAGACCATCTGTAATAGTTAAATATAGACACAGACTTAGAAATGTCACCTTAGAATAGCAACAACAACAATATACTTAGGGGGCATTTGGTTTGTGGATTTATTCACGGGGATTTACATTTAAAATCTTATGTTTGGTTCAAACATTTCAGTAAGGATTCAAAAATCTCATAATTTCTTAAATCCCTTCATTCTTTGTTATTTAAAAAGTCACCACCCCCAGTTACAATCATCAATCCATAAACCAATATTTATGTTAACAAGACTTGCCAACAAATTTATAATACTTTAATAATACAATAACTTAATTTGATATTTAATTAAAATAAAAAACAATCAAAATAAACAAATTAACATGACGGCCAATAGAAGTGAGAAAGCTCTCGACAATTCTAACCCTGTTATCGACTTATCGATTAGAACGAACGATTTATAATTTCAATCCATTTGTCCGGATTTCTAAAGTGGTTTGCAACTTTGCAATTAAATTTGATTGTTTCTCTCTATGTATCTCCTCTCTCTTCTTTTTCTTCTTCCAAAGATTTTTTTTGTTATTTTCGAAAAATCCTACTAAAGGTTTTGGCATTCAAGATGTCATGAGTACTTATAGTAGGTATGATCAATATTTTATGATATGATTAATTAGGTAGTAATTTATACATTGATAGTGTGGAATAATATTTTATGATATGATGTTTTGAAAACCGTACGTGTCATTTATTACTATAATGAGTATTCTTATTGAGTATATAAGTATGAAAACAAGACACACAGAGATATGAGGGGGAAGACTCCTCGTTTTTTATTGATCTTTTCTGCAAACTAAACAAAAAGAAATGCTAGAGAAAATACATAAAGAAAAAACACTATGAGAAGTTGCATGAAAACAGGAAAAACTAATACATAAGGATACTAGCCAACATGGCCTTGATTTCTGCCAAAATAAACTAAAAATGAACTAGTTCAAATGATTATTTCCGGATTACATCATCATACACGGCTGTTGTTGTTGTATCGATTTCGAACCCGACTAAGTTTGGTTTACGCTTTATAATTGACACTGACGCGAGGGTAAAATGAAAGAATTTAGTATATTATACACATAAATCTGTGTAAACCCAACTTTAAAGGTAAATTAACTAATTATATATATATATATATATATATATATATATATATATATATATATATATATATATATATATATGTATATATATGGGTGGGTTCAATGGAGAACCTTAATGCATTGAAGAACTTTAGAGAACCACAATGCATCGCTAGAAAACCGTAATGCATCATGCAGGAAGTTGATGCATCACGCGGAAATAATGATGCATCACACGGGAATTTGGTGCATCACGTGGAAATAATGATACATCAGCGAGAATTGGGATGCATTTGTGATGGTGCATGGAGGTTCTTCAATGTTTTTCGATGCATAGAGGTTCTCCGTTGAACCTACTTTTATATATATATATATATATATATATATATATATATATATATATATATATATATATATATATATATATATATATATATATATATATATATATAATATGGTTCGATAGAGTATTACTCATTGTGCAGCACACCAGAAGGGCAATGAATTGAAATTTATATATTCTCTTTATGTATAATAAAATGAAAGAAATGAAAGTTATATTAAAAAATCTCATCGGAGCCAACTTTGTTGACATGAAAGGCAAACCTATATGATTATATAGATCAGCTAGAATGATAGGTCAGAAATTAATCACGACAATTCTACCTTGTTCGATATCGAAATAAGAGAATCTTGTAAACGTTATGTATTTACCGAAGCGTTCAAGCAAAAGTTAAGTCATAGCACGTACAACTAGTTGTGGGAACATAATATTGACATTCAGCAATCTTGGACTTGATTTCCAAATTACTTCATGCATGTATTTTCATCTCTGGCTATGCATTATTGATGAATATGTATATGTGTATATATATGGAAAACCAACATGCACCGGAAAACTTTGGAAAGCCAACATGCATCGGAAAACTTTGGAAAACCTCCATGCACCACCACAAATGCATCACAATTCCCGCATGATGCATCAAATTCCCCGCGTGATGCATCAAATTCCCGCGTGATGCATCGACTTTCTGCGTGATAAAGTGGTTCCCGGGTTTTCTGATTCATATAGGTTATCCATTGAACTCAACCCTATATATATATATATATATATATATATATATATATATATATATATATATATATATATATATATATAAGGGTGGGTTCAATGGATAACCTCAATGCATCGAAATAATAGGGAACCACTTTATAGTAGTTACGGGATCAGGTGATGCATAATGCAAAAATCTTAATGCATCACGCAGGAAGTCGATACATCACATGGAAATTTGATGCATCACGTGGAAATAATGATGCATCACGCGGGAATTGATGCATTTGTGGTGGTGTATGGATGTTTTCCGATACACACACTTCAAGCTTTCCATTTGACATATATGTTGTACGTTATGTAAAGTGATTTCTACTATTCATTGATGAATTACAATATTAAACAGGCACTCCACTATGGAGAAATGGACCGCCGGAAAAGCCAGTGTTGTGCAATGCATGTGGCTCGAGATGGAGAACCCGAGGAACCTTACAGGACTACGTTCCTAAACATGCTATGAAGGATGCTCAGAACATTATTGAGACTAATGGATCACATTCTGCCAAAGCAAATGTTGTACATTCCGACCACAACTCAGGCTCTTCTTCCAGCAAAAACTGTCAAGAAGATGGTAATTAATTAAATAAGATATATAAGACCATGCATGCTCTATGAGTTTTGTTTAGGGTCATTTGTTGTTAACTGAAAATTTTTATATACAAACAGTAACCTTAAGTTGCTGCTAAATAAACACTTAAATGTTACAAAATTCTAATGCTACAAATTTATTACAAATCGACGAGATGATCAACCAAACACGAGACAAATGAACGAAACACGTATTCATTATGTAATTGAATTATCTTAGAAATTGGTGCCCCTCTGAATATGAGTATATTTCATTTAAATATTTATATATCCACCAAGCCAAACGGCAACACCGTTGCAAAAAGGAAATTGGGCTCATTGAAATTCAGTTAATTGAGATTAATTAATCTCTATCAACAATCTTGTGTCTAAGATAGTAGAGATATGATCACAACAATATATTGTTATTATCAACAAGTATTTTATTTAAAAAAAAAAGTTGAAATCAAATACTTTTGCTAGCCTATGTGTCTATAAATTCCAAGTGGTAAATGCTTGGTCTCCTTGGATGAAAACCCCTAGATGTCGCAAGTTCGTATCTTATAAGCAAAAAAATATACTTCCTTGTGGTCATGGAGGTTCACCGCGTGATGACCCCGGGCTATCCGAAAACCGGGTGGTTGCCCTGGGATTAGGCGGTTCGCAAAGCGGGTCGGATAACCAGGTTAAGCCAAAATAATATATAATTATGCTTTTACTAATTAATATATAGTTGTTTTTGTTCTATAAATTAAGGTTGAACTATGTAGATAACAGATGACAATTGGAGTCAAATTAGAACCAAAAAAGACTAAAGACTATATATAATGATTAATAGATATACACCACATCTTATGATAATAAAAAATTATGGATGGGGTTATATATCTTATTGGAATTCCAAGAGGACGGTTGAACTTATTCAAAACATTTGAGTACTGATTCAATATCTAACTGTTGGATAAACTAAAAAAAATATGCACAAGAAAATAAATCAAACTCTTGTTAGTTTAATCTTGATTATGTAATAGTTTGGAATTAAATATGTAATTTTATAAAGTATAAGGATCTAGTATAGCAATTAGTAAACTTGAAGAGTTGCAACTTTTAGTAAAAGTCACAACCCTTCATGAAGAGGCACGTCCGAACCATTGTGTCGGTTTAGACACACCTCTTAGATTAGTATAAATAGTAAGCATTGTAAAGATTGTATTGTGTGATTTCCAAGATTGTTAATAAAAGTTTAGTTTGACTAAATCCTGTGAATGTGTTAAAGAGAGTTTTCCCAACAGTGGTATCCAAGTGGCAGGTTGATCGATCTCATCGCATACCGAAGGGAATAGATACAATCGAAGAAATACACGAGAAGGCGATTCAAGGAGGAATCATCATCAACACCAAGGGCGGCAGAACATAGGAATTGTTCTACAAACAACCCGGCACGAATTCATCAAGTTTTTTTTCCCAGATTTCAATTTGAAATTAAAATCGATTTACCACAGTTAGGCAAACCCACAGAACCGAAGGCAAAAATTCAAAGCAACGAATTTTTTCAAGAAAAAACAGTATGCCTATCGCAAATATAGCAATAGAAATAGTAAACCCTAGAATTCATAGTAGCATACTGAATCGAAGGCATCAAGAAAGCACAAAGATAGAACCTGATTTCAAGAAGGCACCACCGCAGAAAAATCCACAGAGACAAGTGCCACCACCGTAGGAGTAAAGAAACCACGGACACAAACCAACTAGTCACCATCAGCCACCACCGTAGAACCACCACCACTACCATAGAAACCATAATCAACAACATATATCGAAGGCGCCAATTAGGAGTAGGCAACACAAAGGGTTTTTAGGTTCAAGGGTTACATCGATTCATCAAGGCAGCGATTGATAGAATAGAGAAGGGGAAAAGAACCGTTGGTGGATAAGGGAATAGAGAGGGCATCGCAACATTCACGGAAATTAAATGTTTCATAAAGAAAAAGCAATATACAACGTTTCAGTGGAGAAACATTTCAACGAAAGCATACCACATCAGATTTAAACCAGACCCAAGGAAGAGTCAGATTTAAATGCCCAAGAAATAGAGAGGCCCAAGTCGAACAAAAAAGGGCCAGGCCAAAGAAAAGGTTGCAAAGGCCCAACAGGGAGCCCAAGAAAAGGAAAAGTCCACTAGGTTCCATCTATTAATATATATTGAGATTATATATATTAATATTATTATTTTAGAAAATAGACTTTAATTTATTAGGAGAATAAATTAAAGATTGAAATTTGCCAGTCATAATTTACGTTAGAAAAACGATAAATTGTTTGAAACATTTATTGTGGTTAGGAGAAAATTAAATTAAAGAATATGCCAGGAGATAAAAATAATGTTGTTTATAAAGATTTCATCACAACATTATCATCATATCAATGTCCAATTCTAAAATATATGAATTATATATTATGGGCATTAAGAATGAAAAAAATATTAGTGATAAGTGGAGTTTGGGATTTAATAGAACGAGAAAGTACATCAAATGAGATTAATGTAAATAAAGATAGTTCAGAATCAGTATACATATTTCAAGGGTTACCAGAAGATTTGCAAATGCAAGTTACGAGATGTGAAACAGCAAAAGAAATTTGGGATTCTTTAAATCGAGATTTATTAGGACAGAAGATTTACAACATGCACATTCGCAATAACTCAAATCAGAATTTGAGAAATTAGTAATGAATGAAGATGAGTCAATGGATGCATTTGCAGGGAAGTTAATAAGTATTATTTCAAAGGCTGCAACATGTGGATTAACGTTTGATAATCAAACGAAAGTATGGAAGGTACTTAATTTAGTACCAGATAGATTTATACCAGTAGTAGCCACTATTGAAATGATTGCAGAACTTAAGAGTGTAAAGTTAGAAAAGATTATCGGTAAACTTAAGACTTATGAAGAAAGAATTAAGTTTAGAAAAGGTAGTCAAGAATATTACCGTGAGAAGTTGTTGTTCACACGTCAAGGGAATGATAGAAATTATGAACGCAACAATAGACGAGGAGGAGGTAATCAGACACGAGGAAGTGGCCAAGGAAGATTCGCAAAAGATAATAAGACTAAAGATAGTCATGATAAAAGAGGAAGAAACCCTGGAGATCAAACCTACCGAAATAGGGATATTATAGAGATAGAATGTTACAATTGTCACAAATTTGGACACTACCTTGCAGACTGTTCAGATCCAGATTATAGAAAAGAAGTTGCCTCAAACCTCATTGAAGAAGACTTATAACTTGATCAAGATTAGATCAATAACAAAACAAAAGGAGAGAGAGAGACGTTGATCCGGATTAGATCAATAGATAAAAAGACAGAGAATTTGGTTAGGATTAAACCAAAGATAGATAGAGTGAGAAGAAATGGTCGGGATTAGACCAAAAAAGACAGAGATAAGAGAAATATTGATTGGGAGTAGGTCAATAAGAAGCATGATTGATCGGGAGTAGATCAATCATATAAAAAAAAGTTGCCTCAAACCTCATTGAAGAAGACTTAGAACTTGATCAAGATTAGATCAATAACAAAACAAAAGGAGAGAGAGAGAGAGAGAGAGAGAGAGAGAGAGAGAGAGAGAGAGAGAGAGAGAGAGACGTTGATAGGGATTAGATCAACAGATAAAAAGAAAGAGAATTTGGTCAGGATTAGACCAAAGACAGATAGAGTGAGTAGAAATGGTTGGGATTAGACCAAGGTCGGGATTAGACCAAAACTGAAAGAGATAAGAGAAATATTGATCGGGAGTAGATCAATAAGAAGCATGATTGATCGGGAGTAGATCAATCAAAGAAGAACTGGTCGGGAGTAGATCATTTTTTCTTAAAGCAGTTAGAGAAACCCAAGATTTGATTCACCAAAATCAAATGAAGATAGGAAGACAACATTTAAGAAACAGATGCAGCATTTCAGAAACAAATGTGAAGACAGTTAGAGAACCTAACAAGATTGTACAAACAAGAAGATGCAAGAGTTGAAAACAAACACAAGAACAGAAGATTGAAGTTCGAAGCATGCTGAAGAACAATTAAGATTAAGGGGGAGAATGTTAGTTTAATCTTGATTATGTAATAGTTTAGAGTTAAATATGTAAATTTATAAAGTATAAGGACCTAGTATAGAAATTAGTAAACTTGAAGAGTTGCAACTTTTAGAAAAAGTCACAACCCTTCATGAAGAGACACGTCTGAACCATTGTGTCGGTTCAGACACACCTAGATTAGTATAAATAGTAAGCATTGTAAAGATTGTATTAAGTGATTATCAAGATTGTTAATAAAATTTTAGTTTGAATAAATCTTGTGAGTGTGTTAAAGAGAGTTTTCCCAACAACTCTATTACAATCTTTGAAATTTCACACTTGAATCTTTACATTTGGTTTCTATTTATACTAATTGAAAAGGTGCCTTGAATGGTTGTAACCATTTGTTGGTGTCTATTCGGAATAGTCACAATGTTCCACGAAGCATCGAGACCCTTCGTTCTATATTCATTTATAATTCAGTCCCTAAACTATTCTATGTATACATTTAGGTAACATACTTATTCTAATTACATATTTAGGCAATGAACTACTTGTTTTTGTCATTAAACTCCAACATTCCCTCCTAATGACAAAACAATGATTCCTTTTCTTCAAACTTGTGTTCTTCTGTTTATGTTCAACTCTTTCATCTCTGTGCTTGTGCAATTTCTTAACTTCTTTAGGTTCTCTAACTTTCTTTGTATCTGTTTCTCAAATGCTATCTCTATCTACATTCAATTTTTCCTGAATCGAATTTTGGGTTTCTGTAACCCGTTTTTTTTAGACAAATAATTTGCTCCTAGTAGTTCTTCTCTTATTGATATATTCCTGACCAATTCTTCTCTATTCTCTTCTTTTGTTGATCTAATCCCGATCAATTCTTTTTCTCTATTCTATTCTCTTGTTGATCTAATCCCGATCAATTCTTCTCTCTTTCTTTTTCTCTCTTTCTCTTTCTTATTTTGTTATTGATATACTTCCGATCAATAACTTCTTTCTCTCTTATCTTCTTCTGTGACGTCCTTGTTAAATTAATGATATAATTGTAATCTCCAGGATCGACTAACAACCCAATGAGTATCATAATAATTGAAATTGAATACTTAAATTAGAATTAAGCACATCCACACTAAAGCAATAAAATACATGTCTACAGTGATAAAAGTCTAACTATTACATCAACATAATTGTTTTAGAAGTAATGAATCCCAGCCCAAAGCTATTACATTCAAGTACCAATAGCTTCTATAGTCTCCGGGATATTGATTTGATATGCTTAAGTGGAAGGTCCAGCTACACTTTTGCCTTTGCCTGAAAACATGGTGAGTCAACAGTAAGCTAAATGCTTAGTGAGATAACAGATTATGCATACAACAAATATTTCTTTACATGCAATGCTTAACCATGGGCAGTGTAAGCCCCATGTATGTGAAAACGGCAGTGAAAGCCTCAATGTGTGAGTAAACCATGCAGTGCTAGCATGGGGTGGCAGTTCAATATGCTGATCGGGGATGTGCCGAACCTGATGGGATACGAGTGGGATGATCAGTCCCCGACAGTGGCCTGCTGTCAGCCCCAGTCCAGGTCGCATCAGATTATGAAGTAATGATCATGCAGTGCAAGCATGATGTATATAGATGCACTTTCAAATGAACGCTGGCTACATGTGTGTTACATGTCAAGTACGAGTGTGCATCATAACAACAAATCATTTCATGAGTGCCAAATGAAGTATATGAACAACGTGAACATGCCATTGAATGTATAAACATGAATGCAAAAACAATAAATGTTCGAATGACAATCTGTTACTCACAGTGATTGGTTTTGTGACTTGATCCTGAATCAATGTGTGTTTTGATAACACCACAATGATCTGTAATGTAAGTGTAATAGTGAATTTGTGTCAGTAATTGCTTAAAAATTGTATTCTGTAATATTAAATGTAATTGGGTTCTGAATTCGGACCACATCCGAATTCGGATGGTCCGAATTGTGGTTGGTCCGAAATTGGTCCTTGGTCCGAATTTGGTATGATCCGAAAATGAGTGATCCGGATTTGGTAGTGTCCGAATTAGTCATGTGTCCGAAGTAGGCTAGTATCCGAAATATTGTAGGTCCGAAGTGGGGAGAGGTCCGAAATGGGTTGGGGTCCGGATTGGGATGAACCCGAAATAGTAGTTGGTCCGAAACACTGTAGGTCCGAACTGGGTACGGATCCGAATTCGGATGGATCCGGACCGAGTTCATACTTGGTGAAATTTCCAATATTTTCCAGAATTATGTTTTTGACCATTTTTGCATGTTTCTGAGTCTAATACTGTAAATATGAACTTAGATGCTATTATTTAACTTATATCATCATATTTGTACACCAAAACAACCCATTTGTGTCCATTTTTCTACATGTCTCGAAGAACACACACACTAAAACACACACTTAATTTCTGAAATCACACTTAGACTTCAAATCTGATTCTGAATTTTTGTATACAACAACATACATGCTCGATTTAAACTAATCCATCATATTATATAACATGCATAAACATTTGCATCACTAATCTTAGAATTCGGTTCACTTCAAAACCGAACCAAACATATCAAAAATCCGTAAATTTGAGCATTTGTTACCTTGATTTGATACTCGCAGTTGCTATAGTTCCTTAATTGCTACTTGTTTCCAAATTTTGCACTTGAAATTTGTTGAATTCTTGTGTTTTTCTTGGATGGAGCCGAGAGAGATGTAGAGAGAGAGAGTGAGAGACGGTTGAGAGAGTAGAGAGAGAAAGTGATGGGTTAAAATGAAGAGTTATTCCTTCTTTTATTTGACATTTTGTCCTATTGCACATACAACCCCTCAACTTTGTATTTTCTCATTTAACTGATATAATGATCAAAATAACTTAAATTGATTTAATTTTTCCATAAGTACAATAATTGAGTCTTAAAACCGTAAATTACATATAATTAAAATTTGGGATGTCACAGCATGGGCTCCACCACGCCTATACTTCGTCCGCGAAGTCATGCTGCGCTAAACAAACTTGGGTACTTGTTCTTCATGTCTTCTTCCGATTCCCAAGTGTGATTAGCTCCCTTATGATGCTTCCACTTGACCAGCACCATCCTGATCTCTTTGTTCCGTAGCTTTTTGACTTTTGTCTCCAAAATGCACTCCGGTAACGAACCTTAGCCGTTCGTCAATCTTAATGTCCGAGTGATCAGTCCATGGTTCCCTCTCGGGCACCAGACTCTTTCTTAAGTATCCTACGTGGAAGACCGGGTGAACTCCTGATAACTCTTCCGGCAAGTCCAAGTGATAGGACTGATTACCAACTCTTTCTATTATTTTGAAGGGTCCTATGAATCGAGGCGATAACTTTCCTCGCTTAACGAATCTTGTAACACCTTTCATTGGGGATACCTTCAAGTATACCCATTCATCTTTCTGAAATTCTATCGCTTTGTGCCGGCGATCATGATAGTTCTTTTGTCGATCTTGTGCTGTTTTCATGTACTGCCGTATGAGTTGGATCTTTTCATTGGTTTCTTGCAATAAGGCAGGACCAGCTATTGGAGTTTCTCCTGTTTCCCTCCAACAGGTTGGAGTCCTACATTTTCTGCCATACAGAAACTCGAATGGTGCCATCTTGATTGTGGAATGGTAACTGTTGTTGTAGGAGAATTCAACCAATGGGAGGTGATCGTCCCAGTTACCACCCAAATCCATGGCACAGGCTCTGAGCATGTCTTCGAGAGTTAGGATTGTTCTTTCACTTTGCCCATCAGATTGAGGTCTATAGGCAGTACTCATTGCGATACGAGTACCAAGACCGTTTTGCAGAGCAGTCCAGAAATTAGAAGTGAATCTACTATCTCGGTCGGAGACAATAGACTTAGGCACACCATGCCTAATAATGATTTCGTTAACGTAGATCTGGGCGAGACGGTCCAGTGAATAGGTTTCTCGGATGGGAATGAAGTGAGCAGACTTTGTTAATCGATCAACAATGACCCAAATGGCATCATGTTGACGACGCGTCTTGGGCAGCTTCGTTATAACGTCCATAGTAATATGATCCCACTTCCATTCCGGGATAGGAAGAGGTTGCATACTACCATAGGGCTGTTGATGTTCTGCTTTGACTAGACGACATGTTCTGCACCTTTCAACATACTGACCGACATCTCTTTTCAATCCTGGCCACCAGAAGTCGGCCTTCAGGTCGTTGTACATTTTTGTGCTGCCAGGATGAATTGAGAATTTAGATTGATGAGCCTCCTCGAGAATTACATCTCTCATGTTCCCGAACTTGGGAACCCACACTCTGCCATACACACCCTTTAGTCCAGTTCCATCATCTTGCATTAATGGAAACTGAATTCTGATATCTTCGTCTTTAACATTCCCTTCTTTTAGGGCCTGTAACTGAGCAGCCCTAACATCATCTATAATAGTTGAGGTCAAAATTGTAGAAGTCAAGGCATAGCAATATGCCTTGCAGTATGCTTTTCGACTTAGAGCATCGGCCACTACGTTGGCCTTCCCTGGATGATAGAGAATCTCACAGTCGTAATCTTTTATCAGCTCCATTGACCTTCTTTGCCTCATATTCAAGTCCTTCTGACTGAATATATACTTTAAACTCTTGTGATCAGTGTAGAGCTGACACTTGGTTCCGTACAAATAGTGTCTCCATAACTTGAGAGCGAAAGTCACGGCAGTTAGCTCTAGATCATGAGTAGAGTAGTCTTTCTCATGTGGTTTGAGTTGTCTAGAAGCATAAGCTATGACGTTTCCTCTTTGCATTAGAACAGCACCTAAACCCGTGCCTGATGCATCTGTATAGACAACAAAGTCTTCGTTCCCTTCAGGCAGGGCTAACACCGGTGCTTCACTTAGCAATTTCTTCAATTCGTCAAAGGCTACTTGCTGTTCTTCTTTCCAAAAGAAAGTAGCATTCTTGCGAGTAAGCTTTATTAGCGGAACGGCGATCTTTGAGAAGTCTTTGATGAATCGGCGGTAGTAACCAGCCAATCCCAGAAAACTCCGAATCTCTGAGGCGTTGCGGGGTGATTCCCAGTTCTGGATAGCTTCGATCTTTGTAGGATCAACAGCAATCCCAGCACCAGATATCACGTGCCCCAAGAATTGGATCTGAATTGATTGTTTAAGAGGTACAAGTTAATAAAATAATTTATGATTGAGTATAAGGATCATGAAATTGTTTCAAACGTTGAGACGTACCTGCCTCAACCAGAATTCACACTTAGAGAATTTGGCATAAAGTCGCTCTTTGCGTAGCAACTCTAGCAATTCTCTCAGATGTGCAGCATGATCCTCTTCGGTCTTTGAATATATGAGAATGTCATCGATGAACACGATGACCGATTTGTCGAGCATTGGCATGCAGACTCGATTCATGAGATCCATGAAAGCGGCCGGCGCATTAGTAAGACCGAACGGCATTACCAGAAACTCGTAGTGTCCGTAACGAGTTCTGAAAGCCGTCTTTGGAATGTCATCAGAATGTACTTTGAGTTGGTGATAACCCGAACGAAGATCAATCTTCGAGAAGTAACTTGCGCCTTGTAACTGGTCGAAGAGATCATCAATCCGGGGCAACGGGTATTTGTTCTTGATTGTGACTTTATTGAGTTCTCGGTAATCGATGCACATACGTAATGTGCCATCTTTCTTCTTGACGAACAGAACAGGAGCGCCCCAAGGAGATGAACTTGGGCGTATGAAACCCTTGTCGAGCAACTCCTGTAACTGCTTCATCATTTCCTGCATTTCTGCAGGAGCTAGACGGTACGGAGCCTTTGCTATTGGAGCAGCTCCGGGAATGAGGTCAATGCGGAATTCCACTTGGCGATCAGGTGGCAATCCCGAGATATCTTCTGGAAAGACATCAGGAAATTCGGAAACAACGGGAACGGTGGAAGGAGATTGAACTTCAGCCTTTGCATCGACAGCGTAGGCTAAATAAGCTGAACAACCCTTAGCCACGTGCTTTCGGGCTTTTGCAATTGAAATAAGGCATAAGTCGCCTTTGTGTCTATCACCATAAATGCATATGTCTCGGCCCTCGGGAGTGGTAATCTTGATCATTCTTTTCTTGCAAACGATTTGGGCCTCGTTATGAACTAACCAGTCCATGCCTACTATGACATCGAATTCCCCGAACTCCATAGGGATTTGTCTGCTTTTACTAACATATTGCTAGCAGTCTCTATGTCAAGTACAAATTGCAGTTTGGAAGTTGGCATGTTAAATTGACGAGCAAATGTAGTGGCGACAAACGAACGATTTGCTCCAGAGTCAAACAGTATACGTGCAGGAATTGAGTTAACATAGAACGTACCAGTGACCACCTCCGGGTCATCCTTTGCTTCTTCAGCTGTGATTTGGAACGCCCTTGTTGGAGCCCTTTGAGATTGATCCCTGCGAGCCGTGGAAGCTACAGAAGATCTTGCTGTTGATTGTGGAGCATTCTGATCTCGTGGGGGTTTCGGGCAGTCCCTTGAGAAATGGCCAAGTCTGTGGCAGTTGTAGCATGCATCATCTTTTCGTGGACAATGCTCCCAGTGATGGCCTTTCTGCCCACAGCAGAAACAATACATGTCCCGAGTCTTGCACTCCCCAGAGTGCGCTTTTCTGCATCGTCTACAGTCTCTCATTTCTGAACTGGCCGAAAAGGCTCTTCCCTTCTTGGGTGATGATGACTGTTGATGGGATTGAGGAGAGAATCGGGAGGATCCAGACTCCCGCTGCCTTTTTGGCGGCGACGGTTGAGTCGGTGTTGCGGCGGCTGAACCTATGACATATCCGGATAACAGGACAATCTGCTCCACATTCCGAGCAGCCTCGAGTAATCCAGCAAACGTTGTATACCGAACCCCACTCATGGTTCGGCGTATCTCATAGTCTAGTCCGGCCTCAAACCGGGCTATCTTCCTCTCTTCTGTGTCTACTTGATGGGGTGCGAACAGACTCAATCGAGTGAACTCAACGGCATATTGTGTAACCGTTTTCGTTCCTTGAGTCAGATTCAGGAACTTCGCCTCTAGACGGCGCTTCTCATTAGTAGGACAGTATTGCTGGGAGAATACTTCCTTGAACTCGTTCCAAGACATGTGTGACACTACCTCCATCGTCAGCACATGTGTCATTGCATCCCACCACATAACAGCGTCCCTTGCAAACATAGCGGTTGCAAAGCGGACCATGTCTTTATCAGCACAGTCGCTGATTCTGAAAGTTCTCTCTGTGGTGGTGATCCATTCCAATGCAGTCACAGCATCTCCGGTTCCATCAAAAGTAACAGCCCCGTTACTTTTGAAGTCCTTAAACCTACAGCCCCTTAATCTGTTAGAAGACCCAGTGTCTTGTCTTTCCTCTTGATCGTCTTGTTGTTGTTCCTTGTTCTTTCGTTTGTCAGCCTTTCGTTTTGCCTCGGCCTCATCTCTGGCCCTTAACTGATCAGCAAATGACTGAGCCTGCTCAGCCATTCGTTTGGATTGTAGTTCATTGTTTTGTTCCATGAGAGCTTGCATCATCTGGAACATTTGCTGAGGAGTCATATCGTCTCCTGACATGTTCTGAAATATAACAACTTATATTTAGAACATTTATTTGTAAGTCCTAAGTGTACAGTTACCCTTTGTGTTTCCCCGTGTGCATGTCAATCCTATCTTAGTTCAGATCATTACTTAGAAGTTCATTCTAATATCATAACCTAAGTTTGAGTCCAAGTCCTCGCGGACACTTGAAACCTCAAACTAATTCTCTGATGCCAAACTGTGACGTCCTTGTTAAATTAATGATATAATTGTAATCTCCAGGATCGACTAACAACCCAATGAGTATCATAATAATTGAAATTGAATACTTAAATTAGAATTAAGCACATCCACACTAAAGCAATAGAATACATGTCTACAGTGATAAAAGTCTAACTATTACATCAACATAATTGTTTTAGAAGTAATGAATCCCAGCCCAAAGCTATTACATTCAAGTACCAATAGCTTCTATAGTCTCCGGGATATTAATTTGATATGCTTAAGTGGAAGGTTCAGCTACACTTTTGCCTTTGCCTGAAAACATGGTGAGTCAACAGTAAGCTAAATGCTTAGTGAGATAACAGATTATGCATACAACAAATATTTCTTTACAAACAATGCTTAACCATGGGCAGTGTAAGCCCCATGTATGTGAAAACGGCAGTGAAAGCCTCAATGTGTGAGTAAACCATGCAGTGCTAGCATGGGGTGGCAGTTCAATATGCTGATCGGGGATGTGGCGAACCTGATGGGATACGAGTGGGATGATCAGTCCCCGACAGTGGCCTGCTATCAGCCCCAGTCCATGTCGCATCAGATTATGAAGTAATGATCATGCAGTGCAAGCATGATGTATACAGATGCACTTTCAAATGAACGCTGGCTACATGTGTGTTACATGTCAAGTACGAGTGTGCATCATAACAACAAATCATTTCATGAGTGCCAAATGAAGTATATGAACAACGTGAACATGCCATTGAATGTATAAACATGAATGCAAAAACAATAAATGTTCGAATGACAATCTGTTACTCACAGTGATTGGTTTTGTGACTTGATCCTGAATCAATGTGTGTTTTGATAACACCACAATGATCTGTAATGTAAGTGTAATAGTGAATTTGTGTCAGTAATTGCTTAAAAATTGTATTCTGTAA
The DNA here is from genome assembly GCA_020465985.1 of Centrapalus pauciflorus. Taxonomy (NCBI): domain Eukaryota; kingdom Viridiplantae; phylum Streptophyta; class Magnoliopsida; order Asterales; family Asteraceae; genus Centrapalus; species Centrapalus pauciflorus. The sequence goes on along the minus strand of JAANYP010001746.1, from coordinate 180,748 downwards.
TATTAAATGTAATTGGGTTCTGAATTCGGACCACATCCGAATTCGGATGGTCCGAATTGTGGTTGGTCCGAAATTGGTCCTTGGTCCGAATTTGGTATGATCCGAAAATGAGTGATCCGGATTTGGTAGAGTCCGAATTAGTCATGTGTCCGAAGTAGGCTAGTATCCGAAATATTGTAGGTCCGAAGTGGGGAGAGGTCCGAAATGGGTTGGGGTCCGGATTGGGATGGACCCGAAATAGTAGTTGGTCCGAAACACTGTAGGTCCGAACTGGGTACGGATCCGAATTCGGATGGATCCGGACCGAGTTCATACTTGGTGAAATTTCCAATATTTTCCAGAATTATGTTTTTGACCATTTTTGCATGTTTCTGAGTCTAATACTGTAAATATGAACTTAGATGCTATTATTTAACTTATATCATCATATTTGTACACCAAAACAACCCATTTGTGTCCATTTTTCTACATGTCTCGAAGAACACACACACTAAAACACACACTTAATTTCTGAAATCACACTTAGACTTCAAATCTGATTCTGAATTTTTGTATACAACAACATACATGCTCGATTTAAACTAATCCATCATATTATATAACATGCATAAACATTTGCATCACTAATCTTAGAATTCGATTCACTTCAAAACCGAACCAAACATATCAAAAATCCGTAAATTTGAGCATTTGTTACCTTGATTTGATACTCGCAGTTGCTATAGTTCCTTAATTGCTACTTGTTTCCAAATTTTGCACTTGAAATTTGTTGAACTCTTGTGTTTTTCTTGGATGGAGCCGAGAGAGATGTAGAGAGAGAGAGTGAGAGACGGTTGAGAGAGTAGAGAGAGAAAGTGATGGGTTAAAATGAAGAGTTATTCCTTCTTTTATTTGACATTTTGTCCTATTGCACATACAACCCCTCAACTTTGTATTTTCTCATTTAACTGATATAATGATCAAAATAACTTAAATTGATTTAATTTTTCCATAAGTACAATAATTGAGTCTTAAAACCGTAAATTACATATAATTAAAATTTGGGATGTTACATCTTCTACGGATGCATCTCGTGCTCTTCCTTGCTTATAACCATTAGTAGTATTGGTTCATCATATTTGGACATAAGATTTGAGACAATTTCTATTCTATGGTCTGGTTTTGGACAATCTGCAGCATAGTGTCCAAGTTTGTGACAATTATAGCATTCTATCTCTATAATATCTCTTATTCGGTAGTTTTGATCTCTAGGGTTTTTTCTTCTTTTATCATGACTATCTTTATTCCTTGGCCTCGTGTCTGATTACCACCTCCTTGTCTACCATTTCCATAGTTCGTTCATAATCTTTGTCATTATTGTGATGTGTGAACAACTTCTCAGTGTTGTCTTCATGACTTCCTTTTCTAAACTTAATTCTCTCTTCATAAGTCTTAAATTTTCCTATAATCTCTTCTAACTTTTAGAGTCTTAAGATCAACAATCATTTTAATAGTTGCTACTATTGGTACAAACTTATCTGGTACTGCGTTAAGTATCTTCCGTACTTTTGTTTGATCGTGAAACGTTAATCCACATGTTGCAGCCTTTGAAATAATATTCATCAACTTCCCCGCATATGAGTCTATTGATTCATCTTCTTTCATTACTATTCTTTCAATTATTTGATTTAAGTTGTTGCGAGTGTGCTTGTTATACATCTTCTGTCCCAATTAATCTTGATTTAGAGAGTTTCAAATATCTTTTGTTGTTCACATCCCGCAACTTGTATTTACAAATCTTCAGTAATCTTTGAAATAGATATGCTGATACCGAACTATCCTTTTTTACATCAATCTCATTTGATGTACATGTTCCATCTATCAAATCTCAAACACCATTTACCACTATTTTTTCATTCTTAATGCCCGTAATGTTAATTTTCTTGTTTAAAATTGGTCATTGATATGATGATAATGATGTGGTGACTTCTATAAACAATATTGTTGTTATCCCTTTTATCTCCCATCATATTCTTTTAATTTTGTTTTCTCCTAAACCCAATATATATTCTCCTTTTGTTTTTTTTAAATAACAAAATTTTTCTTCTTTAGAAAACTTAATACCATGCTCGATGATCATATTGATTTCATATGTTTACAAGCACATATTATTTTGTTTTCAGGACAAAGTGAGTTGAATTATGAAAACCACCCAAAGCGTAGAAGATCTGTCATTCCTCAATATGCTCTTTGTCCGATTGAAAGACTCAACAGACAACTTTTAGATATTGCACTTGAGCAACCGGAAGTATTTCTTAACAAGTCTGATGAAGATGTGTTTGTTCCCCAAGGAAATAATCCAATATCGCCATATGAGACTCTTCTTGGTGCAATGTTACTATCCCCGCCACCTGAAGATCAAAAACCAACAACGCATGGGTCACATCTCGTCGCAAAAGTAGCAACAAATAAATCTGAATCAGCAGAAAATGCCATTGACCATAAAGAGCCACCAGCAATATAAGAGATTATTCATACCCAAAAATACTTTAACAAACTTATTTCTCAAGTTTTGAACGTATATGCATGATATTCAAGAACACCTGTTGATTGGGGTGACATTTAATGCTTGATATTATGTTTTGATGATAAGGATATGATATCCTCGAAATTGTTTTTTACATCTAGTTGGATTTCATAATTAAGATATTTCTTTATCTGAGAATGATATATATGGGAGAAGAACCCCATATATGTGTAGCGTTGTAGCTAGTGATATGTATAGATCTCGAAGATATACAAATATGATGAATCGTTGTAAGCTGATAACCTACCAGTAACATAACAACGATAGTACATGATCTCCACTATCGTTGTCTGAATTGGAGTTTTTGTGCTCCTCCAAATGTAGTATGATCCCCCATGTCATAAAAAATCGTAAATATCGTACATTTTCTTTAAAAGAGGTGATATGTACACCATACATTTTTGAAACACCCATTTCAACATAATATAATATTTAATTAAGTTAGGTTAACAAGGAATAAAGCCTAATTATCGTAACTAATATGATTTAATCGAAAATTGGGCATGACCCGTTCGCACGGAGTCCATATCCCTGACTCAGTTTATATATATACAAGGCGAAAGCAATTTATAATCAATGGTGTTCATAACGTTATGGCAAATTTATAGTTTTCTATTATATAAAAATAGCTTTAAATGAACACCATTATATGATTTTGATAATCATATATCATTTGAATAGCCATTCAATGTATATTTTGTAATTAACTCTAGCCATGATAATAATACAATTTTTGAAGGAACTCAACTACCCATTACCCAATCATCTTCATGATTGTTGAAATGATAAGTTTCACTTCACGGGATTCGAACCCACGAGTCAAATACTTGGCTTAATGACTTCTCTACATGTTATGATTGTACCTGTAATATGTGGGAAATGAGGGGTAAGCAAATATAATTTGCTTAGTGAGTTACTAAATTGATATGGCATGCACAACATAAAACATGCAACAGTAATAAAAGTAGTTATAAAAAGAGACATATGCAATATCATATAAAAGTATTGTGGGAATAGAACCCACTATTTGCATAGGTCACGAAGATTGCCCGCTAACCCGCCATTGCCAGCCCAAATTAGAACCGAGTCTATCCAACTCCAACCGGCAACCGAAGTCCGGCCACCTACTCCGTAAGCTTCCGGAAGTAGAAATTTTATATGCACAAACACGTAGCAAGACGTTTATATATATATATATATATATATATATATATATATATATATATATATATATATATATATATATATATATATATATATATATATATATATATATATATATATATATATATATATAATATATTGGACGTCTTGTGAGGCCAAATAAATGAGCATAGCTCAACAACGGGTTTATACGATTATAAGCATGGAAAGTATAAAATGAATCATCGAAGCATAGTATGAATGTCAAGGTGTATAAATGGTGGTATCAAATAAGATTTAATAGGCCATAGGCCAATTCATCATATGAAAGGATGATGTCCAATAAATATGCACGATGTCTTAGTTAAAATGAACATGTATTTATGTGTGCAACACACATACCAATACTAGAACTCACAACTTTAGGCTAAATAGCCTTTAAGTAGCAATGGCCGTCAAAAGCCTTCAAAAGCTTGATTTTCACCCTTAGCTTTCCAATTCAGCAACTGATACCCCTTTTTGTTCCAAACCTATCAAACATTGGTATCAAAGCATTTATAAGTTTATTGTATCGTATCATAAGATTTGGAAGCCATTTGAAGTGTTAAGTGCCTTCGGTTTGAGTTTCAAAATTCTATCGGCACTGTTGCGCCTCTTAGTGATTTTTATAGACTTTTAGGTGGTAGTTGATGTTAATTTATGGGTTATATGAGTGTAGGATGATTACATGATCTTATATTGTCATTATAGGGCATGAAACAAGAGTTTCAAGTGTACAGGGGCTCGACTCGACGAGTCATATAGGCGACTCGACGAGTCAAAACTTTCTGGCATCGAAATTACAATAGGGGGACTCGACGAGTCACCCTGCTCTGCACGACGCTTTTAGTGCTCCTGGTCGTGATTTTTTCCATTCCAAACTCATTTTCATCGTACTAAAACACCTCAAGGCTTATTTATATGCATTATTTGACTACTAATAAAATATATAAACACTTCTAACACAATAACTTATCCATTTTATCAATTAATCTCTTGGATTTTGCATAAATAAAAACCACTTCAACTTTCATAGATTTCATTTTTCGTGGAATTTATGTTTGTAATTCCAGAAACTACTCAATTTACTTGAGTGTTCACACTTAACTTGTGTGAACCAACATCTTGGAGTTCACCTTACTCCCCCATAAGTGTTGATATATATACATCAAGATGAAGATGAAATATATATACAACCCATAACATAAATTTGAGATTACATTGGGTTTGTTTTATGGAATCGTACACTGATTTGGAGCTCACTTAGCCAAACTTGTTGAAGAGCTCACTTAGCCAAACTTGTTGAAGAAATTTCCAGCCCTAACCTCCTCCTTTTAAGTGTGTGTGTGCACAGAGTTTTGAGAATAGGAAAAGAAATGAATAAGTGAAGGGAACAACACCGATTGGGGATGGATTTAGCCCCCATATTGTTGCTAATTTTACCATATAACCCCTCAGCTTTAATTGTTGCAACTTTAGCCGACAAACATGTTATTCTTCAATATTTTATCCACCAACTCACAATTAGGCTTAGATTAGTTGTACACTAGGCTTTAGGAGCTTGTACATTTCCATATGGATTGCTAGTTTACAAGTTTCGAAGCATATGGTTCAACTGATTAAGCTTGGGGTTAACAATTTCTCTCTATGGTTATAACTAAAACATTAAACTATAATTCATTTGGTGATTTTATTAATTATTATTACCTTAAATTTCGAGGATATTATAACAAGGTACGAGTTAGACTTTCTATTTGTAGTTTTGTAAAGTAACGTTTATATATATATATATATATATATATATATATATATATATATATATATATATATATATATATATATATATATATATATATATATATATATATATATATGTATATATATATATATATATGTGTATGTATGTATGTATGTATGTATGTATGTATGTATGTATGTATGTATGTATGTATGTATGTGTGTATACATATATATAGAGGGGGATTCAATGGAAAACCAACATGCGTTGGAAAACCTTCATGCACCGCCACAAATGCATCACAATTCCCGTGTGATGCATCAAATTCCCACGTGATGCATCAAATTCTCGCGTGATGCATTGATTTTCTACGTAATGTATCACCTGATCCAATGGCTATGAAGTGGTTTCCGGGTTTTCGAATGCATATAGGTTTTCCGTTGAACCCACGACTATATATATTCTCTTAAATAATTATAAAAAACTAATTCTTACATATTGAGGATGTTACAACTCATCTCAAAGAGATTCCGCCCAGGGATTGTAGGAATCCCATAATAAGTTATTCATCTATGCATATGAATATTATATTATGTTTATTCATCTATACACATGAATATTACTAGTTTTGACATAGATACTAAATTATGCAAAAATCTCATATTTCCAAAACTCGAGGTTTAATGGGCTCGAGCTCGGCTCAGCTCGTTTACACCCCTAGAAATAATAATTATATAGATTAAAAAACTCAAAATTTCCAAAACTCTTAAATAAAAATGCCAAAAAAAATAAGTGTTCATTATTATTTAAAAAAAAATGATATAGACACATGGGTGTCATTATCATTTGAACATTTTACATTTTTGTGGGACTTAATTTATACATTTTATATTTCTATATGTGTCATCATTAATTTTCTACATGTAATTGGTTTTCTAATCAAATCAAATTATAAGATTATTTAATTTGTATTAAATGCAAATCATAGCACATGGTTGTATTTTGAGTACATTACGATCATAATCATAAATACGTGTAGTTATTTGGTTATAATACCAATAAAATATAAATTTTTGTATTTGGATATAATAATGAAATTTTAATAAATGTAATTATAAATGTAGTTAGACTTATATAAAGAAAAATAATCAAATAATAGTAATAATAGTAATTAATTTATTAATTAAAAAAATAAAATTTCTTATAAGGAGCAAGATGAACCTAGTAATAAAGCTTAGGGACCAAAAACGTATATTTGAAAAGGACATAAACGTCATTTTGAATAATTTAACCCCTAGGCCGTAAACTTAACGGACCAATGACGAATAACGAGCAAAACTCCAAAATATAAGGATGATTATGTACTTATTAAAGATAAATGACGAAACCTGCGAATTAGAAATAATCACAGTGACGAAATTTGTAATTTACTCAAAATATAAATTAAACGTGCTAACTATAAAACTATAGCTAAATTTTCTTATCTGGGTCCGATATTGATAACTATAAAATTAATTAAACTTGATTAATCCAAAATCATGTAATAATTAGGGTATATTATGCCAAAAAAACATCAAACTATAAAAAAATTCCGATTAAGTCTTCTTTTCATTTTTTTCCGATGAGTCCCTAAACCAATTACAACTCATAGAATCGGTCCAAATGTGACTTGTAACCTGTGCTTAATCTATTTTGTAAAAAACCTATCAAAGTATAAAACTTTTTCGTTTAAGTCCCACATTCATTTTATTATTATTTTTATAAAATATTATTATTATTATAATTATAATTATTATTATAAATTATTATTATTATTGAATATTTTTTAGTAACATTTAAATTATTTATTGGCGATTTAAAATTTTTCGTATAAATTTACTTTTTATATTTATTTTGGATTATTAGTTTACTTTTATATTGTGATTATTTATTAATGATTAAATATTATATCATTGTTTAATTATTATTATTATATTAACTCTTTTGAGTTTCTAATTTTTGATTAAAAAAAATATGATTTATTCTGATTTTTTCGATCGGTTCCAATTTGATTTTTAATTTTTTAAACGAAAAAACATCAATTAAATTTCAATTACTTCGAATGGATAAATGTATGATTCATTCTGATTTTTAAATTTTCGAGTGTATAAAACTACAACTCATTTCATTTATACAAACGAAAAATGGTACAATTAATTATTTACGATCCACAAACCTTTGACTAAAATAGCTACATTTATTCCGATTTTTATTATTTCTGATAATAAAAATGACGAACTCATCCACTTTTAAATTGTGATCGTAAATAAATAATGTAGTTATTTTCGTTTAGAAAACATAATGAATTACCGTAATTTTTTAATATTTCTGAACAAAAAAACTATGACCGATAGATTTTTAATTTTTTTGAACGCTAGTTAAGATTGAAAATTAAATCGGAAGGCATCGTCGTTTTAAAAGGTTTGAAAAAAATAAAAAAACAGAATTGTTCGTTTTATTTTATCAAAAAATTGAAAGTCAAAAGATTTCATATTATAATTATAAATAAACAATGATATATCATATAATCGTATATAAATATAAATAAATATCTAAAGTAAATACAAAAAAAAATTAATCTTAAGAAAAAAAATAAAATCATAAATAAATATTTTTATTATAATTCGAGGACTTAATCGAAAAAGTTATATACTTTGATTGTTTTTACAAAATAGGTTTAACTCATTATTACAGGTTAAAAGGTGAATTTAAAAGGTTTAAGCAGTTTGGAGACTTATAAAAAGAAATGGGAACTTAATCAAAGAAATTTTATACTTTGATGGTTTATTGCATAATTTTTCCTAAAAATTATCTTACCACCTCCTTATACATAAGAGGTTTGTAAGAAAAATATTTATTTGGAGAAGTCAATTGCTCAAACATTAAAGGAAGTTTAACTATAGTCTACAGCCCATGGAGTTTCATTATATTTACTTTTTTTTTATGTAAATCTTATAAGGAAAATAAGTAAATTATTCATAAGGATGATAAGATTACATAAATTGTGTTATTAAATAGGCCTTTATTTTCCTTACTAAATGACAATGTATATATATGAAAGGAATTGAAATTCAAGTTAATGTTTTCTGAGATGTATCATTAATTACTACTTTTCATTAAATTAGTATTATTTTTCATGAAATGTTATATTCATCATTTCATTTTCAATTGTTACTTGACCACTTCTCGAGAGCCAACAACGAGTCGTTGCTTGTTGTCAAGAAAAAGAGCAGGAGCCTTAAGGTAACCTTGTGATAATTTGAACTTTCAGGCTTTAATCTTGTTCCTTGTGTGTTTAATTTGGTTGTTTTTTATCTTCTCAATCAACAATGATTCCTTTACACTGGATTTATTGAACTTCAAAGAGCTTTCGAAAGGGCCGTGTTGGTTTAATGGGAAAAGAAGGACCGTGTTGCCATTGTGGAATTGACAGTAAGGCTTTCCCTATCTATCAATCTAATTCATATTTGGTTTTTGTATAAGCATTTCAATTACATTTCTATGATATTGACTTATTCTTTGTTGGCCTCAATCAAATCCATCATAATTAGATATGTATTTTTTACTGAATGTGTTAAACCATTGAAGATTGATTGTTATGTAATAATGTACATATAATTGGATTGCTTATTTGAGATTAAATTTTCATAATAATGTATGAAATTGATTTAATGATATTAAATAGTTACCTCAATTCTCGTAATTCGATTTGGTGAGTTTTGTTTGTGAAAAGAAGTCAACACAAACATTAAACTGGGGGTTGACGCTCAGTAAGGATTCAAAATTCTCATGATTTCTTAAATATCTTCATTCTTTGTTATTTAAAAAGTCACCCACCCCCTAGAATTTTAAATCCTAGTTACATTGCATTCTTTATATTAACAAATTTTTCTTAAAAGGTAATCCAGATTCATCGACAAAATTCTGATAAATTAAAATGTTGCATAATACAAATCCTTTAACAGAATGCAAATCTCATAGAAAACAATTTTTGAACCAAACGCCCCTTAAGTGTATTATGGAAATGCCAACTCATTTCACATTATCAATCTATAGTACTACTCATCACATTATCAATCTACAGTACTCATCACATGATCGGGCATGATACTCTCACAGTCTCATTGTCATGTCCTAATATCATTACAATCATCAATCCATAAACCAATATTTATGTTAACAAGACTTGCCTGTTAAATAGTATTTCATTTATCGCTCTGTATAGTGTAGGGTACCTTTATGTAATATTCTTGTCTATATATTGATATGCATACAATGCAATCCTTACGGGGTTTTCCACATAAAATGGTATCAGAGCTAACGACCTAGTTTTCATGTGGCCGTACCCTTCCCTTTCTTCTCCGACGGTGTACCCACCATCGGAAACCCTAAATTTTCTTTTACAGACGATCGTCTCTTCCCTACGTGAAATCAGAAACCAGCGCCTCTTAACCCTAAATCTGTTAAGGCGCCTCTTCTCAGATCTGTATAAGCCGCCGCTGCCGCCGCCTGGTTCTTTCTGTGGCCGCCGTCGTTGGTTCTCTCTCTGGCCGCCGCTGCCACCTGGTTCTTTCTCTAGGTGGCGGCGATCGCCGCCGCCTGGTTCTCTCTCTGGTCGTCACCGCTTGTTTCTGCCTTGCTGCCATCGCTGCTGTTCCAGAAAGGGGTGCACCTCCTCCACTTCCGCTGCCTGTTTTCATCTCTGGTCGCTGCCTTACTGTGCCGCCGCCCTCCCCTCTGCCAAACCCTACTGTGCCGCCTCATGTCTCTGTTTCCGGCGCTGATTTCTCTTATGGTCGGTGCTGGTTCTCCTGTGCACTCGGTTACAACATTTTTAACATTGCATTCGATCTCCCACTGTGAGTCTTCGCTTCTTGTCTTTTACGCTTCATTGCACTTATTTTGTTATTTTCTTTTCTATCATCATGTCTGGTGTGCCTCCTACCCCACCCACTGCGAGTCAACTTGATTATGCTCTCACAAATGTCTACTCTCAGTTTAGTTTCAAACTCTCTGTTGATGGTTCTCGCTATAAATTATGGCGTCGTATTTTTCTTGACATGTGTAAAGGTGCAAAAGTGTTAGGTCATATCACATGTGAATCAAAACCCTCTTCCATTATTGATGAAGATTGGGAGTCAAATGATTCTCGAATCAAATCTTGGTTTTATTCAACTTGTGAACCCAATCTCCTACAAATCATTTCTAGTGACACTTGCACTGCTAAGGACTTATGGGACAAACTTGATGAATTTTTTCTTAATAATAAAATGTCTCGTATGTTGCAACTCCAAGACCAATTTCGTAACACTGTCAAAGGTTCTAACTCTATCACCGAATTTTGTCATACTTTAAAGAATCTTGCTGATGCCCTAGCTGATGTCGAATCCCCCATTAGTGATGTCGAACTAGTCATGCAGATTCTTCAAAAATTACCTCCTTCCTATTCTAGCATTGTTGATGTCATCACTAATACCACTCCTTTCCCCACTTTTATGAAAGCAAAAAATATGATACTGTTATATGAATCTCGTGAAGCTCTAGTTGATTCTCACCTTGACACACCAATTCACCCCTCCACCGCCCTATACTCCAACACCACACATACTAGCAAATCAAAAAATAAGTGGAATAGGGGTAAAAACAACAGTCGCGGTACTCCTAAAGGGGGTGGCAATTCTAATGTTACAGGTGCTACTACCCCCTCTCTTGCAGGAACACCAACATCAGGCTCATATTCAGTTGCAGGTATACATGCTTTCACTCCTGGCGCACACTTTGCTGGTCATCAACTGGTGTCCCCTCTCCTTCTCTCCTTGGACCATACCAGCCTCCTACTCCATCCCTGGTGCCTACCCACCCGTTTTTGCAACCCTCTCCTTATTCACAAATGCCACATCACTTACCCCCTACTGCTCCTGCTCCTCCAGCTTCGACTATCCATGGTCCACCTTTTCCACAAGCCCATTCTGCCCTTGGCCTCACTTATCCACAACACTCATACTTTGGATTTCAGCAACCCTCCTTTGCCGGTCATGCAACATCTGGACAACCGCAATTCACTGATTTAGCCTCCGTGTTTCAAGCAATGTCTACCCAGCACACTCAAGACCCAAACTTCTACATGGATTCTGGTGCAAGTTCACATATGTCCTTCAACCAAGGTAACATTCAATCTCTAACTCCTTGTAATTCTAAGTCTATCATGGTTGGTAATGGTGCTTTACTTCCGGTTCATGCTATTGGTCACTCTTTTCTTCCTTACTCTAATAATCGTCTTCACTTAAATAACATTCTTGTCTCCAATCAAATGGTAAAAAAGTTAATTTATGTACGTCAATTTACTACTGAAAATTCTGTTTCTCTTGAATTTGACCCATTTGGTTTTTCTGTCAAGGATCTTGAAACAGGTCACATCATTCAACGTTGTGACAGTATGGGTGATCTTTATCCGGTTCTTCCGTCTGTCACCTCACAAGCCACTGCCCTTGCTGCTACGATTCCAGCTTCTACTTGGCATCAACGTTTAGGCCATCCCGGTTTTTCAGTTTTGTCCTTTTTAAAAACTCGCAAGTTTATTTCTTGTTCTACGAATAATGTACCGTTGCGTCATGCGTGTCAACTTGGCAAACATTGTCGTCTGCCTTTTTCTGCATCCACTTCTAAAACATCTATGTTATTTGAATTAATTCATTCGAATTTATGGACATCTCCTGTTGTGAGCAATAGTGGTTTTAAATATTATATATTGTTTTTAGATGATTATTCTCATTTTTTGTGGGTGTTTCCGTTACGTGCTAAAAGTGAAGTTTTTTAAATATTTTGTCAATTTCAAGCTTATGTAACTAACCAATTTAAAACTGACATTAAAAGCTTTCAATGTGATAATGGTCGGGAATTTGATAATAATGCCTTTCATCAACTATTTCAAACTGCTGGGATACAGGCTCGTTTTCGTGTCCGTATACCTCCCAACAGAATGGGAAGGCTGAACGATCCATTCGCACCATTAACAACATTATTCGTACATCTCTAATTGAAGCCAGTCTACCGACTTCATTTTGGGTTGAAGCTTTATATACTGCCGTTCACACCATTAACTTGCTTCCGACAACCACCCTTAACTTCAAAACCCCTTTCGAGCTTTTATTTGGTTTCTTTCCTTCTTATAACCATCTTCGTGTATTTGGGTGTCTGTGTTACCCAAACATATCATCCACTGCTCCTCACAAACTTTCTCCTCGCTCCTCTGCTTATGTTTACTTAGGTCCTTCTTCCGATCATCGTGGCTACAGGTGTCTGGATCTTTTAACTCAGAAAGTGCTCATCTCTCGTCATGTGATTTTTGACGAAGATCACTTTCCCTTTGCTGACTTTCACACTCCCCCTCAACCTGCTGAATTCGATGCTTTCACTGATGAACCCTCTCTTTTACCTTCATCCTTTACTTCGGGCTCTCCTGCACCTCATTCTGGTGATCATCCAACGCCACCTCCTTCAACTTCCAACGGATCGACACCTATTTCGCCTCAGCCTATTCCCTCCACGACGGCTCCCTCTCACTCCTCTTCTCAACCACCCCCTTCTCTACCTACTCACCGTATGGTTACTTAGTCTCAAACCGGTAACTTAAAACCTCGTCACATTCTTAATCTTTCAGCTACATCTGATGTTTCTCCCATTCCTCGATCTGCTGCACAAGCCATGTGTGATCCACATTGGAAATCATCCATGGATGCAGAAATGTCAGCTTTACTCTCTAACCGAACCTGGATCCTTGTTCCTCCTCCTCCTGGTGTTAACATTGTCGGATGTCGATGGCTTTATCGCCACAAATTCAATAGTAATGGCAAACTTGATAGATACAAGGGTCGTCTGGTAGCTCAAGGTTTCTCGCAACAACCTGGTCTAGACTTTGATGAAACTAGTCCTGTTGTCAAACCTGTCACCATTCGCACGGTTCTCAGTATAGCTATCTCGCGTCAATGGCCCATTCATCAACTAGATGTCAAGAATGCATTTTTGAATGGTGATCTGACTGAGGAAGTATACATGAAACAACCTCCCGGCTATGTTGATCCCCAACATCCAACTCATGTGTGTCATCTTCTCAAAGCTCTATACGGTCTTAAGCAGGCTCCAAGAGCGTGGTACCATCGCTTTGCCGTATACATCACGTCCCTTGGCTTCATCAGCAGTAGATCCGACCCTTCGTTATTCACATTTCATCGTGGTTCAGATACTATCTTCCTCCTCCTATATGTTAATGATATTATTCTGACTGCTTCCTCAACGTCTCTTGTCTCCCAAGTCATCTCCCGTCTGTCATCTGAATTTGCCATGACTGATCTTGGCCCTCTCTCCTTCTTTCTTGGCGTGGCTGCCACGCGTAACTCCTCCGGTCTATTTCTCTCTCAGACTGCCTTTGCCCGTGACATTCTTGCCCGTGCGGACATGACCACATGTAACCCATGTTCCACCTCAGCGGACACGAAGACCAAACTATCATCTACAGGTACACCAGTCGCCGACCGTACCCTCTATCGAAGTTTGGCCGGCGCTCTACAATAGCTGACCTTCACTCGTCCAGATATCCAATATGCTGTTCAACAGGTCTGTCTCTACATGCATGATCCCCGTGAGCCTCACCTTAACGCTCTGAAACGCATTCTTCGCTACCTTAATGGTACCCTTTCCCTTGGTTTACATCTTCGCCCATCTGTTGTCGATCGTTTGATTTCCTACTCTGATGCGGATTGGGCTGGTTGCCCTGACACCCGTCGATCCACTTCTGGGTTTTGTGTCTTCCTTGGTGATAACTCATCTCTTGGTCCTCTAAGAGGCAAACCGTGGTCTCTCGCTCTAGTGCTGAAGCTGAATACAGAGGAGTGGCAAACGTTGTCGCTGAGGATGCATGGCTCCGTAACCTTCTTCTCGAACTTCGTTGCCCCTTAAATCGTGCCACCGTTGTCTTCTGTGATAATGTCAGTGCCATGTACTTAGCTTCTAACCCAGTTCAGCATCAACGTACCAAACATGTGGAAATAGACTTACATTTTGTTAGGGAACGTGTTGCCATTGTCCATGTTCGTGTGTTACATGTAACTTCTGCTCATCAGTTTGCAGATATTTTTACTAAAGGATTACCTGCACAACTATTTTTAGACTTTAGATCCAGTTTGAGCATTTGTGAACCCCATGTTCCAACTGCGGGGGTGTGTTAAATAGTATTTCATTTATCTCTCTGTATAGTGTAGGGTACCTTTATGTAATATTCTTGTCTATATATTGATATGCATACAATGCAATCCCTACGGGGTTTTCCACATAACATTGCCAACAAATTTATAATACTTTAATAATAGAATAACTTAATTTGATATTTAATTAAAATAACAAACAATCAAAATAAACAAATTAACATGACGGCCAATAGAAGTGGGAAAGCTCTCGGCATTTTTGACCCCTGTTACTGACTACTTATCGGTTAGAATGAACGACTTATAATTTCAATCCATTTATCCGGATAAATTAGATATTAAAAAATTAACACATGTGGCATATATGAACAACCCATAGACGATTCTAAGGGCATCTCCAACACAAGTTTTTGTTACGGGTTTTCTGGCAAAGTTATGCTAGAAGAACTTTGGATTTTCAAAGTAGTTTGCAACTTTGCAATTAATTTTGATTGTTTCTCTATATGTATCTCCTCTCTCTTCTTTTTCTTCTTCCAAAGATTTTTTTGTTATTTTTGAAAAATCCTATTAAAGATTTTGGCATCCAAGATGTCATGAGTTATGAGTACTTATAGTATGTATGATTAATATTTTATGATATGATTAATTAGGTAGTAATTTATATATTGATAGTGTGGAATAATATTTTATGATATGATGTTTTGAAAACCGTACGTGTCATTTATTACTATAATGACTACCACTATTGAGTATATAAGCATGTCGAATAATATTATATCATCCACATGACCACAACGTGTGATCGATTATACTTCCTTCACTATGATTTGATTATATTCTCACACTTCTTTCTCCATTTTACCTATAATTCTCTTCTTGAGAAATCTTATTTGTACCCTTACACGGTAGATGAACAAAAGAAAAATAAAGAGAGCACGAGTGTAAGACATAAAAGAAAATAGATAAAGGGTAACAAAATGTGATGTATGTGTGATGTGATATGTATAAGGGTGTAAATAGCAAACACTCATTTCTATCTCATCATCTCTTTATCACGCTCTTCATTATCGATGCCCCTCGTATAAATATATAAATATGGGTGTTCATTTTTAGAATATCTGGTTTTCACATATCCAAATTTCGGATAATTAATCCAAAACTCGATATCTGAAAATTATTATCCAAATTTGTATTTGAATTTTGAATATCTTGAATTTTGGATATCCGGATCCAAAAATTTGATTTTAAAATTAAAATCATAAGTTATAAATAATCAAATATAAAAATATTATAGACCCGTTAACATATAAATATGTAATTTTGTGATAAACGAATAGAATTTCTATTTTTGGAACTTAAAAGAAAAAAAAACATGTTAAAAGAGAGTAGACTACATTTAAATGAGTAATAAATAAGTTAAAACTCAATTTTACACTTAAAACTTAATATATTGGGAAAAAAATTTAGAAAAACAAAAAATAAAAAAAATTGGATATCGGATAATCTAAAATTATGTAATATTTGTATCATCTGAAGTTAGATGATCCAAAATTTCTTAATTCCGTCTCAAATTCTCGGACTCGGATATTTTGAACACATCTAATTATAAACCTATTAAGGGGTGCACTTAATCTTTCATAAGGGTATTCATAACAGCTAAATTTGGCACGGTACGTTGTTAATGAAATTTCATTAATATTATTACACACCATCTATTCGTAACATATTTTTAGTGAGTCCTATTAATAAATTTTTGTAACAATTTAATAATGCAATATACTA
This sequence comes from Centrapalus pauciflorus, assembly GCA_020465985.1. Taxonomy (NCBI): domain Eukaryota; kingdom Viridiplantae; phylum Streptophyta; class Magnoliopsida; order Asterales; family Asteraceae; genus Centrapalus; species Centrapalus pauciflorus. The sequence goes on along the minus strand of JAANYP010001746.1, from coordinate 164,241 downwards.
ATTTTAATCTTTGATGAAAAAGAAAAAGACAACAAAATAAAGAAATTAACATGACTAGTATATAAACAAAATATTTTTATTGGACAATTTATAAAATAGAGGGCTTCACTTTTATGTGAGTAAGAACTTGTTATTGGACTCAAAACAATAAAGTTAATGATGAGAAGGGGATCAATTTAATATTATTTTTACTTATCCAACATGGCATACAAATTTACATGTAATTGTTCCAATTCTTTGACAACCTTTATTTATTTTTTTTTTTTTTAAGGTATGAATGCTTATTAGACATATGGACTTTATAACTTTTTAAGCACAGCTTGAACATGTCAACATTAATGTACTGCTCAAGGTTAGTGATTGATGATAACATTAATGTACTCAGGTTTTCACACTAGTGCTCAAGGTTAGTGATTGATGATTTTGTAATAGATTAAGTGATAAAATCATCAATCAAATTTCATGGTTAATGATTCACAAATCATTCATGATTGCATTTTGCTAAAAAGATCAATCAACAAATTAATGTAACCAACATTAAACAATTATCTAACCGTAATAAAAAATTAGCACCTAAAATCCTGATCACATAATTGCTAGCTAAAACCATAAAAACTGATTTTGGATAATTTATCGCATAGAACTTGATTATAAATTTAATGATAAACACAACCAAATCAACTTGTAATCATCATAAAACCGGCCATTAGAAAACAAACTTCAAGTGAGTGTTATTACTACTAGTCACTAAGCATATATACATATCTAGATTGATTAAGCAATACATGGTTACAAATACAATCAAATTAAGGAGTGCAAGCCCTAGTTGAGAAGATGATGATCCAATGATGAATCGATTAACATTAAGTTAGATTTGTTAACTGTTTTAGTTCATTAGACAATATGAATCGATTTTTATATTTTTTTTTACTAAGATCCGAATTTCCATCAGGTGACAAGTAATAGTGCAATTTAATTGGTGAAGAATATGGTTAAATGATTGTTACATTTGCACCATACGAAAAGAGTTATTCAATGTTTCGAACAATGATGTAATAACTAATAACTCGTTCTCAAAAGATGAAAACTCGTAGTGACAACTATAAATCTAATTTTCTTTTAATTTGTAATGATTAATGAGTTGTAGCATTTACGTAATTCTTTATTATGTAATCAATATGAACTAACTCGAATGTTTGAGGTGCATGTGAAAATTTTTTATAGAACCACGAACACTCGTATAAAAATATTTCTTGGATCCACCACTGAATGTAACATAGCATTACCATCCTCTTGGAAATTAGTATCATTATGAACATTGGAAGACGATGAACTTGACATGATCGTTGGACAAATACACAAACGAGAGTACTCTAATACCAATTGTTGGACAAATACAATTTGGATGTATGTTTTTATTTCGAAAGTGATGGTAAAAAGGAGAAATACAAAAAAAACTCCTCGTCTGTTATTGATCTTTTATTTCGAAAGTGATCGATAGTATGAGAGGGAAGACTCCTCGTTTTTTATTGATCTTTTCTGCACACTAAACAAAAAGAAATGACAGAGAAAATACATAAAGAAAAAACACTATATATATGAGAAGTTGCATGAAAGCAGGAAAAACTAATACACGTTGTGCCCACCACTAGAAGTAAAGATACTAGCCAACATGGCCTTGATTTCTGCCAAAATAAACTAAAAACGAACTAGTTCAAATAATTATTTCTGGATTACATCATCATACACGGCTGTTGTTGACTTGTTGTTGGATCGATTTCGAACCCGACTGAGTTTGGTTTACGCTTTATAATTTACACCGACACGAGGGTAACATGAAAGAATTTAATTAGTATATTTTACACATAAATAAGTGTAAAACCCACTTTAAAGGTTAATTAATTAATTATATATATATATATATATATATATATATATATATATATATATATATATGTGTGTGTGTGTGTGTGTGTGTGTGTGTATGTATGTATGTATGGTTCGAGAGAGTATCACTCATTATGCAGCGCACCAGAAGGGCAATGAAATGAAATTTATATATGCTCTTTATGTACAATGAAATGAAATTTATATTAGAAAAATCTCATCCGAGCCAACTTTGTTGACATGAAAGGCAAACCTATATAATTATACAGAGCAGCTAGAATGATAGGTTAGAAACTAATTACGACAATTCTACCTTGTTCGATATTGAAATAAGAGATTTTTATAAACGTTATGAATTTACCGAAGTGTTCAAGCAAAAGTTAAGTCATAGGACAACTAGTTGTGTGAACATAATATTGACATTCAGCAATCTTGGACATGATTTCCAAATTACTTCATGTATATCTTTTCATCTCTCGCTATGCATTACTTATATATTATATATATATATATATATATATATATATATATATATATATATATATATATATATATATATATATATATATGTGTGTGTGTGTGTGTGTGTGTGTGTGTGTGTGTGTTTGTATGTATATATAGACACACACACTCATTTATACTTTAAGCCTTACATTTGACATATATGTTGTACCTTATGTAAAGTGATTTCTACTATTCATTGATGAATTACAATATTAAACAGGCACTCCATTATGGAGAAATGGACCGCCGGAAAAGCCAGTGTTGTGCAATGCATGTGGCTCGAGATGGAGAACTCGAGGAAACTTACAGGACTACGTTCCTAAACATGCTATGAAGGATGCTCAGAACATTATTGAGACTAATGGATCACATTCTGCCAAAGTAAATGTTGTAGATTCCGACCACAACTCAGGCTCTTCCTCTAGCAAAAACTGCCAAGAAGATGGTAATTAATTAAATAAGATATATAAGACCATGCATGCTCTATAGTTTTGTTTAGGGTCATTTGTTGTTAACTGAAAAAAATTTATATACAAACAGTAACCTTAATTTGCTGCTAAAAAACACTTAAAATAACGCACAAATTTAACACAAATCGACTAGATGATCAACCAAACACGAGACAAATGGAACGAAATTGAATTATCTGAGCAACTGGTGCCCCTCTAAATATGAGTATATCTCATTGAAATATTTTTTATATCCACCAAGCCAAACGGAAACACCGTTGCAAAAAGGAAATTGGGGTCATTGAAATTCAGTTAAGTGACATTAATTAATTTCTATCAACAATCTTGTGTCTAAGATATATAGCAGAGATATGATCACAACAATATATTGTTACTATTAACAAGTATTTTAATTTAAAAAAAATTGAAATCAAATACTTTTGCTAGCCTATGTGTCTCCTTCAATTCCAAGTGGTAAAATGTTTGGTCTCCTTGATGAAAATGCCTAGAGGTCGCAAGTTCAAATCTTATGAGCAAAAAAATATACTTCCTTGTGGTCATGGAGGTTCACCCCGTGATGAACCCGGGCTATCCGAAAAAGCGGGTGGTTGCCCTGGGATTAGGCGGAAAGCGGGTCAGATACCCAGGTTAAGCCAAAATAATATATAATGTTGCATGTTTTACTAATATAGTTGTTTTTGTTCTATAAATTAAGGTTGAACTATGTAGATAACAAATAACAATTGGAATCAAATTAGAACCAAAAAAGACTAGACTATATATAATGATTAATAGATATACACCCCATCTTATGATAATCAAAATTTATGGATGGGGTTATATATCTTACTGGAATTCCAAGAGGACGGTTGAACTTATTCAAAACATTTGAGTACAGTAGCTGATTCAATATCTAACTGTTGGATAAACAAAAAAAATATGCACAAGAAAATAAATCAAACATTCTATTACAATCTTTGAAATTTCACACTTGAATCTTTACATTTGGTTTCCATTTATACTAATTGAAAAGGTTCCTTGAATGGTTGTAACCATTTGTTGGTGTCTATTCGGAATAGTCACGATGTTCCACGAAGCATCGAGACCCTTCATTCTATATTCATTTATAATTCAGTCCTTAAACTATTCTATGTGTACATTTAGGTAACATACTTATTCTAATTACATATTTAGGCAATGAACTACTTGTTTTTGTCATTAAACTCCAACATTCCCCCCTAATGACAAAAGAGTGATTCCTTTTCTTCAAACTTGTGTTATTCTGTTTATCTTCAACTCTTTCATCTCTGTGCTTGTGCAATTTCTCAACTTCTTTAGGTTCTTTAACTTTTATTGTATCTGTTTCTCAAATGCTATATCTCTATCTATATTCGATTTTCCTGATTCGAGTTTTGGGTTTCTCTAACCCGTTTTTTTTTAGAAAAATAATTTGCTCCCGATCAGTTCTTCTCTTATTGATATATTCCTGACCAATTCTTCTCTCTTCTCTTCTTTTGTTGATCTAATCCCGATCAATTCTTTTTCTCTCTTCTATTCTCTTGTTGATCTAATCCCGATCAATTCTTCTCTCTCTTTCTCTCTCTCTCTCTCTCTCTCTCTCTCTCTCTCTCTCTCTCTCTCTCTCTCTTATTTTGTTATTGATATACTTCCGACCAGTAACTTCTTTCTCTCTTATCTTCTTCTAAGGATGCATCTCGTTCTCTTCCTTGCTTATAACCATTACAATCTGCAGCATAGTGTCCAAGCTTGTGACAATTATAGCATTCTATCTCTCTAATATCTCTTCTTCGGTAGTTTTAATCTCACTACAAGAAAATGGGGTTTTAGCGGCGACATAAGTCGCTGCTAATGCCTGAAGATGTCGCTGCTAATGCCTTTAGCGGCGACATGTCGCTGCTATTGCTTTAACACTAAAAGTCAAATGTCGCTGCTACTTGTGTCGCTGCTAAAAGCTGTTGCTGCTATTGCTTGATGTCGCTGCTAATAGTGTCGTTGCTAATACATATTATATTTTTTTTAAATATTTTTAAATAATTAATAATAAACCTGCTATTACAATTTAATACATATTTATATATATTTGTAACCTGCTATTTTATATAAATAAATACAATACGCACTACAAAATTCATAATTATATATATATATATATATATATATATATATATATATATATATATATATATATATATATATATATATATATACAAACAATGTACGTTACAAAAACGTTTGTTACATAATTAGCTAAAACACTAATAATCTAATCATCATCGTCGTTGTCTTCATCATGCTCATCGTTATCGTTTTGAGTACTGAAGTTCCATCATCACATCTTTAAATTGAGGGTTGTTATAGACAGCATCGAAAGTTTCCGGCTACAAAAAAATATATATATATATACATGAGCTCTCATCGAAATTGGCATATAAGAACTAGATATAACTAATACCAACCCATCATTATCAATTACAAGTATATATGTCTCATACTAACTTATCAAAACTCGTTACAACTATTTTTAGCAAATACCGACTTATACATAACCATATTGGCGTTTAAGAAGTAGATATAACTAAAACAACCTATCATCATCAATTATAAGTATATACGTCTTATACTAACTCATCAAGACCCGTTACAAGTACTTTTAGCAAATACACATGTTGCAGCCTTTGAAATAATATTCATCAACTTCGCTGCATATGAATCTATGATTCATCTTTTTTCATTACTAGTCTTTCAATTATTTGATTTAAGTTATTGTGAGTGTGCTTGTTGTACATCTTCTGTCCCAATAAATCTTGATTTTAGAGAGTTCCAAATATATTTTGTTGTTCACATCCCGCAACTTGCATTTACAAATCTTCTAGTAATCCTTAAATTAGATTTGCTGATATCGAACTATCCTTTTTTACATCAATATCATTTGATGTACTTGTTCCTTCTATCAAATCTCAAACACCATTTACCATTATTTTTTTCATCCTTAATGTCCATAATGTATAATTTTCTTTTTTAAAATTGGTCATTGATATGATGATAATGATGTGGTGACTTCTCTATAAACAATATTGTTGTTATCTCTTTTATCTCCCATCATATTCTTTTAATTTGGTTTTATCCTAAACCCAATATATATTCTCCTTTTTATGTTTTTTAAAACAACAAAGTTTCTTTTCTTTAGAAAACTTAATACCATCTTTATTTCCAAAAAAATAATGCCTTAAAAAAAAACTTTTCTTTCTCTTTTTTTCTAACTCTTAACCGACGCCCTTTTTTCACGGGTTTTTCTTTTGAAATGTTGCCTTTGAAGCGTTGTGTCTATACTCTTGAATCGATGCTTCGCTTGATGCCTGCTCCTAATAGGTGCTTTGCTTTTCTTCTTAATCACCTCTTGACTGGTCGATGATTGCTTGACTGTAGTTGAAACCCTATGGTGGCGTTTGGTTTGCGGTATTTTAGAGAAACTAGTGAGATTTTCATTTGAAAATCTCTCTCTTATCATGTTTGGAAAAAAAAAAAAGACGGATTTTATTTTCCTTTAACATTTCACAATCCTCCATTTTAAGCTATTAGAATTCTTCACTACCCCCTTATTATTTCATAATCCCATATTTTTTCATTTCGAATTCCTAACCAAATGATAATGTTACTCTTATCCTCAACCGAACCACCACCTACCTATATTGATCCTACCCAACCCATTCCACCCCACCCCACCCCATCACATCCTACCCTGCCCTAACTACATATACCAAACAATGATAACTATCTCACACTACCTACCTACACCAATCCATTGTACCATAGTCTACCATACCTACCCACCTCATCCTACCCTACCCTACCAACACCTACCCACCCCATCCTACCCTACTCTAACTACATACACCAAACAATGATAACTATCTAACACTACCTACCTACACTAATCCATTGTACCATACTCTATCGTACCTACCCACCCTACCCCTACCTACCATACCCACCCACCCTACCTATACCCACCCCACCTCAACCCAACACAACAAGACATCGTATTGTACTCTCACTCATCCTATCTCACCTATATCTACACATACATACCCACCCCATACTACATTTTCTCACCCAACCCTACCCACCCCAGCCTTACCTACCTACCCACCTACCTTACCCCAACCAATCTTACACCAAATATACATCGTATACTATCCTCACCCATCATATCTTACCCACATCTAGCTATACACACCCATCTCATACTACCCCTTCACATCCCAGCACACCTTACCCACCCACCCCAACCTACCCTACCCTATCAATCCACACCTTGTCCACCTTTTAACATACCTTACCTTACTTTTTATGCACCTACCTACTTTACCCATATCATTTGATACGTATGAAAATAAACAAGACTTTTCAAATAATCAAATTTGAAATCCTGCAATCCAAACACATGACATGATTCAAATCCTGTCATATTTGAATCCTGACATTTTCAAATTCTGTCTTTTTTAAATCCTGGTATATCAAAATCTTGTAATCCAAACACTACCTAAGTTGTATCGAGGATTGCTTGATGGGCTTCTTCTTTAAAAATTAGGTGTTTCTTTCTGATTTTGGTTGCTTTATCTAGATTTGATGCTTATATGCATGATTATCCTATGGTATATATCCCTTTATCTGATTCTAGGGTTTTTGTTCCAATATTACTTCGATGGGTTTACTGTCGTTTGTTTATCGATATGAATGGTGGTCAATTTAGGGTTTGCCTTTACTATGATGTGAATTTTATTCTTGATTCTGATAGTTTCTTGAAATCAAACTAATTTCTTGCTTGTTGCCGGTTTGGTGGTAGAATAATTTCTGTGTTCGGCCTCCCTCTGTAAATTTCTTTGCCAAGTTGCTAAATGACAATGGTTCATCTTCTCATGAATTTCTTAGATTGTATCGGTAAATGATGAGACTTTTGGGTTTGATTAAGCTTGCATCTGATATGGTGATACCACTGTTGAATAAACTAAAAGAATATGCACAAAAAATAAACCAAACTTTATATTACAATCTTTGAAATTTCACACTTGAATCTTTACATTTGGTTCCTATTTATACTAATTGGAAAGGTGTCTTGAATGGTTGTAATCATTCGTTGATGTCTATTCGTAATGGTCACGATGTTTCATGAAGCATCGCGACCCTTCATTCTATATTTATTTATAATTCAGTCCCTAAACTATTCTATGTATACATTTAGGTAACTTACTTATTCTAATTACATATTTAGACAATGAACTAGTTGTTTTTGTCATTAAACTCCAACACTAACATATTCTTATAATGGTTCAAGATGGTTGTAATTAAATAAATATATCTAATTAATAATTAAAATATTTAATTAAATCACTCTGGCCCATCTTTTGAAGCACTTCATCTAATTTACTATGCATGGGTGACTATTGATGGTCTAAAAGCAATTCCCGTTTCAAAACATCTAAATAATGTGTTTGAAAGTTACTATAGTTTTCTTTAGGTATATCCATGCTCGATGATCATAGTGATTTCATATGTTTACAACCACGTATTATTTTGTTTTCAGGACAAAGTGAGTTTAATTATGAAAATCACCCAAAGCGTAGAAGATCTATCATTCGTCAATATGTTCTTTGTCCGGTTGAAAGACTCAACAGACAACTTTTAGAGATTGCACTTGAGCAACCTGAAGTATATCTTAACAAGTCTGACGAAGATATGTTTGTTCCCCAAGGAAATAATCCAATATCGCCATGTGAGACTCTTCTTGGTGCAATGTTACTATCCTCGCCACCTGAAGCTCAAAAACCAACAACGCATGAGTCACCTCTCGTCGCAAAAGTAGCAACAACAACATCTGAATCAGTAGAAAATGTCAACGACCATAAAGAGCCACCAGCAATATAAGAGATTATTCATACCCAAAAATACTTTAACAAACTTATTTCTCAAGTTTTGAACCTATATGCATGATATTCAAGAACACCTGTTGATTGGAGTGACATTTGATGTTTGATATTATGTTTTGATGATAATGATATCATATCCTCATAATTGTTTTTTACATCTAGTTGGATTGCATAATTAAGATATTCCTTTATCTGAGAATAATATATATAGGAGAAGAACCTCATATATGTGTAGCGTTGTAGCTAGTGATATGTATAGATCTCAAAGATATACAAATATAATAAATTGTTGTAAGTTGATCTCCTACCGATAACATAACAACGATGGTACATGATCTCCACTATCATCGTCTGAATTGGAGGTTTTTGTGCTCCAAATCACTCATCAATCAGCCTGCTTTGTAGTATGATCCCCCATGTCATAAAAAAGCGTAAATATATGCAGACACATATATTTGCTTTGAAAGAGGTTATATGTATACGATACATTTTTGAAACATCCATTTCAACATATAATAATATTTAATTAAATTAAGTTAGGTTAACAAGGAAAAAAGTCTAATTATCAATACAATTATCGAAGGAAGTCAACTACTCATTACCCAATTATCTTCATGATTGTTGAAATAATAAGTTTCACTTCACGGGATTCGAACCTATGAGTCAAATACTAGGCTTAATGACTTCTCTACATGTTATAATTGTACCAAAAATAGGTGGGAAATGAGGGGTAAGCAAATATAATCTGCTTAGTGAGCTACTAAATCGATATGGCGTGCACAACATAAAACATGCATACGAGACATGTACAATATCTTAATAAAAGTATTGTGGGAATAGAACCCACTATTTGCACAGTTGTCAACCCTGATTAGAACCGAGTCTATCCAACTCCAACCGGCACCTGAAGTCCGGCCACCTACTCCGTAACTTCCGGAAGTAGCAATTTTATACGCACAAACACGTAGTAAGGCGTTTATATATATAATATATTGGACGTCCAGTGAGGCCAAATAAATGAGCATAGCTCAACAATGGGTTTAAAAAAATTATAAGCATGGCAAGTTTAAAATGAATCATCGAAGCATAGTATGAATGTCAAGGTGTATAATTGGTGGTATCACATGATCATGTAATAAACTGTCACCCAGTGCAATGCATCATATGAAAGTAGGGGTGAGCTCGGTACCGTACCGAACCGAACCGGTACCGATACCGAAAATACCGAAACCGAATTATTAGTATTGGAAGAACCGAATACCGAACCGTATAATTTTATATGGTGTCGGTTCGGTCCCGAATACCGAATTTTAGCTAATTATCGAACCGAATACCGAATCGAAAGTACCGAATACCGAATTTTAGCTAATTTAAAAACCGAATACCGAACCGAATATATTAATTCGGTACCGGTCGGTACCGGTTTGGTACCGGTTCGGGTTCGGGAAATGGTACCCGTCGCTCACCCCTATATGAAAGGATGATGTCCAATAAATATGCACGATGTCTTAGTTAAAATGAACATGTAATCATGTATGCAACACACATATCAATACTAGAACTCACAATTTTAGGCTAAATAGCCTTCAAGTAGCAATGGCCGTCAAAAGGCTTCAAAAGCTTGATTTTCGCCCTTAGCTTTCCAATTTAGCAATTGATACCCATTTTTGGTCTAAACCTATCAAAAAATGGTATTCAAAATATTTATAAGTTTATTGTATCCTATCACAAGATTCGGAAGCCATTTGAAGTGTTAAGTGCCTTCAGTTTGAGTTTCTAAATTCTATCGGCACTGTTGCGCCTCTTAGTGATTTTTATAGACTTTTAGGTGGTAGTTGATGTTAATTTATGGGTTATATGAGGATGATTACATGATGTTATATTGTCATTATAGGGCTTAAAACATGAGTTTCAAGTGTATAGGGCTCGACTCGACGAGTCAAAACTTTCTGGAATCGAAATTACCCTGCAGTTAACACTAACTCGACGAGTCAATAGGGGGACTCGACAAGTCACCCTGCTTTGCACCCCAGAACGACACCTTTGCTGCTCCTGCTCGTGATTTTTCCATTCCAAACTCATTTTCATCGTACTAAAACACCTCAAGGCTTATTTATATGCATTATTTGACTATTAATAACATATATAAACACTTTTAACACAATGATTTATCCATTTTATCATTTAATCTCTTGGATTTTGCAATAATAAAAACCACTTCAACTTTCATGGATTTCATTGTTCCTGGAGTTTATTGTTTGTAATTCCAGAAACTACTCAATTTACTTTACTATTCACACTTATCTTGTGTGAACCATCATCTTGGAGTTCACCTTACTCCCTCATAAGTGTTGATATATACACATAAAGATGAATTTGTCATTTTAAATATAATTATTGTGTGTGGCAAAAACATGTTGAGTACAAATCACCTTTTGTTGCTTTAATTTGTGCCTCTCTCTCTAATAAGTCGACATTATCAACAAAATACAGTTGTTGTGTTTCATCCTATAAAATTTTTGAAAAGCAACCCAACAGAGACTCCCAATGCACTACAAGAATTTAGAATTTTAGCAGTGATAGGTGTTATTAGCGGCGACTAGCATTAGCAGTGACACAAATAGTGGCCACAACGAAGTTTTAGTGACAAATCAATAATGTTATTAGCGGCGACTTTTGTCGCCACTAAAACCTTTTTTTGTAGTGATGAGTAATGCAACGGTCAAATATTAATGATGTAATGTTACATGATTCATGTTCAAAAAACAAGTATGTGATGATGATTTAGAGGGTGTTTGGATTTGCGTTTGAAAAAGTGTTGTAGCATTTTGATAACTAATAATCAGATAATAGTTGTAACAAAAAGTGTTGTCGGAAATGTAGTGTTTGGTTTAGCTTCTGCTGTTTGCTATCGTAATTATCAAATAATCAGTTTTTAAAGTGTTTGAAATTGCGTTTTCACTTGTAAAATGACCGGATAATCACTTATTAAGCAAATAAGCTACATTTTTTAACTTATGAAAAAGTGTGGTAGGATTAACTCTAATCGCAAATAATCACTTATTAACGTATGCAATCCAAACACTTTAAACTAATTATTTACGTTATTGTAACGTAATAAGCTAATAATCTCGTTCATAACGCAAAACCAAACACCATTTAATAATGAAACGTGCTGCCATCAAGTATATATAGATCTATATGATGTTAATTTGTTATTGTTTCAAAATTTAGTTTATATAATGCTTTTATGTTAAATAAATTATTTCTTTTAATATTTTCATTATAAATGATTTTATTACTTTAAAACATGCATTTAGTTTTCTATTAATTATGTTAGATGTGTATTAACAATATTTTTATCTACAAAAATAAATGAAATATTAAAACTGGTCTAAAAGAACTTATCCCATTCAATTTAAACCAGAAATTATTAGTAACTTTTCTTTTATGTAATAACATACGATAAAAATAGATCCAAAAAATATGTAAGTAATACCAACCTTCACACATAGTCCCATATTATTGATGAATTTTTCATATTTTAAAAATATGTGTATGATATAATAGTAGGTTATATACACATGTACTACATTGATTGAGTTTAAAAAAATTAAGAATAAATATTTATAAAAACACATGAAATAATGATAAAATATTGAATTTATTAGATTTTAGTTGATTATATATTATATTAGTTAGATTAGATTATAATAGATTGAATTAGATTTGATTTTGATTAAATTTAATTTTAGTAAGACGTGTGATTGTAGTTTTAACACATGAAAAATTAAATGAATAATCGACATGTGGCAAATTAGTTACTTATTTAATGGTATATATCAATATCAATGTTTAAAATTGGACTAAACGAAAAACTAAACACTTGATCATGGGGAAAAAAAACAATATATCCAAAAATTATACGTTAAGAACAGCCTATTGTATAAGTTGTGATAATTATTGATGACTTTATCATATTTTAAAAACATGTACATAACTTTATGAACAAATATATATATATATATATATATATATATATATATATATATATATATATATATATATATATATATATATATATGTGTGTGTGTGTATATTAATTAACTAATACATTTATAATTGTATCAAAGCAAAAAGGTTAATTACGTTAAATGATAATCTACTGTCATTGTTTTTTCAATTTGGTAGCATACTAAATTTTTTTTGTTTAAGGTAACATACTTTCCAAATCAAGTCACTCAAAGGTAACCGTATCGGATTGAAAGGTAAAAATTATTAACATGACAGTTTCTTTATCCAGTTATCAGTTTTTTAAAAGGGTTTATTATGAAGAAAACCAACACGTTTTCATGTTTTTTTACGTTTTCGTCCCTCCATGTTATTTTTTTTCCATAAAAGTCCTCAAGTTATTATTTTCTTTTTGGTTTAGTGAAATTTGGACATTAGAACGCGTTTTCAGTTTTTTTTTAACCCGGTTCACAATTTATAAGCGGACTCTAATATGTCCAAATTTCACTAAACCAAAAAGAAAAAAATAAGTTGAGGTTTTTTATTAAACAAATTACATGGAGGGACGAAAACGCAAAAAACGTGAAAACATGTTGGTTTTTTTCATAATAAACCCTTTTTAAAATCTATATTGCTTATTTATTTTTAAATTTGCTCAAAACAGCAATGTATAATCAAAAAATATTTTTAAATTGCACAAAATAATGCACATCATATAACAATTAAGTTGTCATTTCTGTATAAAAAATGTTGACTGAACAAAGAAACTGTCACGTCGGTAATTTTTACATTTCAATCTGATATGGTTATCTTGATTGACTTGATTTGGAAATATGTTACTTTAATTAGAAAAAAAACATTAGTATATATACTACCCAAATTGAAAGAATCATAACGGTAAGTTAACTTTTGACGCAATTAACCAAATAAAAAAAAATATAATTAAAATGTGAGACAAATGTCTTTGCAAATAATAACATTCTTCCCATATTGGAGATGATCAAGATGAAAAACTTCAAAAACACTTTTGATTATAAATAGATTTATTAAGATGGATATGCATCAATATCTCTTCGATCGTCTTTCTTAAGAGTGTGGGGACCTTTCCCAAAGCCATCTTTCTGTACACGTCAGCGTCACATCAGCTTTTCTCTCTCCACCTTTCCCCACCTTTCTAACTAGGAAATACCCACCTTTCTAAACCTTTCCATCTTTCTTAATTTTTTTAACATTTTAATTAAGAAAACAATTATTAAATATAAAATAATTAATTTCATAAATATTTAAAAACTATTACATAATAAAATTACGAAACTAAAAAATAAAAACTTACGAAACTAAAAATTAAAAAAATTACATAATCTAAAAAAATTACATAACTAAAAAATTACGAAACTATAGTCGCCATCCCCAACGCTCCGCAACGCTTTTTTTGTGGGCCAAGGCGGTTTCCAAAGCAGCACCTTGTAGATGGTCGTGTGGCCGAAGGAAAAATTCCAAGTCACGATCGTGTTGTTTTTGATTCAGTGCCGCAATGTACGCATTATATCTTTTCTCTTTCAACTCCAATTCTTTTTCTTGTTTTGATTTTTTTAATTCTTCAAGTCGTGCTCGGTGACGTCTTTTATCTTCAAGATTTTGCTCGTGACATGATGAAATTCTTTCGAATTTTGATTGCATCTCTGGGTCGACTGATGTTGATGCTGGTTTTTTCCCCTTGCGGCGTGGTCGTTCAAGACCTAAAAATGCCGCATCAGAAGACGGTGTTCCGATCGTGTTAGATTCGGAAGTTTTGGACCGCTTTCTTTGCGGCTCAACAAAATCATCCATTTTTGGAACGGGGTTCCACTTTGAATGACGTCGAAGCACCTCCCAAGCCGATTGGTGTGGAAACGGCTTACCTTTATTGAGGGCCTTGTATTGTTCTTGGGTGTTGGTGAAAACGTCGTAATCGTTTTCCCCGCTCCGTCGCTGCATCGCATTGTTGTTAAACATGCCGCCAAATTTTGTACAATTGCGGTTCATGTCTTTCCACTTTGAATTAAGTTGGTGGGTGGTGCGGCTAGTTCCACCAACTCGGTTATCAAAATTTTGGAGGATTCGTCCCCAAAAATTTGAACGTTTTTTATTATTTCCGGTAGTTGGATCTTCGGAAATATCGATCCAGGCTTCCGCCAAAGCCTTTTCTTCCATGGAGGTCCACATTTTCGCTTTCATTGGACCCTTTCGTGTAGACCCGGTTGCCGCGGTGTTTACCGGAATCGTCTCCTCGTCGGAATCGTCGGAATCGACGGGTTGAGTTTCGGGTACCGTCTCCTCGTCGTCCTCGTCTCTAGATGCGGGGTCCCGATAAGCAAATGGTTCGAAACCCTCGTGAAATTCTCGCGAGGAATATTGCGGATTGGGTGGGGATTGTTGGGAATATTGCGGATTGGGTGGGGATGGTTGGGAATATTGCGGATTGGGTGGGGATGGTTGGTAATATTGTGGATTGGGTGGGGATGGTTGGTAATATTGTGGATTGGGGGGTGAAAAGTGTGGCACGTATGGTGCCGAGTTATCCGTAAAATTTTGCGGTGGGCGGAAAGAAGGGTTTGATTGAGAAGCCGGTTGTTTGCCGCGTTTTCGACTTGCGGCGGGTTGTTTGCCGGTGTTTCGATCCATGACTTTAAAAAATATAGAGATTGAGAGATGAAAGAGTGTGGAAGAGATGAAAATGGTGAAAGTGGTGAAAATGAATGTGTTGTGAAGATATATTTATTAAGAAAAATAATTAATAAATTTTTTTTTTAATTTTAAACCGTCACTAGACCGTTGGGGGGGGGGGGGGGGGGGGGGGGGAAAAGCCAAAATGTGGAGCGGGGTGCAGCGGGGAGAGGGAGCCGGGCCGGGGAACATTTTATGCGGGGCCGGGGGGCGGGGGTGGTGTAGCCGCCGGCCTTGGCTGATGTGGCGAAGCCGGGTGCCCTTCGGCTTGGGTACTCAGGAGGGTCCTTTTTTTACGCTATACATACTCGATCTATCGATAAGAAAATAAAAATATATATAGACGTAACACCCACCCTCTATAAATAGAAAGGAACGAGTTGATTTAACTCGTGCGTTGCAGCGAAATCATAATTTAACAATAATATTTTTGTTATTTTAAAATAGTTGGATGAAAAAAAATTATATTAAAATATAGATATCAATAATGCGATCATAATGAACAATAATATTTTTGTTATTTTAAAATAGTTGGATGAAAAAAATTATATTATAATATAGATATCAATAATGCGATCATAATGATATATTCAAGATTTTATAAAAATATAATATTAAAGGTTATAACAAACAAAATAACAATTACATATCATATATAAAATAAAAAATAGGTCTGGTACATGTCTGTTTGTCTAATAAAAATAGTTCTAGTAGTAATAAATTTTATATTGAAATGTGAATAAAAATAAAGTGATCATAATGATATCTTCAAATTTCTATAAAACATAATATATCTATTATAGAAAAAAAAAATGACATACTTATTATATATAAAATTATAAAATAAGTCATCTGCTAACCTGTCAGAGATATATGTATAGATATAATGCGATCATAATAATATATTGTTATAACAATGCAAATGTAATAACAAATTAAAAAATATTAAAATATTTTTCCTCAGTAAAGCTTCTGTGAAATAATGTTAAACATGAATAAGGTCCTTTAGTTATCGATTTGATCTTTGTGAAAATAAAACCGATTTCAAATAGATTCCTGAAAAGAAAATTATAATGAAATAAACGTGACAATAAATTAAAATTAAATAGAATTTTTTTCCTCAATATAGTTTTTAACAACATATTTTCTATGCTTGTTTTTTTTTAAACGTCGATACGTCAATTATATTTATATATTAAACAAAATAAAATAAAATTAGATTATCAAAAATAAAAATAAAATAAAAAATTAAAACAAAACAAATATGAATATTCATTGAAAGTTAATATTTCAAAGAAAAATACAAAAGATAACTATATGCTCCTAGAGAATTTGTCATCTTACTGTAAAAATGGGAACACCAAGTTTCGAACACAGCACCTAACATCTATGAAACAAAAGCACTAACCGGCCGCATCACTTCAGTTTCTTGAAATTATCTGGAGAAACAGTATATTTATATATAAGTGTTTTAGCTGCCTGGCACTGTTCAATGAACAGTGCCGAAGTTTGAAATTAGTAATATTAGTAATGTCATGTTAGAGTCAAACTAAAATCAAAATCATTCAAATATAATGGTACAATTTCATAGATCTATAAATGTCATCATAACTATTTATTAAAAATTCTAATCCAATGGTGAATTTAATTAATGTTTATAACAAATCTAAACTAAAGAACATTAAACCAAAAATTAACCAAATAATCATCCTCCAACATAGGACAACTCCCAGCATCTCATCTTCATCCTTGAGAACCTGCCGGAAGAAAAACACAGCATGAACCATATATTAAGTACAGATATAGAGTGCAATTACAAACATATATGAATTTCAAGGAACATTGGGTGTTGCCAAAATAGGTTTTCTTTTAAAGATATTAATCTCCTCAACACCGAAGTAAACAAGAAAAATAATGGTTGAAGCAATGATGGTCGTGTTATTTATACCGAGCATCCTAACGAAATGTGTAAAAAATGTGTAAATAGGCACTAACAAGTATCAAAATGATATATTCGCATATCATAACAAATTACTACATTGAGTGTGCCCCCTCAGTGCATCTGGCTCGGATGAAGGTGTATGGCATTAAACTTACACTTCTGTAAAACACATAAAAGCCTAAGATCGATCCATACGTCTATCTAAAATAATCAAAAGCTCTCCCCCTAAGCTACATAATCATAATCAATCATCATCGCATATAAAAGGGAGACACTCTAACCTATCACACTATTACAGAAGTGTCATGCATTGATGTCGTAATGGCATGTCTATGGTACCTCTACAGGTAGTTCTCTCGGTATTCCTATCTCATATCTAGTGTTTAGGTTCATGCATAACAAAATGCCCAAATTGAATATCTCAAAATGCAATAATCATAGTAACACCAAAGCGCTGTATTACACAATATAATATCAAAATCCAAGATATGTCATGAGAACACCAGTTTTCAAAAATAATATTTTCACAAAGGTTTACGAGTGTTTTAAACAATATTTTCTTTTGATAAAAAAAACTGGCATGAGAGTCATATGAATATGATTGTCACGATCATTATACAAGACACACAGTGGCCATGAATATCCACTCAAAGACTCAAAAATCAAATGGGTCTTCAAAGTTATCCACAAGATCCATAGTGAATAAAATAATCTAATATTAGAATTTGACTACCAATGTATATATAATTTCCTAACCTCCCGACCCTTTATTACCATTATTATGTTTAAACTTTAAGAGGGTTATTATGTTGGAAAAAAGTGTAAATTTTTCAAAGAAAAAAGTGTATTTTCCATGTTATTGGATCAAATATAATATTATATAATTGTGAGATATATAATTAATATTTTGTGGGTTTGTATTCTCCTTGAAGAGAGGATTACAACAATATAAATAACATCCAAAACGGAGTTAAGATGAATGAGATATCGATGCTCAAATATTGGTGTTTGATGTGGGTAAATGCAACTTAAAAGTGTGAAAACTTGTCCCACGTAGGAAGAAGGACCAAATCATCAGTGGTTTAGAAGGAGAAGCCTTGACAAGCATGACAAGTTACTCCAAGACAAATCTTGGGTCCAAACAGTAGCAAATCATTAAACTTGTGTGCGGCCGCATCTGCCTCGTACTTTGTATAAGGTTTTTTTTTTGTGAGTCACGTTCGTGTCTTGGACGAATCTAGACAATTCTAGAGCTGTTACAGAAATGGTTTGATGATACAATTATTATGTTTAATTATTAATAAAAAATGGTTTTCTTTTTATTATTACAATTAAATATAATTAATTTGTTGTTACAACTCATGGTTTAATAATACAATTATTATATTTAATTACTAATAAAAAAATGATTTTTTATTATTACAATTAAATATAATTAATTTGTTGTTACAACTCATGTCCTATAAAAGTGATAGAGATGCAAACACCAAAATACACTTGAAAGACTTGAAAATATACTTGAATATTTTGAAAGACTTTGCACTTTAAACGGCGAGACGCTGTTGCTTCCAAGAACCAAAATCACTTAGAATTCTCGTGAATTTTCAGGCAAGTTGGTTACCTCCGGCAGTACATGCTGCTTTGGCTGTTGTACCCTGGGAAACAGACTTCGAATATGTTTTAAGGGAATCGTGTCAAACACGAGACTCAGCCTTCTTTTCCGTATTGTAATTTACTTTTCAGTATTGTTATTTCTATTACTTGTAATTTTAATTTCCGTATTTTATTTATTTCCGTGTATTGTAATTTTATTTCTGAATTGTAATTCGTAATACATTTCTTATATTTTATAATTGGTATCGGGCATACTATTCTTACAATCTTAAAACAGATTTTACAACCACGATACCGGTTAGAAAATTAGGAATTTTAAAGAAATTGTTTCTTCGATTCAAACAAGTTTTGTCTCGAAGTAAAAATTTCTATTACATTATTGTTTCGATTCAAACGAGTTTTGTCTCGAAGCAATTGTGTTTTCATTTCATTAATTATTTCTGTTTCGTTACAAACGAGTTTTGGTTTCGAGAACGGATTTAATTTTTGCAACAGCCTTGATTAAGTGTTTAATTTGAACGGCAGATTCGATTATTCACTTTTGGTTTCTTAAGTATTGAACGGATGATTTAATTTTAACTTTTAATATAAATTTGTTATTATTCTAGTTCGGGTTATAAGTGTTTGATTGAACGGTTGATTCATTCTTCACTTTGGTGTTAAATTGAACGGCAGATTCAATTTTCAATTTTAGTGATAAAATTGGTTGTAATAATTTTTTTTTGTTTTAAACTGATTAAATTGAACGGTTGATACATGTTTAGTCAATTGAAGTATTTGACATTGTTTATAATAAAAGATTTAATTTTGTTATAAAGTGATTAAATTGAACGGTTGATTCAAGTTTGATCAATTAAAGTATTTGACATTGTTTATAATAAAAGTGTAAACTTATTATAAAGTGGAAAATTTTCTTTAATTAAAATTATAAAGAATTTATTTTCTTTAGACGTTAAAGAAAAATGGAAATGTTAGATGGAATTGTGTCACGGCCGATGACTTCAATTATAACATCTATTGCTAAACCATCGATTAAAAGATGGTTAATTTGATTGGAGTTCAAAATGAGAATAATTTTGCCAATCATATTGAGAAATCAGAATTGTTTTTTTGATTTAGATATCGAACCATGTGTGGTTCTTGAAGGCAACGGTGAAGTTGCAAGTGTGATGAATGTGAATATCACCGCAATGATTTCTGATGTAGAATTGGTAAAATATGAACCGAACGAATGGTGGATTGACACTGGTTCTACCCGACATGTGTGTTCAGAGAAAAGTTTGTTTACTACTTTAAAGGTAGTTAATGGAAAAAAGATCTCCATGGGAAACTTGGATACGGTTGATGTCAAATGTGAAGGCGATGTGATCTTGAAGATGACATCCGGAAAAAGTCTTAAGTTGACAAATGTTCTGTATGTACCGGAAATTCGAAAGAATGTGGTTTCCGGATGGCTGTTAAACAAGTTTGGATTTAAAATGATTTTTGAATCTAATAAATTTGTTTTGACCAAGAATGGTCATTTTGTTGGAGGAGGTTTTGCTTTGAATGGAATGTTCAAAATAAATTTGATGATTTTGAAAAGTAATTTTAATAAAACGACTACAAATTCGGTTTATTTGACAGAGTCTTCTAACGTATGGCATGGTCGTCTTGGACATGTCAATTTTAATTCTTTACGTCGTTTAATTAAGTTAAATTGCATTCCATCTTTTCATATTGATTCAAATTATAAATGTCAAACTTGTGTTGAAGCCAAACTTACAAGATCGTCTTTCCAATCGGTTGAAAGAATAACCAAACCACTTGATATGATTCACACGGATGTGTGTGATTTAAAATTCATTCCTACGAGAGGTGGTAATAAGTACTTTATCACGTTTATTGATGATTGTACTAGATATTGATATGTTTACTTGATGAAAAGTAAAGATGAAGCAATCGATAAATTTGTTTTATACAAACAAGAGGTTGAGAATCAACTCAACAAAAAGATTAAGGTTGTAAGAAGTGATCGAGGTGGTGAATATGTGTCACCTTTCGCGGATTTATGTGCTCAACATGGAATCTGACACGAATTCACCGCTCCTTACTCACCTCAACAAAATGGAATTATGGAAAGAAAGAACCGAACATTGAAAGAAATGGTGAAGGCCATGTTAATTAGTTCGGGAATGAGCCAAGAAATGTGGGGGGAAGCTATCCTCTCGGCTACTTATCTTTTGAATAAGATACCCCGCAAGAAAATGGACAAAACACCATATGAACTTTGGATGGGAAGAGAGTCATCCTATAAGTACTTACGAGTGTGGGGGTGCCTAGCAAAGGTTGTTGTACCGGCACCTAAGGCTCAAAAGATAGGACCTAAAACGGTTGATTGCATATTTATTGGTTATGCACATCATAGTACTGCCTATCGGTTTCTTGTGTATGAGTCTAAAAATCCAGAAATTCACAAGAATACCATCATGGAATCAAGGAATGCATCCTTCTTTGAGAATATATTTCCTTGTTCACAAAAGGATCGTGCTAGTTCGTCTAAATCGAGTGACGAAAATGTCCAAGATGAGACATTAGGACAACCTGAAAGAGAAGAGGTTGAGCCTAGAAAAAGTAAAAGGAAAAGGGTTGGAAGATCATATGGAGATGATTTTGTCACTTACATGGTTGAAAGTAAACCCAAAACTTACCAAGAAGCGGTAACCTCTTCTGAAGGACCTCAATGGAAAGAAGCCATCAAGAATGAAATTGATTCAATTTTACAAAATCATACTTGGGAACTAGTGGACCTTCCTGAAAGTTGTAAACCACTAGGTTACCGATGGCTTTTTAAGAGGAGAATGAAACCTGATGGTTCCATTGATAAATATAAAGCACGTTTGGTAATCAAATGTTACAAACAAATGGAGGGTGTTGATTACTTTGATACATATT
The DNA here is from genome assembly GCA_020465985.1 of Centrapalus pauciflorus. Taxonomy (NCBI): domain Eukaryota; kingdom Viridiplantae; phylum Streptophyta; class Magnoliopsida; order Asterales; family Asteraceae; genus Centrapalus; species Centrapalus pauciflorus. Next base: position 142,246 of record JAANYP010001746.1, on the reverse strand, counting down.
CGTCGGTGATGCGAATAACATCCATTAGATGGTGCTTGCGATTGCCGCAATAAGAAATCTAGAAGTGCACCAAATGGATGTGAAGACGGCTTTTCTAAACGGTGAGTTAGAAGAGGAGATCTACATGGAGCAACCCGAGGGTTTTAGTGCTCCCGGATGTGGAAAGAAAGTTTGTAGGCTTGTTAAGTCGTTATATGGCTTGAAGCAAGCTCCCAAACAATGACATCAAAAGTTTGATCACGTCATGCTAAAAGGTGGATTCAAAATTAATGAGTGCGACAAGTGTGTGTACATGAAAGATACAAAACATGGATATGTAATTCTTTGTTTATACGTAGACGATATGCTTATCGTTGGTAGTAACAAAAGAATGATTAATTCAACGAAAGAGATGTTGAAATCCAAATTTGACATGAAAGACATGGGTTTAGCGGAAGTGATTCTTGGTATTAAAATCACACGAACCCAAGATAGTCTTGTGTTAAGTCAAACTCATTATGTGGATAAAATTCTTGAGAAATTTAGTAATGGTGATTCTAGTATAGCTAGAACTCCAATTGACACTAGTCAACATCCATCTAAAAATAGAGGTGAAAGTGTTAATCAACTAGAATACTCAAGAATTATAGGCAGTCTAATGTATTTAATGTCTTGTACAAGACCGGACATAGCATACGCTGTAAGCAGGCTAAGTAGGTACACGAGTAAGCCGAGTCGAATTCATTGGAAAAGTGTGATACGAGTACTTCGCTATTTGAGATATACTCGAGAGTACGGACTGCGTTATGAGAGATATCCAGCTGTGATAGAAGGATACATCGATGCGAACTGGATATCTAATATAAACGATTCTAGATCTACAAGTGGATATGTATTTACACTTGGTGGGGCTGCTATTTCTTGGAAGTCTTCCAAGCAAACAGTGATAGCTAGATCTACGATGGAATCTAAATTCATCGCATTGGATAAATGTGGTGAAGAAGTCGAATGGTTACGTCAACTTATTGAAGACATACCAAAGTGGCTGAAACTTTACTATACATTGTGATAGCCAATCTGCGATTGGTAGAGCGCATAGCATAATGTATAATGGTAAGTCAAGGCATATTAGACGTCGTCATAATTCGATACGACAACTACTCTCAACAAGTGTTATTACTGTTGACTATGTGAAGTCAAAGGATAACATTGCGGATCCGTTTACAAAAGGCTTAAATAGAGAGTTAGTTTTAAAGTCGTCAAAAGGAATGAGACTAAAGCCCATGAATGAATAACGAAATCAGATTCTAAAGAAATCGGATACGAGGATAGATCATCATCAGAAATCCAATCGTCTACATCCGGTGATGTAGACGTCTCATGTCCCGACATCAATGACTTCAACAACTTCTTATCATCTTCTGGATAATGCTCTCTATCATAGAAGTGTGAAGACTTAACAAAACAGATGGACTCGGCTGTGTCATTAGGCTTTTGCATCGCCTTATCAACATCAAAACTGACTCGCTCATTCCCGACCCGAAGCGTAAGCTTCTTATCAAATACATCAATGATGGCGCGGGATGTAGCTAGGAAAGGTCTTCCTAGAATGAGCGGTCCAGTGCAGTCTTCGCTCATGTCCATGATCACAAAGTCGACAGGGAAAAAAAACTTATCCACTTTCACCAGCATATTCTCAGCAATACCCTGTGGGAACTTAACTGATCTATCGGCTAGCTGAATACTCATGCGTGTAGGTTTAGGATAACCTAACCTTAACCGATCATATAACGAAGAGGGTATTAAATTAATGCTAGCGCCCAGATCAGCAAGAGCGTTAGTAACGTGGAGAGGCCCTATATGACAGGGTATCGTGAAACTACCCGGATCATCCTGCTTAACTGGAAGCTTGTTCTGGAGGACAGCTGAACATTCAGCATTCATCTCAACTGTAGCTAGATCCTCAAGCTTCTGACGGTTAGAAATGAGGTCTTTCAGGAACTTGGCATACTTAGGCATCTGTGTAATTGCATCAACAAATGGAATGTTGATCTGCAACTGTTTAAACAGTCCCAGAAACTTGTCATACTGCTTATCTTGCACCTCTTTCTTCAACCGATTAGGATATGGGATACGTGGTTGGTAAGGAGTTGCTGCATGGACTTTTGGAGATGGGACTTGTTCGGGACTTACTGATTCTGGTAGATGCACTTGGTCCGCAGTGGTCTCCGACCCTTTCTCAGCTGAGGGTTAAGAAGGAGGAGGTGGAGGGTTAGACGGTTGAGAACCTTTGGTTGTCTTTCCACTTCTTATTACAACCATCTTTGCTTCCCCTCTAGGATTCGGAGTTGTATTACTAGTAAGCTCTCCTGACTGCCTCTCATTCAAAGTCTTAGCCATCTGACCAAGCTGATTCTCGAGATTCTTCATCGCTGATTGCTGATTACGATTGATCACAGACTGCTCGGCCATGTACTTTGCCATCATTTCTTCCAAACTCGGCTTCTCTTGAGCAGAAGTGTTTTGGTTCTGCCCTTGATATTGCTGATGGCGAGGATTCTGAAGAATTTGAACATTTTGGTTTGGTACAAATCCTTGGCCACGAGGTTGGAACCTCTGTCCTTGCCCCTGCTGAAAACCTTGGTTATACCCCTGATTATACCCTCCCAAACTACCTTGATTGTAACCTCCTGAATTGCCCTGATTGTAACCCGCGTGAGGGTTAAACTGTGGGCGAGGGTGAGCGAACCCTAAAGGTCGAGGATGAGGGGGGGTTAGAAAACCCCTGTGGTCTAAAGGTGTTCTGAGAGGAGTAATGCAGGTTATTATTGGGTCTTGGAAAACCTTCGGTTGTGTACTCATGATCTCCAAAAGAAAGGTAAACTTCCTCCTGTTGGTACTCAGTAGCATATGCAGCCTGACACTCATAACCAAAATAAGCTCCACCACAATGTTCACACAATCACACCCTTGCTGTATGGCATGCACAGGGTATGAAGATGAAGCTTGTGACTGGCCATTTGATTGCTTTGTTATAATGGATATCTGAGCAGTGAGATTAGCGATGGCTTCAGCTTGCTTTGAATCATTTGCTCCCCAACCAAAGTATTCACTCGGTGGCTGAGTTTGACTTAAGACCAGATCATCGATTATGTCAAAAGCCTCTTCAGAATTCCTCTTATACACCGACCCGTTACAGGCTGAGTCGATCAGTGATTGATACATGGGGTGAACATTCTCATAGAAAAGCTTGACACGGTGATTAAGTGTCATGTTATGATTAGGGCATTTCATGATGGACTCTGTATACCTCTCCCATGCGACATATAGAGAATCGTCAAGTTTCTGCTTAAATGAGAGAATGTCACTCATAAGCTTAGTAGTCCGAGACGGAGGGCGGAATTTGAGTAGAAATTTGGATTCCATTTCGTCCCAAGTACGAATCGAGTTCGAGGGAAGGGACTCATACCACATCATGGCACGTCCGGAAAGAGAGTAAGGGAAAAGCATCAATCGAATTACTTCCCTCGGAACTTGATTCGCTTTATACCCACTGCATGCTTTCCGGAATTTCTTCAGGTGGGAATACGGGTCCTCAGAAGATAAACCGCAGAATTGCGCGTTACTCTGAACTAAAGCGATCAGACTCGACTTTAGCTCAAAATTAACGGCATCAAATCCAGGAATAACTATCGCACCTTCCGAGTCATCGGTGACCGGTTGGTTAAGTTCAAGCATTGTCCTTCGGTCTCCCATTGTGAAAGAGGACGACTCAGAAGAAGACGAAGAATCAGAAGATGAAGACGGTGAAGAAGGTGAAGGACTAGAAATCGGAGGTAACTGGACACAAATGTCTACGTGACCTTCCTCCACCGGATGAGGAACAATATGGTCAGTAGAATCAGATAAACTAGACAGTCCCTCAACTAAAGGGTGCGATTGATCACGAAGACGGCTACTGAATGCTCGCTCAGGTTCGGAGTATGCGCTGACGATATTAGGATTACGACGACTCATACATCGAACACCCTTTAAAGAAAAACGAAAACAGACTGAAAATTTAACTTTTCAGAGGGATTGCCCCTAAAAAGGATCAACTAAACTACCGGTGTTGGTTGTTTCTTAAAGCTCACACCGTTCCCCGGCAACGGCGCAAAAACTTGACGCGTGCAAAACACACCTCAGGTTTTAATGTCTAAATGAACCCAAAGTATAAATTACACAACTGGCAGTGTACCAATCGTGTGCAATATAGCTTTAAGAATCACCCAGGATTTATCGAACTCAGGGAACGGAATAAAGATCGGAGACTCAAATACTACAACCTAAACCAATATTTAGCTATTTTAGACGTTTTGAGGAAGTTATCAACTAGAGACAATAATTAAAATTAATTAACAGAATAAGTAAAGCAAACTAAGTAACACAAGAATAAAAAGTTAAACTAATTTTTTTTGCTTTTTCAAATTAAATAAAAACTAATTCTAGCAAACACGGATTAAACTAAACAACTAAAGCAAGCAAGTAACGACAACTAAATTATACGAACCAAACTAACTAAAGCGAAATCAAATCAAACTAACTTAAGCAAGTAAAGAACGATGTTAAATTTTACGAAACTCTTATATTATGAAAGTGTCACCCACTTGAAATTTAGAAAACTATGATTAATTGGCGATGGATTGAATTGACTGACTAAAGACAAATTGGTTGATAACCAATTATAAATTCAATTAAGCTCGGATTTTAGTTTAATTTACCGATTATTTAATTACTTCAAGTTAAAATATTTAATCTTGATAACCACGTGATGAAAACAAAGCAACTCGTCAAAACTCCAATATTAACCAGTAAATCTTATAATCGCAACACAATGCCTAAAGATAATCGATTAACACCGAAATCCAACAAATCAACTTTGTCACTTTAAAAATCAAACTTTAAGATTTGTCAACCCTATTATCGTAACACAATGCATAAGAACCAACAAACGCATAAAATTCTAGATTAACAATCAACTATCAAATCATTATCGCAACACAATGCCTAGAAGAGATAATTGACTATTAATTTTTCATTCAAAGCATCAATTTTTATTAAAAACGCAGATTAAACCAACAATTATTTTCGCAAAACATAGCTAAACGATTGATAAAAATCTGATTTTTAACAAGAATTTATGAAGAACATCAAGAATCTAGTAATATAAACCAAAACCCGTCAATCAATCCAATAACATACCAATTAATACATAGAATTCGTTATCCCAAGCGAGTGAACAAGAAAACTATTCACTAATCATATTAAAAACCGTAATTAAACTAAAATAAATAAAAACCATTGCGAAATCAGAGGGTTTAAGGAACGAATGTACCAAAACCGTAGCTATCCGTGCGAAATTAAACTCCAAAACTTGAACCGAATGCTTGTAAATACAAGAAATTTGAAACCTTTCACTAAACTCTGATTAAAATACGTGAAAGATGAAAGAAAGCTCTGAAAATCGTCTGAATCGCACCGAATGCTTGTGAATCTAAGAAAACCGAAAACCTCCACTAATCTATGATTAACTCTTGTGAAAACCGAAGAAAAACGTAAGTAAAAAAGCTCTGAAAATCGCTACTAAACTCCCAAATTTCGATACCCTTCGGTTGCTGCAAACTAGGGTTTAAAAAACGAATTTCGTGGGCTGGGCTTCTTACGCAGCCGCGTAGGGTTAAGTCACGCGGCTGCGTAGCTGTGTTGACTGGTCTTACACCACCTGGCTACATGGTCTTGTAAAAGTCTGTTTACGCGGCCGCGTGAAAGAAAGCTACACGGCCGCGTAGGGCAATTTTTAGCAAATCTCCGAATTTGATTAGGGAAGCTAAGTGGACTTCAATTCCTCGTTCTTTTGGCCTCGATTTCTGTTCCAATGTCGATTTAACGACTTCTGACCTGCGAAACATAAATAATAATAAAATCAATATCGTTTTTGCGCATTTCGGTCTGAAAACCACACAATATGCAAGGGAAATGATACAAAATATATGTATAAATATGCACATATCAAAATACTCCACACTTGAGCTTTGCTTGTCCCCAAGCAAACCGCAACATAAAATGTTTTCAACCAGGCCTCAATTCAAAATAAACTCTCTAGAAACATGCAAGACTCAATAGCATTAAAGATCCATAAACTATGAATTTGAAGCCAACGCAAGAAACAATGAGACCACAAGATGCAAAAAGAATAGAATGACAATGTCAACAACTTCCCACCTAATTACATGACTCAGCACCTCACAGATTTCACTCATCACTCAAGTGTATAGGCTCGTGTGTTTTCACAAATTTCGCTCAATGTCAAGTAATGTTAAAAGAATATGAGCATATGTTTGAGAGTAAATCACACCGCCATCACTCAATGTTTGAAAATAGAGCACATAAAGGTCTTAATAGGTTGTAACGAGGCTAGGCTAAGGGCATGGGAAATGTATGGCCAAAGTGGACTAAAAGAATGGGATCCAAGATAAATCAGCAAGCAATAGAATCGAGTAACCAACATTTGACCAAATAAATCACTGAGAATATTACCCAAATAATCTGGCTTGATTTACCATATCTAAAAGCAGCTCAGAATGACAAAAATTCGTTTCACTTTCTTATTCCAATACCTTCTCTTTTTCTTTATTTATTTCTTTTTTTATAGCGTTGAATTTCCAAACACCGACTATATGCAATCTGCACCCAAAAAGAACTCTCTTAACCACACAAGCATTGACGCGGTACAACACTAGAAAAGTCAAGAAGAACACAAAAGCATAGAATCACATATGACTCGAAAGCTATCAAAACAAAGGGAAGGTTTACACATACCTATCCTATGCAAGATTTCAACCATTGAAAATTCATTGGAATTTTACGTGTCTTCGATCAATCTCATACATGTGGGGGATGATTGGAATGTGTTTTCAATCTATCTCTCATTCATGTGGGGGATTGTTGGAAAAAAGTGTAAATTTTTCAAAGAAAAAAGTATATTTTCCATGTTATTGGACCAAATATAATTATATATAATTGTGAGATATATAATTAATATTTTGTGGGTTTGTATTCTCCTTGAAAAGAGGATTACAACAATATAAAGAACATCCAAAACGGAGCTAAGATGAATGAGATATCGATGCTCAAATATTGGTGTTTGATGTGGGAAAATGCAAGTTAAAAGTGTGAAAACTTGTCCCACATAGGAAGAATGACCAAACCATGAGTGGTTTAGAAGGAGGAGCCTTGACAAACATGACAAGTTACTCCAAGACAAATCTTGGGTCCAAACAGTAGCAAATCATTAAACTTGTGTGCGGTCGCATCTGCCTCGTACTTTGTATAAGGTATTTTTTGTGTGAGTCACGTTCGTGTCTTGGACGAATCTAGACAATTTCTAGAGCCGTTACAGAAATGGGTTGATGATACAATTATTATGTCTAATTATTAATAAAAAAATGGTTTTCTTTTTATTATTACAATTAAATATAATTAATTTGTTGTTACAACTCATGGTTTAATAATACAATTATTATATTTAATTACTAATAAAAAAACAATTAAATATAATTAATTTGTTGTTACAACTTATCTCCTATAAAAGTGATGGAGATGCAAACACCAAAATACACTTGAAAGACTTGAAAATATACTTGAATATTTTGAAACACTTTGCACTTTAAACGGCGAGACGTTGTTGCTTCCAAGAACGAAAATCACTTAGAATTCACGTGAATTTTCAGGCAAGTTGGTTACCTCCGGCAGTACACGCTGCTTTGGCTGTTGTATCCTGGGAAACAGACTTCGAATCTGTTTCAAGGGAATCTTGTCAAACACGAGACTCAGCCTTCTTTTCTGTATTGTAATTCAGTATTGTTATTTCTATTACTTGTAATTTTAATTTACGTATTTTATTTATTTCCGTGTATTGTAATTTTATTTCTGAATTGTAATTCGTAATACATTTCTTATATTTATTAATTGGTATCGGGCACACTTGTAACAACCTAACTTGTGCCAAGCTTGTAAATATCCGATTTTGAGATAATAATGTAATTTTATTTACATTATTTATGATGTAATATATATTAAGTTTGAAATTATATGACTATTTAAAATTAATTGAATATTTATATTATAAATCATTAAAGATGACCAAAATAAAAGAGATGTAAAATACAAAAGTTTAGTGGGTTAAACAACAAATATAATTAAATAATATATATAAACCGAAATAATGATCATTTAAGATCATTAACTAAAATTTACTTCTCTCTCTACTCTCTCTCTACACATATCCGGCAACCTCACAAAACCATCAAGAAATTCAAGAAATTTGTGTTTAATTGAGGATTGAAGACAACAAGAGGTTACAAACAACATCAAGCAACATTAATCTGCAAGAAATTAAGGTAATTCTTGACTCAAATCTCAAATATTCAAGAGTTTGGTTCGGTTTTTATTAAAAACCGAAACCAAGGGATTTAAATGTAAAGACTTCAAGTTGCATGTATAAGATTATGAAAGATTATGATGAATTGAAACTAATAAAAGTGATAGAAACAAGAATTTGTGATTAGATTGTCCAGAAATGATGAAATCGGAAATTTTTATAAAAACTTGTGTTCTTGGCAAAAATAATCATTTTTGGATGATCTTGATCAAATAATGATGTTATTGATAGGGAAAAATGTATAAAAACACTCAAATAATGATAATACATCAATAAATATAGTTGCATGTCAATTATTAATGTGTTTAGTGTAAATTGATGAAAATCCGTATGAATAAAATAAAGAACATCAAGAACATTTCTGGAAAATGTATGAACTTGAAGGATCCGAATTCGGATATGTCCGAATTCGGATAAAGCACCAATTCGGATCCCATATATTTCGGACCAATGATGCTAATTTCGGATCTATAATGATCCTAAGTTGGTTCCCAAGTCATCCTAAATTCGGACAATGCTTAAATTCGGATGACAAGGACCGAATCCGGATGGTCCATTTCGGATTGATCCGAATCCGGATCCGAATCCGGATTGATCCGAAACCCGATTCTATATAATTTGATATTTTAAGTAAAATAAATGATTATATAAATATATATATTAACATATATATATTTAGTGAATGTTTGATGAATTTAAAGAATAAAGATTGATGAAATGAAAGTTATCAGAATCAGATAGAAATAAAGAATTCAATGACCAAAAGAAATAATGAAATTCCATGATAATGATGATGATAAAGATGATGAAGTTAACATGATTTTATCATGAATGAATTTGAACAGGTTCAGTATATTATCTGAACAAAGACTAAAAGACTTAAAAGCGGGTCAGAGACTTGATTTGACAAAGAAAAAGAATTGACAAGATTACAGATTGACAAAATCCTGAGATAACTCAGGTGGCAGATTTTTATATCTGTTTGACCAAGACCCAAACTGTGAGTTATAGATATTCAAATTGAACATGCAAAGATCCGTTTGAGATATATTGATGCTGTTACATTATTTGACATTCATTTATCAGCTGGATTGAGACCTGTGCACACCATGGATGGGTGTTGCCCAGTGAATCATGATAGCTATTTGCTTATCATTTCATATTGCATTTACCAGCACTTCAGACTTTGCTTTATGATTCGTTGCTATCATGACTCCTAAGACTTATGCTTACTTCATTGATCAGACTTGATAAGATTTATTCAGCTTGACTAGCCCTTATGGTCTATTGTTCTAGACCCGGCTATTCCACCAGTTCTCACGAAATTGGTAATGACCTCCGATGTTCGGCCATGTTGACCTACTGGTAGCTAGCCCAGTATGTGGCTGATCCCCACGATATAAGCGTGAGTGTGGTTTGAACATCATCCGATCTTAAGATACTATATCTCAATCATGATGAGGGCTGTAGCGGCAGCCAAGACATATCACGCTTAGATTTATGACTCCGCTTGACACGCATGTTAATATTGAAAATCTATAAACTCACTAAGCTTTGCTTACAGATGTTGCTTTAAAATTTTACAGGAAAAGCCAAAGGAAAATCACCTGCAGGACCTAGTATTTAGGTCATTCAAGATCCAAGTTTTGAAGCTTGCCTAGACCACTTCTCAACAAACTTTCTGGTACTGATTGGAAGACAGCTAATGTGGTGGTTCTGGGTAGACTTGATGTGATGATTGATGTTATGAATAGATTAGATGTTACCCTTTTATAACTTAATTTTGAAATATGTAAACTTATTCCTAATCATGTATGTACATGTAATTTTATTATTCCGCAATTTAATTACCCTATCTTAGTATGGTTGATATCGTATTGCATGATGTGGGACCTAGACTGGTGAGCACTGCCCCGTAAGGGGTGGTCTTCGCAGGATGGTATCAGAGCCCATAGTTTGAGTGAATCAAGTATTACGTGAGTATACTTGATCTCAAACTGAAGCAATACATATGTATCAATCATTTAGGTGGTTTGAACTGAGATAGGATGTACAGACTGTTAGGATGGGAAAAAGGGTACATAGATCTAAGCCTATAAACTGATAGTTAATTTATTTTAATTTTTCAGTAGAAGATGTCAGGATCAGGATCAGGTGATATTCCCAACAATATGACCCAACAACAAATGTTTGAAATGATGCAACAATTTCTAGCCCAACACTCAGAACAACAAAACAAAATGATGCAAGAACAGTTTCGTGCCAGAGATGAGGCCGAAGCTAAAAGACGCGAAGAAAAGAAAAATAAGAGAAAAGAAAAGCAAGTCCAGACCAATGAATCTGATTCTGATAATTCAAATCCAGAAACCCAAATAGCTCAGCCAAAAGGCTGCAAATTCAAAGATTTTAAAGCGAGCGGTGCCCTGAACTTTGAGGGTACAGTGAATCCGATTCAGGCGATGGATTGGATCAGTCATACGGAAGAAATTTTTAGAATCTCTGACTGTTTAGATTCTAAGAAAGTGAGCTACGCGTCTGCATTGTTTGTTGGAGCTGCACGTGCCTGGTGGAAAACCCAGCGAAGTATCTATGGTGAGGAGGTGATTCAGACTTTAGAATGGGAACAGTTTCTAGACATGTTCAATGCGAAATACTGCCCGGTCGACCAGCGAGATAAAATGGAAGTACAACTGATGCAGCTGACTCAGGGAACAAAGACAGTCGACGAATACGAGCACGAGTTTTCGCGATTATGCGGTTATTCTTCATACCAGGTTGCTACTGAAGAAAGGAAAATGAATAGGTTCCGAGTAGGACTCAATCCTAGATACAGACATCCGATGAGCGCGATCAAATACAAGAGTTACTTAGAAATGGTAGAAGCGGCTAGACAAATCGAACGAGGTTACTTAGAATACGGCGATCAGCTATACGCTCCGTCTACCAATCCGATGAATCCGTCTCCTCCAAAGAAACAGCGATTTGGCAGATTCTTTAGGCCAAATAAGTCTCCGTCACAATCTCAGCAACCATATCAGCACAGTTCACAACCGAAAGCGCAAGCTTACTCACTGACAAACGAGCCTCGATTCTGCAAGAGATGCAGAAAGTCTCACATGGGACTATGTAATCCGGATGACGTTACTTGCTTCTCATGCAACATGATAGGTCATAGCAGCGAGGAATGTCCACAGCAGGGACGTGGATGTGCAAAGTGCGGGAAACGAGGGCACTTCATGTATCAGTGTAGAAGCGGGCCGCGATATCAGTCTCAATCATCTGCGGGAGGTTCTTCGGGAAAAAGTTCTGCTGCAACGCCAACTGCCCGGACACGAGCTTTCCAAATCACCGCCGAGGAAGCCAAAGAAACGCCTGATGTAGTTACGGGTATGTTTTTACTTAACTCGATTCCGGCACGTATACTCTTTGATTCTGGCGCAAGTCGTTCTTTTATATCGACTTCTTTTGCATCAAGATTACATAAAGCTCCATCAAAACTCCCTGTGATTCTAGACATTGAGACAGCCAGTAACAATTTCGTTATGGCTGATTCCGTTTACCGAAACTGCACTCTACTTGTAAATAACATTGTATTCAACCTCGACCTCATCCCAATACCGTTAAAAGAGTTCGACGTTATTATCGGCATGGATTGGCTAACGAAAAATGAGGCTACAATTATCTGCAATCGGCGAATCATTAGAATCAAATCTTCAGACGGCCGAGTACTTGAGATCAAGGGCGAGAAGCGGAAAGGTGCGCATTGCTTTATATCTGTAGAAAAAGCTCACAAATACTTGTCTAAAGGTCACGAATCCTACCTTTGTTATGCTCTATCTGAGTCCAGTCCTGAAAAGAAACCTTTATCCGATATTCCTATCGTCTATGAGTTCCCAGACGTATTTCCTGACGACATTTCCGGAGTGTCACCGGAACGACAAGTTGAATTCAGTATTGACTTGGTTCCTGGTGCGGCTCCTATCGCAAAAGCTCCATACAGACTTGCACCTGCAGAAATGCAGGAAATGTCAAAACAACTGCAAGAGCTGTTAGAGAAGGGGTTTATCCGACCGAGTTCTTCTCCGTGGGGTGCACCAGTTCTGTTTGTCAAAAAGAAAGACGGAACTTTCCGTATGTGCATCGATTACCGCGAGTTGAACAAGGTTACAATAAAGAATAAGTATCCTCTACCCAGAATCGATGATCTGTTTGATCAGCTGCAAGGAGCCAGCTATTTCTCGAAGATAGATCTCCGTTCTGGGTATCATCAGTTAAAAGTCAGAGATGAGGATGTCCCAAAGACAGCCTTCCGTACAAGATACGGTCATTACGAATTTCTCGTAATGCCTTTCGGCTTGACAAATGCACCAGCGGCATTCATGGATCTCATGAATCGTGTGTGCAGACCAATGTTGGATAAATCAGTTATCGTGTTCATAGACGATATTCTGATTTACTCCAAAACGGAGGCTGATCATTCTATTCATTTACGACAGTTGCTAGAGTTGTTGAGAAAAGAAAGACTCTACGCAAAGTTTTCTAAGTGCGAATTCTGGCTCAGACAGGTATAATCTCTAATATATATACGTCTTGAGCTGTTTCCTTAACTATTCTTTGATTCACCTCAGAATTTGAATTTCTATCTTGATTCTTATAGATCCAGTTCCTTGGCCATGTTGTTTCTGGCGAAGGAATTTCCGTTGATCCTTCAAAAGTCGAGGCCGTTCAGAAATGGCAAACGCCTCGTAATGCCTCTGAGATAAGAAGTTTCCTAGGATTGGCCGGTTATTATCGGCGATTCATAAAGGACTTCTCAAAGATTGCTGTACCACTTACGATGCTAACACGAAAGAATACTCCTTTCGTTTGGTCAGATAAACAGCAAGAGGCATTTAACATTCTAAAGCAAAAGCTTATTCAAGCGCCGATCCTAGCCTTGCCAGAAGGTAACGACGATTTCGTTGTTTATAGCGACGCTTCTGGTACTGGCTTAGGATGTGTTCTTATGCAAAGGGGAAAAGTAATTGCCTACGCTTCAAGGCAATTAAAAGATTACGAGAAAAGTGCACCAACTCATGATCTTGAGTTGGCTGCCGTTACCTTTGCTTTGAAAATATGGCGACACTATCTATATGGGACTCGGTGTCAGCTCTACACCGATCATAAGAGTCTCAAGTACCTTTTCACTCAAAAAGATCTGAACATGAAACAGCGTCGATCCTTGGAGCTTATCAAGGATTATGATTGCGAGATCTTGTATCATCCCGGCAAAGCAAATGTTGTCGCGGATGCGTTGAGTAGAAAAGTGTATCCTGAAAAGTGCTGCTATGCCCTAACTCCAGTAATATTCTCTTCTGACCTTATTAAAGACATCAGAGTTGCTCAAACTGAAGCGCTGAAAGAAGAGAACATAGATTCTGAAAATCTTAAAGGGCAGTTACAATTTCTGACTCTGAACCATTTGGGACTTCACTGTCTTCAGGGAAACCGAATCTGGGTTCCTAAGTATGGTTCAATCCGTAGCACTCTTCTATCTGAAGCTCACAAGTCCAAATTCTCTGTTCATCCTGGCAGCTCAAAGATGTACTTTGATCTGAAAGCTGATTACTGGTGGCCAGGAATGAAGAAGGACATTGGAAAATGTGTTGAAAGCTGCAGAATATGTCAGATGGTTAAGGCAGAACATCAGAAGCCCTTCGGGGATATGCAACCACTGCCAGTTCCTGAATGGAAGTGGGAGCATATAACTATGGATTTCATTACGAAGCTGCCAAAGACCAAAAGACAGCACGACTCTATCTGGGTAGTCGTGGATCGATTAACGAAATCAGCACATTTCATTCCGATGAAAGAAACTTATTCTTTGGATAGATTGGCACAGTTGTATATCACTGAAATAATTTCCCGACATGGTGTGCCGAAGTCTATCGTTTCTGATCGTGATAGTCGCTTCACATCCAGATTCTGGCAGGCATTACAAGAAGGGATGGGTACTCGGATTTCTATGAGTACTGCTTATCATCCAAATGCAGATGGCCAGAGTGAGCGTACTATCTTAACTCTTGAAGATATGCTTCGTGCCTGCGTTCTTGATTTAGGTGGTAACTGGGATGACCACTTGCCGTTGGTCGAATTTTCCTATAATAACAGTTATCATTCTACAATCAAGATGGCTCCTTTTGAAGCTTTGTACGGGAGAAAGTGCAGAACTCCTACTTGTTGGCGTGAAACAGGCGAATCGCCAATAGCAGGACCTGCCCTTTTACAGTTGACTCACGAGAAAATTCAACTTGTTAGAAGAAATATTCTGGAAGCTCAAAGCAGGCAGAAGTCGTATTATGATAATCGGCACAGATCTATCAACTTTGCGGTTAACGATTGGGTGATGTTAAAAGTATCCCCAATGAAGAATGTGGTACGTTTTATTAAACGAAACAAGTTAGCTCCGAGATTTATCGGACCGTTCAAGATCGTCGAAAAGATTGGAAATCAGTCTTATCGTCTTGATCTACCAGCGGACTTAGCTGGAATACATCCTGTATTCCATGTTAGTCATTTGAGGAAAAGCTTGGCTGACGAAAGAGAAGTACAGATACCACATGTTAACCTGCAAATTGATGAAAAGCTTCGAGTAATTGAAGAGCCAGAACGTATTCTGGACTCGAAGACTAAGAAGCTTCGGAATAAAGAGATACAGATGGTGCTCGTCCAGTGGAAACACCACAAGGGTTCGCATCAGTCTTGGGAATCCAGAGATGTCATGAAAGCTACTTATCCCAGTCTGTTCGAATCTAGCTAACTTCGGGGACGAAGTTTGTGCGTGGTGGAGCCCATTCTGTAACAACCTAACTTGTGCCAAGCTTGTAAATATCCGATTTTGAGATAATAATGTAATTTTATTTACATTATTTATGATGTAATATATATTAAGTTTGAAATTATATGACTATTTAAAATTAATTGAATATTTATATTATAAATCATTAAAGATGACCAAAATAAAAGAGATGTAAAATACAAAAGTTTAGTGGGTTAAACAACAAATATAATTAAATAATATATATAAACCAAAATAATGATCATTTAAGATCATTAACTAAAATTTACTTCTCTCTCTACTCTCTCTCTACACATATCCGGCAACCTCACAAAACCATCAAGAAATTCAAGAAATTTGTGTTTAATTGAGGATTGAAGACAACAAGAGGTTACAAACAACATCAAGCAACATTAATCTGCAAGAAATTAAGGTAATTCTTGACTCAAATCTCAAATATTCAAGAGTTTGGTTCGGTTTTTATTAAAAACCGAAACCAAGGGATTTAAATGTAAAGACTTCAAGTTGCATGTATAAGATTATGAAAGATTATGATGAATTGAAACTAATAAAAGTGATAGAAACAAGAATTTGTGATTAGATTGTCCAGAAATGATGAAATCGGAAATTTTTATAAAAACTTGTGTTCTTGGCAAAAATAATCATTTTTGGATGATCTTGATCAAATAATGATGTTATTGATAGGGAAAAATGTATAAAAACACTCAAATAATGATAATACATCAATAAATATAGTTGCATGTCAATTATTAATGTGTTTAGTGTAAATTGATGAAAATCCGTATGAATAAAATAAAGAACATCAAGAACATTTCTGGAAAATGTATGAACTTGAAAGATCCGAATTCGGATATGTCCGAATTCGGATAAAGCACCAATTCGGATCCCATATATTTCGGACCAATGATGCTAATTTCGGATCTATAATGATCCTAAGTTGGTTCCCAAGTCATCCTAAATTCGGACAATGCTTAAATTCGGATGACAAGGACCGAATCTGGATGGTCCATTTCGGATTGATCCGAATCCGGATCCGAATCCGGATTGATCCGAAACCCGATTCTATATAATTTGATATTTTAAGTAAAATAAATGATTATATAAATATATATATTAACATATATATATTTAGTGAATGTTTGATGAATTTAAAGAATAAAGATTGATGAAATGAAAGTTATCAGAATCAGATAGAAATAAAGAATTCAATGACCAAAAGAAATAATGAAATTCCATGATAATGATGATGATAAAGATGATGAAGTTAACATGATTTTATCATGAATGGATTTGAACAGGTTCAGTATATTATCTGAACAAAGACTAAAAGACTTAAAAGCGGGTCAGAGACTTGATTTGACAAAGAAAAGAATTGACAAGATTACAGATTGACAAAATCCTGAGATAACTCAGGTGGCAGATTTTTATATCTGTTTGACCAAGACCCAAACTGTGAGTTATAGATATTCAAATTGAACATGCAAAGATCCGTTTGAGATATATTGATGCTGTTACATTATTTGACATTCATTTATCAGCTGGATTGAGACCTGTGCACACCATGGATGGGTGTTGCCCAGTGAATCATGATAGCTATTTGCTTATCATTTCATATTGCATTTACCAGCACTTCAGACTTTGCTTTATGATTCGTTGCTATCATGACTCCTAAGACTTATGCTTACTTCATTGATCAGACTTGATAAGATTTATTCAGCTTGACTAGCCTTATGGTCTATTGTTCTAGACCCGGCTATTCCACCAGTTCTCACGAACTTGGTAATGACCTCCGATGTTCGGCCATGTTGACCTACTGGTAGCTAGCCCAGTATGTGGCTGATCCCCACGATATAAGCGTGAGTGTGGTTTGAACATCATCCGATCTTAAGATACTATATCTCAATCATGATGAGGGCTGTAGCGGCAGCCAAGACATATCACGCTTAGATTTATGACTCCGCTTGACACGCATGTTAATATTGAAAATCTATAAACTCACTAAGCTTTGCTTACAGATGTTGCTTTAAAATTTTACAGGAAAAGCCAAAGGAAAATCACCTGCAGGACCTAGTATTTAGGTCATTCAAGATCCAAGTTTTGAAGCTTGCCTAGACCACTTCTCAACAAACTTTCTGGTACTGATTGGAAGACAGCTAATGTGGTGGTTCTGGGTAGACTTGATGTGATGATTGATGTTATGAATAGATTAGATGTTACCCTTTTATAACTTAATTTTGAAATATGTAAACTTATTCCTAATCATGTATGTACATGTAATTTTATTATTCCGCAATTTAATTACCCTATCTTAGTATGGTTGATATCGTATTGCATGATGTGGGACCTAGACTGGTGAGCACTGCCCCGTAAGGGGTGGTCTTCGCAGGATGGTATCAGAGCCCATAGTTTGAGTGAATCAAGTATTACGTGAGTATACTTGATCTCAAACTGAAGCAATACATATGTATCAATCATTTAGGTGGTTTGAACTGAGATAGGATGTACAGACTGTTAGGATGGGAAAAAGGGTACATAGATCTAAGCCTATAAACTGATAGTTAATTTATTTTAATTTTTCAGTAGAAGATGTCAGGATCAGGATCAGGTGATATTCCCAACAATATGACCCAACAACAAATGTTTGAAATGATGCAACAATTTCTAGCCCAACACTCAGAACAACAAAACAAAATGATGCAAGAACAGTTTCGTGCCAGAGATGAGGCCGAAGCTAAAAGACGTGAAGAAAAGAAAAATAAGAGAAAAGAAAAGCAAGTCCAGACCAATGAATCTGATTCTGATAATTCAAATCCAGAAACCCAAATAGCTCAGCCAAAAGGCTGCAAATTCAAAGATTTTAAAGCGAGCGGTGCCCTGAACTTTGAGGGTACAGTGAATCCGATTCAGGCGATGGATTGGATCAGTCATACGGAAGAAATTTTTAGAATCTCTGACTGTTTAGATTCTAAGAAAGTGAGCTACGCGTCTGCATTGTTTGTTGGAGCTGCACGTGCCTGGTGGAAAACCCAGCGAAGTATCTATGGTGAGGAGGTGATTCAGACTTTAGAATGGGAACAGTTTCTAGACATGTTCAATGCGAAATACTGCCCGGTCGACCAGCGAGATAAAATGGAAGTACAACTGATGCAGCTGACTCAGGGAACAAAGACAGTCGACGAATACGAGCACGAGTTTTCGCGATTATGCGGTTATTCTTCATACCAGGTTGCTACTGAAGAAAGGAAAATGAATAGGTTCCGAGTAGGACTCAATCCTAGATACAGACATCTGATGAGCGCGATCAAATACAAGAGTTACTTAGAAATGGTAGAAGCGGCTAGACAAATCGAACGAGGTTACTTAGAATACGGCGATCAGCTATACGCTCCGTCTACCAATCCGATGAATCCGTCTCCTCCAAAGAAACAGCGATTTGGCAGATTCTTTAGGCCAAATAAGTCTCCGTCACAATCTCAGCAACCATATCAGCACAGTTCACAACCGAAAGCGCAAGCTTACTCACTGACAAACGAGCCTCGATTCTGCAAGAGATGCAGAAAGTCTCACATGGGACTATGTAATCCGGATGACGTTACTTGCTTCTCATGCAACATGATAGGTCATAGCAGTGAGGAATGTCCACAGCAGGGACGTGGATGTGCAAAGTGCGGGAAACGAGGGCATTTCATGTATCAGTGTAGAAGCGGGCCGCGATATCAGTCTCAATCATCTGCGGGAACCTAAGAACTAATCTCATCCATTGATTTCATGAAATCAATGGCTTAGATGTAAGATGACATTTTTGAAATTAAGAAGGCTTTAGGGGTTTTTTTTGTTGGAAAAATGGGTGGGTAAGGGGTATATTGGGGATAACATTGAAAAAGGGACTGCACGTTTTTTCACACACAATTAATTCCCTCCTCTTTTTTCTCTTCATCCTTTTCCCAAGAAAAAAAACCACCAGAGTTTTTCTCTTCATCTTTTTTTTTCTATAAATAATATACAACTTTATATGTAGATTAAGATATATTCTATGGAGTCAACATAATATTCTATAGTGAATATACAACATTCTATGACGGAGATACAAAGCAACACAATCCGATCGAACATTCGACAATCACAATCAATGGTGTCCATGGTAGAATCTTTTACAACCTGCATTAAAACAATGGATTCAAAACTATGATGCAAAAAAAATGTATAACATTTCTAGTAACATAGAATAGCAATATTCTATGTAGAATATGTGAACTATCTACGTAGAATATGTGAACAATCTACGTAGATTAGTGGTATTCTATGAAAAATATGTGAACATCCTGCGTAGAATTGTGGTATTCTATATAGAATATATGACACTTACCTAAGATCTATATAAATTTGCATACAATTCTACATAGAATGCAAGATATTCTACGTAGAATGCAACATATTCTACGTAGAATGCAGATTAAAAAATTCAAAATCTATAAATGTTTATAGAAGTTCTATTCAGACAACATAGAATACAAAAATATATATAGATTTACAGACAACATAGAATGCAAGATATTCTACGTAGAATGCAACATATTCTACGTAGAATGCAACATATTCTACGTAGAATGCAACATATTCTACGTAGAATGCAACATATTCTACGTAGAATGCAACCATTTATAACTAGACCCAACTCGATCAAAGCTTTAAAGTTGTTCTAGTTTTCTCCAGATAAAAGGAAAATAATCCCGTTAAT
Organism: Centrapalus pauciflorus; assembly: GCA_020465985.1. Lineage (NCBI taxonomy): Eukaryota > Viridiplantae > Streptophyta > Magnoliopsida > Asterales > Asteraceae > Centrapalus > Centrapalus pauciflorus. The sequence goes on along the minus strand of JAANYP010001746.1, from coordinate 122,212 downwards.
ATATATGGGAATGCATATTAGCAATCTGTTCATATGGGAACTTCGAAATGATTTCGCTTAAATATATCAAGAAAAGATTCAGTTTTGATATATAATGCATGTTTTATGAATTCTTGTTTACAATTTATCATTTGTCCAAAGTAACTTATTGTTTTCTTATAATATTCCTTTCATCTAACTACCAAATTTAAGCAGAAGTCACAAAAAAACGTTTAAAAGACCAAGTCTTGCAAAAAGTATTAATTAATATTCCAGTGTTTTGTTGGGGGAATCGTCGGCTTCGTCATTAACTTATTGCTAGTTTTCATTTCTAACTTATTCCTAGTTTTCACGTAATTAATGTTTTCATTTAAAATTAAAAAAGAAAAAAAAAAGCTGAAACTTGAAAGCAAGTGGTGGGCAAGAGAAAAAAATGACTGATTTGCCCTTAGTGGACCCAACCATACTTGAAAATATTTACAATAATGCCATTGATTATCCACCCTTGATCTTATTTATCCAATGGCTAAAATTGGTTCTTATGTTCCCACATTATTTAAGGTTCTTAAAAGAACCCAATCATATATATATATATATATATATATATATATATATATATATATATATATATATATATATATATATATATATATATATATATATATTGTGAAATCATATTTCTAGCAATTCATTCAACATTAAACAATTCATATGAACAATTAACAATCAAACACAATCTATTGAATGATTAAAGAGAGAAAATATTACATTGATGTTCTTGGCTTTCTTGCAAAGCACTTCTCCTATTCTCTCTAAATCAGATCCATATGTGTGTGTGTAATCTTCGATTCATTCTTACTATCAACAGTACACAGATACCTCTTTTTATACTTAATACTCAAGCTTTGAGTATTTACAATCCAACCCCTATACTATTGAGTAATTACAATTATATACAATATAATTGTTTCATCTCTATTACTTATTCCCAACATTCTCCCCCTTAGAGATGAACACAATTATTAAAAGTAATATTCATTTCAGCTCTACAAATATTGTCCCTAACATATATATATATATATATATATATATATATATATATATATATATATATATATATAGAATATGGTTCGAGAGAGTACCACCCAAATGCAGCGCACCAGAAGGTACCACCTTTAAAAAAACTTTTTAAAATTTTTTTTTTCATAAACATGTTTTAATTAACATTATGAAGATCGTATGTAAATTTCACATACATTCACATCTCCTAGCTCCTAAAAAATGATGTGAACACACACATACATAATTTTGAAGACATGTGAACATGCATTTATGTGATGTGTGTTTTCATGCACTTAAAGTGTTCGGATTTGCGTGAAATTCACATATGATCTGTGTAATGTTAATTAGAACATGTTCATGAAAAAAAATTTCAAAAAAATTACTTTTAAGGGTGGTACCTTCTGGTGCGCTGCATTAGAGGTGGTACTCACTTGAACCTAAATCTATATATATATATATATATATATATATATATATATATATATATATATATATATATATATATATATATATATATATATATATATATATATATATGAGAAAATTTATCTTTAATATAGTTTTAAAATATCAAATTATAATCTATAAATATAAACTAAAAATTTAAAAATGTAAAAGAATGATAAAAATAATTGCTAAATTCATATATTTCAAAAGCTAAATGAATAATGGTTATACAAAAAATAACATCTAATTACAATCTTTTTTGTATTTTAATTTCAAGTTTATATATATTTTATATAGGTAATATTTGCTAATAATATCTACATGATACGATTTAATTTACATAATAATATTACATTAGTCAACTTTAATAATATTTAATAATATACATGGTTCATATGTTTATAGCATTTTAATTTGGGTTAATTGCGTCAAAAGGTAACCTACTGTCACAGTTTTTTCAATTTGGGTAACATACTAATTTTTTTCTAATTAAGGTAACATACTTTCCAAATTAAGTAAATCTAGGTAACCGTAACGGATTGAAAAGTAAAAATTACTGACATGACAGTTTTTTTGTCCAGTCAGAATTTTTTAACAGAAATGACAGTTTAAATGTTATATGATGTGCACTATTTTGAGCAATTTAAAAGGAATGATGTTTTTATAATTTAACTCTATAAATAAATACTTTGTATGATTTTTTATAAAATCTTTATCCTTATATATTAATAAAAGAAAATCTTATATGTCACATGTCACCATCTCATAAAATTATTTTTCTATTTTTCCTCCCAATTTTCCTAATATAACTCCTTCAATCATTCATTTAGTTTGATTTTTAAATTTAATGAAATTCAAATTAATTAATATATAGTTTAACCACAACTTATGAAAGTAAGTCTAATTTATTTACTTTCTAAATTAACTCCTACATTTATCTAAGATGATCTATTTTGAATTATGTTGTATAATTCAAATAATTTCTTTACTATATGAAGTAACCCTTATTTAACATGTTTTGATCTTAACTATTTATTTATAATTTTATATTACTATAATATAATAATTTAATTTCAAATAAGAGATAATTTAATAATTTATTTTTACCAATTTAATATCTATATTTTATTATTTTAAGAATATTTCAAGTTATATGTATTTATAAAATATTTATATTTTAACTACACCCATTTACTAAGTTATATTTATTAAAACACAATAGTGTGCATGACTATTATACACACACATGTCACTATGTGTATTTTACTTTTTCATTTATACTTCATAATTTTGTATAAATTTATATGTATGTAGGTATATTTATTTAATATTACTTTTATAATAAATTAAAGAAGTCAAGTAGAAAAGTATATCAAACCTAATCTTGAAGATCTAAAATAAGATAGATACAAAATAATAAGTTTTCAAATATTTATATAAGAGTTATAACATAAACAATTTGCAACTATAGTCTAATCATACATATATAATTTAAATGAAATGTGTAACACAAAGTGATTTTTAAACATGTTTGTGTGTTTCTCGAAAATAAAATTTTTATAACTTTCAAGATTTAAGTAGTTTAAAAATGGAATATTTATTCATTTATTATGTGTCTTGCTTTGCTAATAATTAAATTAATATATTATAAAACTCTAGGTTATTTTAAGTTCTAAGTTATTATAAGATTTAATATATTATTATTATTATTTATGTTTTACTAAAAATTTTAATTGTTTTAAAAGTATATATAGCTTGCAATAATATAAAGTTATTACATTATATTTTTAATCTATATAAAAAACAGATATAAAATACAAATCCCGTAACGTACGGGCACCACATGCCTTGTAATTAAAGTTGTCAAAATATTTTAAACGTGATCAAACGTATATCAATAATTCTTAAAAGTCAAAACGATTTATTAAAACTCATTAATTATAAATTATAAGCTTTAGGGGTTATTTTGTAGTTTTGTAAAATATAACAATTATTTAAATTAATTAACTGGAATTACTTACGAATTTTTATAAAGATTTCTTCCAATTTAAAATTAATTAGAGTTCCTAACTTGATAATAAATCGTTGATTTAAAAATAGAAAAAGAATTTAAAAGTATATATATATATATAATATTATACGTTGTATTATATTATGCTAGTTTATCAACTCACGTATTACGTGAATAATTTTTAATAAATAATTGGTTAGATATAATGTATGTAAACTCAAAATTAAAGACATTTGGTGTTCTCGTTAATTATATATAATAATAAATCGAAATATATAGTAGTTGCTTTCTATGATTTTTTTAACCTTTTATTTAAATTTGATATATTGTAATTTATACAAATTGAGATTTTAGTTTATATATAATATAATACTAATATATTTTACTACAAATTAATAATTATAGATATAAAAAATAATAGAGTGTATTTATTTTTCTAAAAACTTCGATTGTATTTATCTTCTACCATTTATAGATTATTAAATAATAGAGTGTATTTATATTTTTAAAAATAATAAATTGTATTTATTTTTTATAATTATAATTTGTATTTATCTTTTACGACGATATATGTAGGTGACAGATGACACTTGATGTTCTCATTTATTATATATAATAATAAACTGGTATAAATAGTAGTTATTTTTATGATTTAAAAAAAATATTTCTAATTTAATAAATTTTAATGGATAAAATTTTAATAAAAAAATAACAAAGTGAATTTATCTATTTAAAATAATAAATTGTATTTATCTTTTTTATAATAATAAGTTGTATTTATCTTTTATTTAAAAATAAAATTCAATTGTATTTATCTTTTACCATTTATAAATTATTAAATAATAGAGCATATTTATCTTTTTAAAAATAATAAAATTATATTTATTTTTTATGATTATGATTTGTATTTATCTTTCACGGAGATACATATAAGTCCAGGTGACAATTGATGTTCTCATTTATTATATATAATAATAATAATAATAATAATAATAATAATAATAATAATAATAATAATAATAATAATAATAATAATAATAATAATAATAATAATAATAATAATAAACTGATATAGATAGTAGTTATTTTTTATGATTTTTTTTAAAAAAAAGTCTATTTCTAATTTAATAAATTTTAATTGATAAAAATTGAGATTTCACTTTATATATAATATAATATTATATATTTTATTATAAATCAATATTTATAGATTATAAAATTAATAGTGTATTTATCTTTTTAAAAATAATAATTGTATTTATATTTTATTATTTATAGATTAAAAAATAATAAAGTGAAATTATCTATTTAAAATAATAAATTGTATTTATCTTTTCTATAATAATAATTTTTATTTATCTAATTGTATTTATTTTCTATTATTTATAGATTACAAATAATAAAGTGAGTTTATCTATTTAAAATAATAAATTGTATTTATCATTTTTTATAATAATAAGTTGTATTTATCTTTTATTTTAAAAAATAAATTATATAGATTTTATATTATATTATATATTATATTTATATTATATTATATTATATTTTATATTATATTATTATATATATATTATATATATTGTATATTATATTAATTATATTTTGTATTATATCATATTATATTATATTATACTATATTATTATACTATTATTATATTATATATATATATATATATATATATATATATATATATATATATATATATATATATATATATATATATATATATATATATATATATATAATCAGGTTCATCAGCGTACCTATAAGATTCCAGCGTACCCAACGTACCCTAATGTGAATGATCATTCACATATATTTTTTTTGAATAGACATGTATAAGACAACATTATAAGACTTTTTTTCAAAAGAAACAACATCATAAATCTTGTGAATGGTAAAAAAAGATCATGTGAATGGTCATTCACACCATTCCCATGGTGTGAAATGACCATTCACATGGATGACCATTCACATAAAAATGCATTGAGCATTCACATAATTTTTAAGGACACACAAAGTGCGAATGTATGTGAAATTCATATATCATGCGTATAACATTAAATTAAACATAGTTATGAGAAAAAAAAACTTAAAAAAAGTTTTTTAAGGTTGGTACCTTCGGGTGCACTTGATTTCGAGAGGTACCTTTTTGAACCTGAATATATATATATATATATATATATATATATATATATATATATATATATATATATATATATATATATATATATATATGTATATATATATGGTCGGATCAATGGGGTATTATGTTAGACTGGGGAACCGGAATCTACCAATGTTTGGTTATAACTTAAAAAGGGTAATATATTCAATTAGGTTTTTCATAATCAATAGATGACAACTATTGAATTAATAAATCCATTAATTATAGAGATTTACTACCATAAGTGCATAACAATGGGTTTCTGTGAACTTGTTCAACCGGAAGTGTCCAACAATGGTATTTTTTTTTCTTTTCATCAATCCGTTCTTGATGGTTCATTCATTTACACGGCAGTGAACATGTTCAATTGCGATTTAAGGTGTGTCGTTGCACATGTTCATTAGGGGTGTATATTAACTCAATTGTATTAGTAGTGTAACATGTTACATGTGCAGTACGATGTTCTGTTCTAATTACACATGTTCTGTTCTAATTGCACATGTTCGTTATCAGTTGCACATAATCAATGACAATTGCACATGTTCATTATCTTTGTTAATCGCACAAGCATACTATTACGACGGTTATAGATGATCTAAATTTAATATTATATTATGCAAGTGTGTATTCATTATACATTACAGTAACATATGTGCAATTAAATTCATGTACATTTGCATATTCGTTGTTGTAATGTTTAATTTGGAATAACTATCAAAGAATGTGTATAAGGAAATAGAGCCAATAATACCATCATAGAAAAGACCCCAAACAAAATTTTATTTCGTTTACCGACCTAAAACCAAAAGATAAAAATACAAACTCGACACCAAACGAACAAAATACGTAAGATACAAATATATTAAACTTATATAAATCACAATACCAAAAAGCCCATTAAATTTTAATTTAGGCCCAATTACGTTCGGCCCAAACACATCGTTTAAGTAAAACCCTTAACTTGTCTTCCAAAAGACCAAAAGGAAACATCCTCTTCTTCCCTCCGATTCTCGGACCTTCAAAGAACCCCCAAAATCAAATCTTTTTTACTTCGATTCACACACATCTCAAACGAAATTCCTCTGCAATTTCAACCAAAATTATGGGGAAAGACGAAGATGATATGAGAGGGGAGATGGAGGAGAGGCTCATTAACGAAGAATACAAAATTTGGAAGAAAAACACACCATTTTTGTATGATTTGGTCATTACTCACGCCCTCGAGTGGCCTTCCCTCACTGTCGAGTGGCTACCAGACCGCGACGAGCCCGCCGGAAAGGATTACTCCGTTCAGAAGTTGATTCTCGGTACCCACACCTCCGAGAATGAACCTAATTATCTTATGCTCGCTCAGGTTCAATTACCTCTTGAAGATGCTGAGTATGATGCTCGTCATTATGACGATGACCGTTCTGATTTTGGTGGTTTTGGTTGCGCCAATGGCAAGGTTTGTGCTTACTTTGCATTCCGGGTTTTTCTATTTGTTTGATTATGACAATTGAATTGTTAATGGGTGTTTTTAGGAGCAGTATATCGTTGTTTCTTACAGATTTTCAGGGAATTAGCTTCAAAGTAGCTTTGATTTTGAATGTTAATACTTTGTATTCTGTGATGTTATTGTTAGGGTAAAGTACTTGCTTAGTGCTTGTAAGTTTGATGTTTTTTCTTTATAATACTCTTTTTCTTTGCATTTTTTTATGAGAAAATTTTTTTTGTTGTTTTTACTTTTTAGCTGTCAAAACTCAAATGAGAAATCTGAAGACTTGTAGGGTTCTATATTCTAAGAAAGGGTTGATGGTGATTTGAACTGTATTTGGTTTATATATTGGGAGGACAAATTTTAGGGTCTGTCATTGACATTGTGTCTATGAGTTGACATTTTCATGTGTGCTTAAAAGTTTGATGTTTTTTCTTAATAATACTCTTTTCCTTTGCATTTTTTATGAAATTTTTTTTGTTGTTTTTACTTTTTAGCTGTCAAAACTCAAATGAGAAATCTGAAGACTTGTAGGGTTCTATATTCTAAGAAAGGGTTGATGGTGAGTTGAACTGTATTTGGTTTATATAGTGGGAGGACAATTTTTAGGGTCTGTCATTGACATTGTGTCTATGAGTTGACATTTTCATGTGTGCTTACAAGTTACAATTGAATGTGGCCCAATGCTGCAAGAGAATCGAGGTTGGTGTTTTTCGTTGTTATATGTTCTTTAAGGATTATGACCTCAAATAAAGAGGTAAATATGATTCGAGTGGTTATTGATTTTTCATGTGTATCCATGGTTAGGGTTATGACCCATGTATGTTTTCATTTAACACTTTGATGCCTTCGTTCGAGCAGGATTTTGAATTGCGTCATTAGTATCATTCTTGTGTGTAGATTGATCTTAAGAGGATTTTATAGGGATTTTTTAACATAAATTATATCGACAAAATTAGATATTAGTTTCTCTTGATAACCTCAATAGGATCTCACTATCAAATAAATGGTTAACTTTTATCTGAATTTGTTATTAGTTTGTAATTCTATGGAATTTCTGGTAAGGTTTGCTTGAGAATAATTGCTACCTTGGCAATTACTTGAACATATTTGGTCTTGTATATGCTTTGAAATCAGAATTCAGGATTAATTTGGCAATCAATATTGCACGAGAAAAAATATTTGTGCTTATTGATCACTAATCTCACATTCTTTTTCTAGCATGTTAGCTTGATGACTAAGATGAGTTTTAATATTGTTGAGACAAAGAGAAATCATGTATAATATTGCATCTCACACGTAAGGCAATAACATGGCGAAAGTAAATACAATACAGAAAAAAAATGAAAACACACAAGATATATGTGTTGTGTCTTGAGAATGACCTGCGTCAACCGCTACACTAGCAAGTGTTTGTATTGATTATTTGATCTTGGATTACGGTTTAGAATTACACGGAGACCATATGGTCAAAATCTGGGGTATGGCCAAAAATAACCTAATAGGCCTAGGCTGGATATTTCCTTCTAAGGCGCTCGGGCACCCTTAGACTCCTGAATTAGGAAAGCAAAAAGTTCATTTTTCGGAAGCAAATCAGACACACTTAAACATATCGGAGTTGCATTTCTTTGGATTTGCAAGGGAAATTAGTGTCTAAATATTGTTGCTTTATATGTGAGGGTAGGCTGGTAGCAAGCAACTAATAGAGAAATTGATAGGAATTTGTGCGAATAAAAGAATTTAAAGGAGAATGTTGATTGCATTAACGGAATGATAAAATTCAGAGAAGATCCAACTCTGGAACTGCCCAAGCCTAAGGTCGTTCTTACAAAGTAGCTGCAAAAATGAATGACACCTCATACTCCCCTCTCCTCTTTCTATATGGTATCATTTGTTATAACAAAATAACTAACTCTTTCATTCCTACCCTACACGTGTCTTCTGCCTCCTTTGATAAACGACCCATTTATTGGGCCTATTGGGCAATTCACACTCCATGGTCCTTTGGGGTTGTTCGCTATCAATGGCCACCCCTTGAAGCATAGGCTTGTCCTCAAGTCGTAAATTTGGAAATTGACTCCGGATACTTGTTGCATCCTCCCAAGTTGAGTTCTCTGTTCAGTCTGGTTGCCATTGTATGAGCCATTGTGAAATTCTTTTGCCCTCACGAGTTATGGTACGAGTAGCTAAGCATTTAATAGGGATTGAGGGCTCAGAAGAGTCCATTTCTAGCCCTTGGGGAAGTTCAGCCTCAACCCGAGAATTTCCAACAGCCTTCTTTAAGAGTGATACGTGAAACACAGAGTGTATTTTGGCTGAATCTGGCAATTGAAGTCTGTAAGCAGCAGACCCCACCTTTTCGAGGATGAGAAATGGCCCATAAAAGCGAGGGGACAACTTTTGGTTTATATGACGAATAAATGCTTGTTGGCGATGAGGCCGGAGTTTCAGAAAGACCCACTCAAAGTTGTGAAAGGCTCAAAGCGCATCGAGGCGCAAAGGGGTCCCTGGGGCCTAGGCGCGAGGCGCGGGCCTCATAAAGGCGAGGCGCAACAGAATGAATCTTTTTTAAAAAATTATATGTATGATTCCTAGACTCCTAGTTGCCTAAAACAACTTAAATAACATTAAAACAATCATAATACCAAACAAAACCATGTTCCATACATAGATAACAAACATATGAAGTTACCATTTAGTACTTAACTACTTACTAACATAGTTCAAGGTCATCAAAGATTCAAAGTGTTCAAGAAGAAGTCAATGAAGCCTGAAAACTAGAGAAAAAGTAGTTTAAGGATGAACCAATTGAAGTCTATAAGTTGAATTGTCAAGATGAGGTTATTTGTATGTTTTTGAAGAACTAATGATCATAGGGATTTTAATTAATTGTTTTTGTCCACTACCAGATCTGAATAATTGAAAATATAGCCCCCTAAAACAAAAAGCCCACCAAAAACACAACAAAAACCATTTAAAAGGAGCCCATATACATGAGGCGCGCCTAGGCTCGCCTGAGCCTTGAGACCTAGGCGCTGCGCCTCGGTGAGCCTCTACTATGTGTGTAGCCTTGTTAGTAAAAAAGCCCCGTGGATTGAGCCTTATGCGCCTCAGGGCCTAGGCGCGCCTGAGGCGCGCTTTTCACAACTATGGACCCATTCGCCAACATTAAAAACAACATCTCGTCGGTGTTTATCGGCTGATGTTTTCATGTAATCCTGTGCTCATGAAAGGTGGTATTTCAACTGTTTTATTGCCTCATCTCTGTCCATTAAATCTTGAGTTACAATTTCGCAACGGATTTCCCCTGGAATGAATTGAAAAGGCGTCGGAGGAGGCCTCCCATACACAACTTCGAATGGCGTGGTATTAGTGGAAACATGATAAGAAGAATTATGCCAGAATTCCGCCCAAGGAAGCCAGTACGACCAATTTTTAGGTTGGTCAGCTGCAAAACACCGTAAGTAGCTCTCCACACTTCGATTAACAACTTCGGTTTGACCATCGGTTTCTGGGTGGTATGCCGAACTAAATTTGAGTTTGCTCCCTTGTAGAGTAAAAATCTCCTTCCATAACTTGCTTAAAAACAACGGGTCCCGATCACTGAGGATGGATTTAGGCACTCCATGCAACCGAATTACCTCTCTTAAAAACACACCCGCCAATGAACGAGCGGTGTAAGGATGCTTAAGCAGAACCAAGTGACAATACTTAGACAATCGGTCGACAATAACAAAAATTGCCTCGTACCCCTTTGATTTAGGAAGCTCGGTAATAAAATCAATTGAGATATCTTCCCAAATAGCTGTTGGGATTGGCAGGGGCTGAAGAAGACCTGCCGGGGCTAAGGTGGAGGATTTATACTGCTGGCATTTATCACATTTATCACAGGCTTGTACATAATTCCGAACAGATTTTGTCATTCCAATCCAATAAACATGGGCTGCTAAACGCCGATAAGTTCGATAGAATCCCGAATGTCCTCCACTTGGTCCGCAATGAATTTCATCCAATAGTTTCGGAATCCAAGGGGAGGTTGCAGGTATGACTAATTTACCTTTGTAAAACAATCTGCCATTGACAAGGGAAATTTCAGGACGTGAATTAATCTGTTCGGTCAAGGCTTTAATGATCTTTTGCAGCTGGTGGTCGGAGTCGATTCCCTCGGTCAAAGTACTCCCATCTAGGCACTGTGGAAATGAAACCATAGTCATGAGTTCAGCCCCTTCATGGATTCTAGATAGTGCATCGGCAGCTCGATTATCCTTGCTAGGCTTGTAATGTATGGAGAATTGATAACCCATCAATTTAGCCAACCAATTCTGCTGATCTGTTGTGGTAATTCTTTGTTCCAACAGATGTCGCAAGCTTTTTTGATCAGTGTGCACTGAAAATTTCCGACCTAAAAGATAAGGTCTCCAATGTTGAATGGCAAGTGCTAAAGCCATAATCTTCTTCTCATAAGCGGACTTTCCCAGAGTTTTGTTAGACAGAGCCTTGCTAATATACGATATGGGTCGTCTGTTTTGCATTAAAACAGCTCCTATCCCACGGCCCGATGTGTCACACTCAATTTCAAAAGATTTTGAAAAGTCTGGAAGTGCTAGAACTGGGGCAGTCGTCATCTTATGTTTTAATTCATCAAATGAAGCTTGTTGTTGTGGCCCCCAGGAGAAGTTATCCTTTTTTTGTAAGTACGGTCAAAGGTTGAGCAATCTTCCCAAACCCTTTAATGAACTTACGGTAATACCCTTTTAGCCCTAAAAAACCACGCATGCCCTTCACATTCTAGGGAATTGGCCAATTAAGAATAGATTGGACTTTTGCTGGGTCCATGGAAACCCCATCTCCATTGATAATGTGACCCAAATATTCTACAGACTGGATGCCAAAAGTACTTTTTTTCTTGTTAATAACCAATCCATGCTGCTGTAAGAGGGAAAGAACAGAACAGAGGAGTTCTAGGTGAGTGCCCCAAGTTCGACCGTAGATTAAAATGTCATCAAAGAACACGAGCACCCCTTTCCGAAGAAGTGGCCGAAAAATCTCATTCATAAGAGCATTTGTTAATCTGAATGGCATTACGAGAAATTCGTAATGCCCATCATGTGTTCGGAAAGCAGTCTTTTCAACATCAGATTCTCGTACTCTCACCTGGTAGAACCCAGATTTTACTTTTTTTTTTTTTTTTTTTTGGGGGGGGGGGGGGGGTGGGGGGGGTGTAAGTGTTTGGGATTGTGTTTGCCTAGTCTTTATTTTAGAGAAGTATTTTGACCCATGGAATTCGTCAAGCAATTCCTCGACAACAGGGATAGGGTACTTATCCGGAACGGTGGCTTTATTGAGAGCTCTGTAATCAATGCAAAGTCTCCAAGAGTCGTCCTTTTTCTTAACCAAAATAACAGGACTGGAGAATGAACTTTGACTTACGCGGATAATCCCCGAATTTAACATTTCTTGCACTTGCTTCTGGATTTCATCTTTGTGAGCATGGGGATAGCGGTATGGACGAACACACACAGGCCCCTGTCCCTCGTAAAGGGTAATAGAGTGCTCTATTGCTTGCTTTGGAGGTAGCCCTTGTGGACTTTGGAATAATGAAGTGAATGTAGTAAAAATCGCTTCAAGTTGAGATTGTTGCAACTCATCCAAAATCGATGTACCAGCGGGTTCTATTGTGAGTTGAATCAATTGCCCTTTTAGGCAATTTTGGAGTGACGTTTGGTCAAGGAGGGGCGAATTGATGCCCTGGAGTTTAACAAGATTCCCTTGATTCTAAAAACGAACTTCGTGTGTCTGCCAATTGAACAGCACATCTCCCAATTGTTGCAACCAAGCAAGGACGTTTGCCTTGTTGCTTCTGGTATCCCATTGTCATTATCTCCAAGGATTTGGACAACTCCTTTAGGAGAGTCTTCATGGAATCGACTGAACTAGAGAGTTCCTTCACTTGACCGGAGAGTGAATCTATCTTCTCATCTTGCTGATCCACCCTTGACTGCAACCGGGTTCCAATCTGGTTTTCTGGAGCCACCATTGTCGACGGGCAATGGAACCAATTGATAGGAATTTGTGCGAATAAAAGAATTAAAAGGAGAATGTTGATTGCATTAACGGAATGATAAAATTCAGAGAAGATCCAACTCTGGAATCTTTCTGCCCAAGCCTAAGGCCGTTCTTACAAAGTAGCTGCAAAAATGAATGACACCTCATACTCCCCTCTCCTCTCTCTATATGGTATCATTTGTTATAACAAAATAACTAACTCTTTCATTCCTACCCTACACGTGTCTTCTGCCTCCTTTGATAAACGACCCATTTATTGGGCCTATTGGGCAATTCACAATCCATGGTCCTTTGGGGCTGTTCGCTATCAGAAATCAACAAATCATGAGTAGGGATGCATTCTTATCCTTTTCGAGATAGAATTTGTTATTAAGGTTTCGTCAGGCTCTATTATGTTTATTTTTTTAGATTCCAAGGCATATATGGGGAATGCATATTTAGTGTTTTCTCTGCGGTACTATTGTTATTGCAATGATACAAGTGTACAAGTATAATGTATGGATACTAAGATACAAAAATCCTAAAAAGTTATGTGGATGCGTTTGGATGTATGTGTGTGTGCAGATTTACATATCTAGACCAAATAAAGGAAAAAATGGTATCTTACACCACACACAGTAAGCATATTAGGCATCATTATTACTAAAACGTACATAAAGCGTCGAAACCATCTGCCTCTCTGATTCTTTGTGTGCCTTTTTTGGGTGTATGTTGTTCTTGGGTTTGTAGCTGGCAAAGTAAGTTTTCTTGTTCGGCTGCCCGTTGAGTCATGTTATTATGTGCTGACCACAAGATGCAAGTTGCCATTATGTCTATCCACGTTGACATGAAAGTGTTTTTGTTTTTATTAAATCCCCTAACCATTTATTGCCTAAAAAAGCCCCAACTAATAAAAAGTCACGAATTGGCTTTTTTAGCCTGTAGCCGGTGAAGCCGGTTGCGTTTTGATGACGTGGATTTTTTATTTAATATTGATTTTTAGAACCACTTTTTCATCATTATTATTATTAGGGCCACTATTTCCATCGCTGGCCAATATTTCCATCCACTATTTCTTCCTTCGTCAACCACAAAATCCAAACTGGAAATTAAGACGAAATCAAACCAAGATCTGATCTTGATTCAACAAACCAAATCAAAGCAATTTCATTTGTCAATCTGGATGTAATAAACCCCAAGTCAGAGATGAACAAACCTGGACCTAACAAAACAAAATTTGGATCTGGATCTAAAACCCAGAAAAAATCAAAACAAAATTGTTCTTCGATCTGTATCTGTATCTACCATGTCTTAAGTTGAGATGGACAAACCTGGATCTAACATGCCAAACAAAATCAGAACGGAGACGAGACAAGATTGGATATGGAAATCCTTTAGTGGTGACGAACGGTGACAAAAACTTCAGATGGTGGTTCAAACGGAAATCGTTCAGTGACAACGTGCTTCAAACGAGACGAGAATACGAGATGAATTCAGCGCGAGCTTCGAACAAAGACGAGAACATCATTTCAGATCTATACGAAGGTGGAGACCAGCAACGAGAGGGAGATGATGGTTCAACCGCCGGTGGCCATCAACCCTTCAGTGGTTTAGGGTTTGTGGACGAATGTTGTTCTAGATTTTGAGTAGTTGAATACTTTTATATGTTTCTTGAATATTTTTATCTGACGAAATTATGTGTTCTGAACATAAGAGTATTGTGAGCTTTTGTTTAACACTTTAACTTGAGATATGCTGATCCTCTTGAAGTTCCTTGTAGTTTTTAATTTCACATCTAATTCAGTATTAGTAGTCACTAGTAGTGTCGCTAATCGCTATGCAATGCAGCAGTATAAATTTTTTTATAAATCAAGAAAACGAAATTAATGCAGTTCTTTTTAGAAGTAAAAAAATCTGAAATGTATGTTTAAACAAACAAAAGAACACACTCATTAGAATGTATTTGTAATTTGTGAGGGGAGTGAAAATGATGAGACGAGTATAATTATATATGTAGAGTAGTTTGGTGGATGTGTGCCATTATATCGTAGAGATTTTTAGCATTGTTATGATTGGTTGATTAATATTCACATGGATCATAATGTGAATGACCAGGATTATTATTTATAATATGAAAGATGAAGAAGCCTCAAAAACAGGAGAGTGTTAAATATATCGTAAAGTAGATAAGACTATTGTTTTCATGCAATGCAGTGGTAGCTTATACCACTTGCAAAGATTACTTGTACCTCTTAAATTCAAGAAGTATTAAAAAAAAGTGAAAAAGAGAGTATACAGAATCTTGTTGAACAAATAAGATGGTACGCCCATGTTGTGGCGATTCCAACCAGATGGTAATGGGTTAAACATATTATAAGGTAATAAGGTGGTATGGATTTTAGAAATTAATAAAAAGTGCCTGTCTGACACTCTGACTGTCTGCAAAGTTCTTGACATCAGGGTCAGTATGAAACTCTACACTCTACTTTGTGGCTACAAATATGGGAACATTGTGGCGGCTCATTTGCATCGGCTATAGTGGCTTCGGTTGAATCAAGAATTCTTTCCAATTTAAATGATAGTCTATCTTCCATGCATGCAAGTACAGTTGGTTTCATTTTTCTTTGCCTCTTTGGTATGCTTTACGCTATACAATTCTCTTGCAGGTACAAATAATTCAGCAAATAAATCACGATGGGGAGGTGAACAGGGCTCGTTATATGCCCCAAAACCCTTTCATTATTGCGACCAAGACCGTCAGTGCAGAAGTGTATGTATTTGATTATAGCAAACACCCATCTAAGCCGCCTCTAGATGGAGCATGCAGTCCAGATTTGAGATTACGGGGCCATAACACTGAGGGATATGGCTTATCATGGAGTAAGTTCAAGCAGGGTCATTTGTTGAGTGGTTCTGATGATGCTCAAATTTGCTTGTGGGACATTAATGGAACCCCCAAAAACAAATCTCTGGATGCTATGCAAATATTTAAGGTTTGTTTATCGGTTGGAGATATGTTATATAAGTTCTGTTTATCACATATTAGCCCTTCTTTTATCATATTTTTACCATTTACGCCCATAAAAAGGTATGTTAGCATGGCAGAAGCCTTTTTGTACAAAACATAGAACTTTAAATTATTATATTGAAACAGCGACAGGAAGCTGTCTAATAGAAAATAAACTTATGTTGATTATGATTTTTATTTACTTGTTACACTTGTATACGTTATACAAGAATCACTATAAACTTTTTCATGTTTAATAGGTTCATGATGGTGTTGTAGAAGATGTAGCGTGGCATCTGAGACATGAATATTTATTTGGTTCATGTGGTGATGATCAATATTTGCACATATGGGATCTTCGTTCTCCATCAGTTACCAAGCCAATCCAAAGCGTAATGGCTCATCAAAGCGAGGTATGCACAAGTTCTTTTTTTTATGACCATAGTGTATATTTATATGCAGGGTTCAGCTACATACACACGCACACACACATGAGACTTAAGATGTTTTACTTGTAATTACACTCTTTCTGCACTTTATGAATCATGAATTGTTTTGGTATCTGAGATAGGTTAACTGCTTGGCGTTTAATCCATTTAATGAGTGGGTTTTGGCAACTGGGTCAACAGACAAGACTGTAAAGTTGTTTGATTTACGAAAAATCAACACTGCTATCCATACGTTTGACTGTCACAAGTACGAATTCTTACATGTCTCTTATGTGAGTGGTTGCTTTTCTTTTCAGCGCCAACGTAATTGTTCTGCTACGTTTTTCACAGGGAGGAGGTGTTCCAGGTTGGATGGAATCCACAGAATGAGACAGTTTTAGCTTCATGTTGTCTCGGTAGGAGACTCATGGTGTGGGACCTTAGTAGGTATGCACTTGAATTGTCCATTATTCAAAAAGCATCTTTTAAAATCACATTTTGCGAAAGCATAGACAGTCACAAGATGCTACCACCAAAATGACATTTGAAAGCCAAAAAAAAAAAAAAAAACATAATCATGTTTTGAAACGCGATGCCAAACACTCCATGATGTATTTGCAAAACTCATAAGCTGATAAGCAGCTTCCAAAAACACAACCCAAACACCATGTGTTGCATTTGATCTTTACTTATCACGAATCTTATCCCAAAACACAGGATCGAGCAGGAACAAACGCCAGAGGATGCAGAAGATGGCCCACCGGAGTTGCTGTTTATCCATGGTGGACATACAAGCAAAGTTTCGGATTTTTCATGGAACCCATGTGAAGACTGGGTCGTCGCTAGCGTTGCAGAAGATAACATACTTCAAATCTGGCAGATGGCGGAAAACATCTACCACGATGAAGACGATATGCCTACAGAGGAATCACGAGGTCCCTAAACTAGTTTCTAGCTGTGAAAAGGATCCCCAAACCATCAACGTAACTATAAGAACAAGTAGGCATGTTTTTTCATTAATCCGAGACATTGTCAAGTTATGTCTAATATGGTTTTATGCTCTCTAACTACGTTGTGTTATAAAAGATACAACAAGTCGAATTCAAGTTCATTTTTCTTTGATTGCCACTTGTACAATCCGAAATTAGTTAGGTTTGTCTTTGTGAATGTGAATTCAAAGTTCATTTCACCTGTTTCATGTGATGTAGCCATGCGCATGTAGGGTGTGTATCGTAGCTGAACACGAAGCTTTGAAGACTTGCGCAAGTCTGTCGTGCTTCTTGAGCCTGTTGGCTTGGTTTGTTTTGACTATGGCTGTGTAGTGAACTATATAACCGAATACCGTATCAAACTGGAACTGATACCAGATGGCTTATTTTTTGTTATGACAGTTCCATTTTTGGGTTTCGTTCAATCTGGTTTGTTTTTTGTTTTTTGTATTATCATTATATAAAGAGTAAATTACAAAAATGGTCCCTATGGTTTGGTCGAAATTATGGATTGGTCTCTGGTCTTTAAAAATTGCATAAATGGTCCCTCAAAACACTGTTTACTTGCAAAAATGGTCCCCCTTTCTCTTAACTTTTTTAAAGGGAAAATGACATCAAATAGCTCTAAACTTTCGACTTTGTACACATTTATGTAGTAAACTTTTTTTGTGCACATTTGGTAGTTAAATTTTCAAAATTGTTCCAATTTGGTAATTGGGGTACCTTTTAACCGGTTGCTTCCGGTTCATGGACAATTTTTTAAAGACGTAGATACCCGTTTTTATATTATACCCGGTTTTATCTATCTGGCAACCCGTTTTTTAAAATCACTCGGGTTTCTAAAAGCTGTATGAAATTAAGAAATCACCCGGGTTTATAACGTCGTTTTTTAAAAAACCCGGGTGATTTTAAAAAATGGGTTGTCAGATAGATAAAACCGGGTATAATATAAAAATGGGTATCTACGTCATTAAAAAATTGTCCATGTAGGCATCGAAACCGGAAGCAACCGGTTAAAAGGTACCCCAATTACCAAATTGGAACAATTTTGAAACTTTGACTACCAAATGTGCACAAAAAGAAGTTCACTACATAAATGTGTACAAAGTCGAAAGTTCAGAGCTATTTGATGTCATTTTCTCTTTTTTAAATGACGGTTTTGCCTTTTTGTCAATAACAAATTTGGTCCCTCAACTATGTAGTTTATTTTCAGTTTTAGTCCTTATCATAAATTTCTACTTTTTGTTTAAATATTAAATGTTAACTTAAAATTTTCATTATTATTATTGTCATTTATTTTTAAACTATATTTATTTTATTATTAAATTTATCATTATTTTTACCTTTATATTTATTTAATTTATGTCACTTTTATATATCCAATTTATTAAATAAAGTTTTATTTATCTTACGTTTATTTGTAAAAATATTTACACATTTTTTATCTTTTATATGTTTGCATCTAATTATAGAATTATCTTAATATTTTTTTATTTAATTATAATTTCTATGACAAAATAGTAAACTTAGGGATAGTTTAATTTAACTATTTTGTTACCTACAGTGACGCTCAACCTATCGTTTATTCTAATTATTTTGGGATTTTATTCATTTTGATTTAAATATTTTTATTGTAATACATTTTATAGATTTATTCGTTTTATTATGATTATTTTGTTACATTAATATGTTTCTATTTTTATTCTGATTATTTTATTACATTGATATGTTTGATTTAATTATGAAATATACAAACCAAAATGTATCTAACTAAACAAAAAGTATACAATCCAAATTGTATACATCTCGTTAAATCAAAAAATATAAATGTTCATGTTAAGTTTATATATTTTACTTAAGAATTACAGGTAACTCGAAATGTATTAACGTTACAAAATATTTAAGATAAAAATGAATCACATGTTAAGTTTATATATTTATTATTGATAATAATAATTAAGTCGAAATGTATTAGCGTAACAAAATATTTAACTAAAAAGAATAAATATTTTATATTATTTTTATTAGAAATTATAACTAAATCAAAATGTAGTCAGTAACGAAATAATTAAAACAAAATGAATAAAAAACTAAAAATACTAAATTTCAAGTTAACGTATTAATATAACAAAATATTAAAATAAAAATAAAAAAAAATACTTGTTAGATTAATTATTTCGATCCTAGGAGTTATTTTGTAATATTTATTAACATTGTAATGTGTCTTGTATTTATTTCTATGTAATTTCTTACTTATGTAATAGTGTAGGGGCCATTATTGCCAAGTCTTGTAAGTTAATTAAATGAGCCTATAAAGGCTCCTAGGGTTGCTTTTTGACAATACACGGTTGACCTACATTTGAATCTTCTCTTGGAGCCGCCACTGTTCTTCCATATTCACTAACATTCATATTGTCTTCTTTCTTATTAAAAACACATTTATTGAGCTTGTTTCTTCATGTGTTTGATGAGAAAAACGTCAAGGTGCTGAATATATACGGGATTTAATATTAACAATTGGTATCAGAGCTCAGAGGGGTGGATTTCAACTGATTACTTACGGAATCTGCTGGGTTGTGCATGTTCTTCGAAGTTCTTCAATATTCAACCGGTTAGATCTTCATTTTCCATGGTTTTTCGAGTTTCTTCTGTTATAATGGTTCTATAAACATCACATTATCATTATATACTGATTTTAAACTCATTTACTTCCATATCTGTGTTAAAATCATCAAGAATCGACCATTTTGAAGCTTGAAAATATGGTTTTTTAAGTAGGTTTTTCATGTGTTCATGCTAGTTTTAAGTGTTTTCGAGGTTGTTTTAAACTACCAAAAGTGTTTAAAATAGTTTATAAATCATTTACAACTGTTTTTTAGGCATCAAAACTGATAAAAATCGATTTTTGTCTATTCTGCCTTAGAAAATCGTAAAAACCTGCTGTATTTCGGATTATATACTGTAGCATTTCGGACCATATAGGCACCAAATTCGGACCCCTCAATCATCCTAATTCGGACATCACTTAGGTGTATTTCGGACTCCCTCTAAGCCAATTTCGGACCCTAATTCGGTCCTATTCCGAACTTCGGACCATCCGAAGTTCAGGAAAGGCTTTCCATATTTTTTACATATTGGGACTTGTTCTTAAATTTTCTAATTTCGGACCCCACCATTTCGGACCATCCGAATTCGGTCCTCTGTCCCTATTTCGGAATTATCAAATTTCGGCCATTTCACTGTTCATTCGAATTCGGTTCATCCGAATTCGGTCCTTAGGTCCATCCGAACTTCGGTCATCCGAATTTTATACCCTAAGTACAACTGTTCATCCGAATTTGGACCCTCATCCGAATTAGGTCCATCATCCGGATTACTGTTCATCCGAAATTACTCATCCGAAGTCTAGCCTTTCAAAATCAACCGAAATCACTCCATCCGAATTCGACCCATCCGAATTCGGTTGCACCATCCGAATTACTATTCATCCGAACTCATCACCCGAATTCAGAACACTCTGTTTTCAGTCCAACCCATCTGTACTCAGTTTCCACCTCTAAGATCTCCACATTCTCAATCAGCACCAATACTCATAATGTCTCGTGAAGCTCTTGTACTCGGATCTGAGAACAGACCACCTGTTCTCTATCCTGATGAGTACGAACAATGGAAAGCCCGGTTCCTGAAATTCGTCGGAATGCAACCTCTCGGGAATATGATGCTTCAATCAATATCCGAAGGGCCCGTCATCTACTACAGAGAAATTGCTGCCAGACCCGAGGCTGATCCTCCTGTCCTAGCCTCCAAAGTCGAAAGAGAGCCGGCAAATGACGCCGAAAGGGATCGCCAGCATGCTGATAAGAGGGCAGAATATCTGATCTATCAAGCCCTCCCCACTGATATTCTGGTAGGTGTAGACAGTAAAATGTCTGCAAAGGAAATGTGGGACGAGCTGGAAATCCAAATGCTGGGGGCAGATCTTGATGACCGTGCCAAAATTGAAGAGGCAAAGGCAAAGTTTTCAGAATTCCGCGCCAAAGACGGGGAATCTCTGCAATCCACGTTTACCAGGTTTTGTGCAGTCCTTAATGAATTGAATAAACTGCACATCAAAAAGGATCGGGATGACATAAACATCCAATTCTTTGCCGCCTTAGCCCCCGAGTGGCAGCTTGCATGTAGGGCAACAAAGAGAGTCTTGAACATCCCTGAGGTATCTATAAATGTCGTCTTTAAGGAGCTTAAGAAATATCAAGGCGATGTGGATCAACAGAAGCTGATGGCAACTCAATTGGCCTCACTATTGCTATCAGCCAACACAGGGTTGAAACCAAATGATTCCCTAGCCTTGATCACAAACACGCAGATTCCGACACCATCTTTTGCTCCCGGGTCTTCATCATCTCAGTACAGGTATGCTTCCCCTCCGCGTGAGGTCTATGATGAGGAGGAAGCCACGATACAAGAACAGATTGCCTTGTGGACCAACCGTCTCCAACAACGACGGTTCTCCAACAAGACCAACAACCAACTCCGATATGACACCGGTCCTCGGAGGTACTCTGATGATAGAAGGGATGACAGACGCGATGACTATCGCAGGGACGACTACCGCAGACATGATAGAGACGATCGCCGGTATGATGATAGACGCGACTATCGCGATGATCGCCGTTATGACAGGCGTGACGAAAGGCGAGATGACAGGAGAGAGGAAAGGAGAGAGGACAGGCGGGACGATCGTAGGGATGATCGTCGGGATGACCGCCGGGAAAGGAGGCGTGATGACAGCCGTGAGCACCGCCGGGCCGACAAGAGGCCGGCGGAAAGAAGAGAGGAGAAGCCAAGAGCAGACGAGCCAAAGGCTACTGATGAACGTCTCTGCTACAAATGTGGCAAACCGGGCCACTTTGCTAGGGAATGCAAGAACAATTTTGAGAGAGACGTTGCATATTACGAAAGAAAGCTCGAGGCTGCAAAGACGAAGTCGGATGCATTGGCCCTCGTCGCCCAGGAGGATTACTGGGATGCTGAAGATTCTGACGACGAGGATGACAATGGCAAAAATTGCTATATGGTTGATCGTCAGGGGTTGGAGATTTGTGCTGCTGTTACTGCTGCAAATTCAGACGCTGCTGCTGAGGGGAAGACATTGAAACATCCACCAGCATGTCTGATGGCTACAACCGACGATCCCGAATGCTCCACATCCGGCTCAGAGTCCAGCGAGGTATATTCCTATTACATTCCTGCACATGTAAATAAATTATTTGTAGATAATGAATGTACACTACACACACAAATACTTGATCTACAAGATAGATTAAAAGCTGAAACTGCAAAGTGTGTACAGGCTGAACATCAAGCTCATATTTTGAAAGAATCATCTGAATTATATCATGCAAAATGGTTAACTAATCATAATGTTATAAAACAGATGTTGATAGAAAAAGTAGATGTTCAGGATAGGAATATATACCTTGAATCTTGCATGGAAACGCTTTCAAAAGAAAAACTCTCTTTAAAAGAAGAAATTTCTGTTCTTACAAAACAATTAGATGTGGTAAATATGGAAAATATAGACAGTTTAGAAAAATACAAAATGATTGAAGAAGAAAGGATAAGTTTGTACGCAAGAATAAAGACCCTTGACGATGCATTTTTGAAAAGGGGTCAAACAGAACAAACTATCCATTTAAATCAGCCCAAAGAAACTAGGTTTTACCATTCTAAACAGGGAATTGGTTTTAAAAATCCTAAATATTTGGAAAAAGCACAAAATGTCTTACCTGTATTTTATGACATGAATTATATGGGAGCCGGTATTAAATCTTTCTTTTTTGAGTCATCAAAAGAAGTTTTAAACCAAGAAAATGAGAAACGTGTTGCGCGTAAAGATAAAGAAATTTCTTTTCATTATGAAGAACTTAACGAGAGTTATTCTTCTAGAGTACCCACTTTAGAGGAAGATCTCTCGTCAACTTATTCAGAAACTGAATTGAACACTGAAACTAAAAAATCAAATCCTCAACTTTATATTCCTGCAAAAGTTCTTCAACAACAAATCATTGTTTTAGAAAAGGAATTGAAGTCGTCTCAAGAAAAAGCACTTGATCTTCAAGATGCTCTTTTTAAGAGAGAAGAAGAATTGATAAATCAATCTTTTCAACAAACTGTGGAAGTCACTGTCTACAGAGAAAATTTTGAAATAGTTTCACAACGATTGAAAGATCTTTCAAAACAACAAACACTTTCTCATTCTCTAAAAATTCCATGTATGTCATCAGATAAAGGTAAGGCTACAGCTGAAACTTCTTCTATCTTTGTCAAAGGTGAGTGCACAAATGCTTTCAAGAATGAGGTTTCTAAAAAGACTCAGATAAAATCCAAGTCTTTTAAGAAACCCACTCACCTCCAAAAAGAAAAGTCTGTCAAGTCTAAATCTTCCATGCTTACTGACTCTAATCGTTTTGTTCCTACAGATCATATAAGGAGAGTCCCAAAAACCACCATGCAGGATTTTTCAAGTTTTTTTGTGAAGAAGGCTTTGATGCCATGTGAATTTGTTTCTAGAGATAGGATGTCTGTAATCTCTAAAGACAATTTGTGTAACCAAGTATGTGACAATGTTTGTAATGATGTACCGAATTCTACTATTTCATTAAAGTACTCTTTCAAGGATTTGTTTAATCTATGTCCAACTAAATATAGACGACAGGTTCCTGAAATGAATGCTTTTGTGCCTTATCCTGTTAAACGAATTCGGAAAAAGAAAACTAAAAATAGTGCATCATCGGCCACAAACAAAGTTGAGACATGTCTGTTGCCAAGGCCCAAAACCAAAGCAACGGTCAAGAAGGTCTCATCAAGACAAAAACCGAAGGCAATTTCAGCGCCTAAGGTTCCAAAACCCAATAAATCCAATCTTCAATGGATTCCAAAGGGTTGTGCATCTAGACCACACACAAATGCTAGTTGGGTTTCTAAATCTGTACACGTGCCATATAAATCTGGAATTCCTAACAAAAAGGGACCCATATTGAGGTGGGTACCCAAGGTTGTGTGATCTTAATGCAGATGGTTCTTGGTTACTTCTGATCAAGACCCGTGCTTCAAAGACATGGCTTCTAGTTACCTTAGACTAGGACCCGTTCTTTTGCTTGTCGGTTGTGCTTAAACCGACACGTTTGGCTTCTGTGCACACAGCCCAGGACCCAGTCTTAACTCATCATGTTTTCTGAACATCTCGATTCAGAACACGGTTTGATTGTGAATTAAAAATGGATGTGTTTGAATACATATAGTTTTCATTATATGAATTTATGTGTTTTTCAGGCTATGTCCATTTGGTATATGGATTCGGGTTGCTCCAAGCATATGACAGGAAGAAGAGAATTGCTGTCCAACGTTGTTGAACAGTACTGCGGAACTGTGAAATTCGGGAACAACCATCAGGCTCAAATAAAAGGATACGGGGACTTAGTTCTAAATAATCTGGTCATCAAGGACGTTGACTATGTTGAAGGGTTATCTCATAATCTTTTTAGCATAGGACAGCTCTGCGACAAAGGACTAGAAGTAACATTTAGGGCTAAGAACTGCAGTGTTAAGAACATAGATGGAAAAGAAATCTTGACTGGTTCCCGAAAATCTAACCTTTACACCATTGACGTATCTAAGCTTGTGGTGAAGGATAACATTTGCCTACTATCAAAAGCCTCGTCAAAAGACTCTTGGTTGTGGCATCGAAGATTATCCCATTTGAATTTTGATAACATAAACAAGCTGGCTGCGAAGCAATTGGTCAAAGGACTTCCTGAGTTGCGCTACGAAAAGGACCATCTTTGCGGAGCATGTGAGAAAGGAAAAATGAAACGATCATCTCACAAACCAAAGCCCGAACCATCAACAAAAAGAGTTTTGGAGTTACTTCATATGGATTTATGCGGACCGATGAGAACTCAAAGCATAAATGGAAAACGATATGTGTTGGTTATCGTTGATGATTATTCTCGATATACCTGGGTCAGGTTCTTGCGTTCCAAGGACGAGACAGCTCAAGAAATCATTGATTTTATCAAAAGTGTCGAGACCCAACAGCAGCTGTCAGTACAATCAATCAGATCAGATAACGGCACGGAGTTCAAGAACTCGGTAGTAGAGGGCTTCCTTCGATCCAAGGGGATTCAGCATCAATACTCTGCTGCTAGAACACCTCAACAAAACGGGATCGTGGAAAGGCGTAACCGTACGCTAGTAGAAGCCGCTCGTACAATGCTCACATACTCAAAGCTACCTCCGTTCTTGTGGGCCGAAGCCGTATCAACAGCATGCTATACACAGAATCGCTCCATCATTCATAAGCGCTTTAACAAAACTCCATACCAGCTCTTTTTGAATAAAGTACCATTTATCAAGTACTTACGTGTATTTGGTTGCAGGTGCTATGTACTGAATGACAGAGACAACCTCGGGAAATTTAACGAAAAGGCGGATGAAGCAATCTTCATTGGATACTCATCCAACTCGAAGGCGTATCGCGCATTCAATACCCGAACCAGAACCGTCAACGAAAGTGTGCACGTCACATTTGATGAGTTGGCTGAACTGGCACCCGAAGTTGATCAATCAGGACCACGCATTACTCAAATGCCTGGAGACTCATCGAATAACCCCATTTCTTTTTCTTCTTCTGATTTGGTTAATTTATTTGATCCTTTTTATGTTGAATTTTTCGGTCCTAATGCTAGTGTGTCTAATGTTGTTAATAATGTAGGTAATCCTTCCAGTTCAACTGCGCCGCAAAGTTTCTCCACTCCATCTTCATCAACATATCCTCATCCATCCACATCATCCACTGACACATCCGCAGTTGACTCTACTCCTGTAATACCCTCACATATAATACCAACGATTCTTCCTTCACTTGAACACTCGGAAATTGAACCCGAACCTGTGGTACCATCATTTGAAACCATTGACCATGAATCCTCATCCATTCCCATATTAACCACAGAGGTTCCATCCCGAGCACCCCTTCCACACGAGATCAAATGGACCCGCAGTCACCCATCAGAACAAATCATTGGTGACGTAACAACAGGAGTCCAAACTCGTAGGGCATCTGCTAATGAATGTCTCTACACTTCATTCTTAAGTATGATAGAGCCCGCTCGTGTGGATGAAGCCCTGACAGATCCGGATTGGATAGTTGCAATGCAAGAGGAACTCAACCAGTTTGAACAGCTAAGAGTATGGCGGTTAGTTCCCAAGCCAAAAGACCGTACAATCATCGGAACAAAGTGGATCTTCAAGAACAAACGAGATGAAAACGGCATTGTGATAAGGAACAAAGCAAGACTTGTTGCCAAAGGCTACCGACAACAAGAAGGGATAGATTATGACGAGACCTTCGCTCCCGTTGCACGGATCGAAGCAATCAGAATCTTCTTGGCGTATGCGGCACACAAAGACTTCAAAGTGTACCAAATGGACGTCAAGACTGCCTTTCTGAACGGTGAACTTAACGAGGAAGTGTATGTTGAACAACCACAAGGCTTTGTTGATGCACATAAACCTGACCATGTTTATGTGCTAGATAAGGCCCTCTATGGTTTAAAACAAGCACCTCGAGCATGGTATGATAGTCTTTCGAAATTTCCTTATTTCTGCCGGTTTCTATAAAGGTGTGGTGGACACAACTCTGTTCACAAAAAGGGAAGGCCCACATATAATGCTAGTACAGATTTATGTTGACGATATTATATTTGGATCTACTGACAGTAATTTTTGTAAGGATTTTTCAGCCCTAATGGAGTCTCGGTTTGAGATGAGTATGATGGGGGAAATGAACTTTTTCCTCGGATTACAAGTCAAACAACTTGAGGATGGGATTTTTGTGAACCAGTCGAAATATACTCTTGACATTCTCAAGAAGTATAAGTTAGACTCTTGCACGAGTATCGCAACTCCCATGGCCTCCAACTGTAAGTTAGACACCGATCCTTCTGGGAAAAGTGTCGATAATACAACTTACAGAGGGATGATAGGATCCTTACTGTACTTGACTGCCAGTAGACCGGATATAGTGTTTTCAACATGTCTTTGTGCTAGATTTCAGGCCGACCCAAAAGAATCACACCTAACTGCGGTAAAACGCATTTTTCGTTATCTTAAGGGTACACCCGAACTTGGTCTATGGTATCCAAAGGGAACCGATTTCGATCTTACCGCGTTTTCAGATGCTGATTTTGCAGGTTGTAGAGTGGACAGAAAAAGCACATCGGGAGGAATACAGTTCTTAGGCGATAGACCGGTGAGTTGGTCTTCCAAAAAGCAGAATTGTGTATCCACATCCACAGCTGAGGCTGAGTATGTAGCAGCTGCAAGCTGTTGCTCTCAAGTGCTGTGGATGAGAACACAATTACGTGATTATGGGTTCTCACTCACCAATATCCCTATTTACTGTGATTCTCGAAGTGCAATTGCCATCTCTTGCAATCCCGTGCAGCACTCTCGAACAAAACACATAGATATCAGGTATCATTTTATTAAAGATCACGTGGAAAAGGGAACCATTGAGTTGTATTTTGTTGGCACGGAATACCAACTAGCGGATATATTTACTAAAGCTTTAGACGAACCTCGTTTTCGGTTTTTAGTATCTCATATCGGCATGTTGAATCCACCTTCCAATTAAATATCAGATATTGTCTTAAATAATTATATTTCAATCTATCATGATTGAAATTCCTTTATTTTAGAAAATAACTGTTATTTAAATTTAAGGTTTATGTCACAAAATTAAAACTCATTATTTCCTTATCTGCGCATATTTTTAATAATTAATGATACTGATAAATTGCTGTGTGAATTGTTCATCATGGAGTGGGATGCAAACAATATCCAGGTTTGTCGGTATTAGTAATGCTTAAAAGAAGGGTTGTCGTGATTTAAATCTGAAAAGGAAAAAGGATCGGTATTTATTTGAGGGGGAGTAGAATTAGGATTTTAAATTTTATAATTTTGTGTTTCTTTTTATTTCCTTTATGGTTAAATTTTTTATTTTTAGGTTAGTCATAATTTTAATTTTAGGTTAGTCTTAACTTTATTTTAATTTTAAGTTTTAAATTTAATTGGTCAGAAAATCACAAAAAGATTTTAAATTTCAAAATTATCTAAAAAAAAAAAAAAAAAAAAAAAAAAAAAAAAAAAAAAAAAAAAAAAAAAAAAAAAAACCAAAAAGAATTTAGGTTACTTAATTTCATTTTAACTTCAAATCTAAAGAAAATACCAAAAATATTTTAATTTTTTTTGTTGTTTGGGCCAAAATTTTTTCTTTGTTTTTGCTTAATTCCACAAAAGCCCATTTTAGTTTCAAATTTATGTGTGTATGTTGAGTCTAAACCGGCGGCCCATCTTCCATTTGGGGCGCGGATCTCAGACCCGACCCATGACCCGCGCGAGTTTATATAATGGGTTGGTCAACTGGTCAACTCATCTTCCTTCACTTTCAAGATATTTCTTTCTTCTTCTCCTTCCCTCCCGTCGACACCACCGCCCCAAACCACCATTGTTACCACTTCAAGCTTTTGGAACATCATAATCTTTCGTTTTTCTTGCTTTTTCCTTCTTCGGCACTACCAGGTAACATATTTCTGTCCTTTTTTCAGTCTTTAACTTCCTAGATTGCGTGTTTGATTTTCAAAGTTTTTCTAGTTTTTCAATTCGGTTTTTTCTAGTTTTAGGTAGTTTAATGTGGTATTTCTTCTTAGTTGTAGTTAAATAAAATGTTCCTTAGGTTATTTCAGTATAGGATCTGTAATTTCATGCATTTTCAGTAGGATTTTAACTGTTCACATTTATTTTTGCATGAACATTAACTGCACTCATGCAGTTTCGGATGTCCGAATTCGGACCACCACCCGAATTCGGATGTCCGACTTAGACTAAAGTTCAAAATTTTCAAAGTACAAAACCATAGTTCGGACCACTGTTGATCCGAATTCGGTTCACCGTTGATCCGAATTCGGACCTTCAAAGCAGGGCCAAGATTTTCAAAACTTGAATTTACTCTAAGTAGTTCACCACTGTTCATCCGAATTCGGATGATATCCGAACTCGGTTCCAATCCGAATTCTGGGTACCATCCGAACTCAGGACCATTCCATATCATTTCATGCATTTACATAAGTCATCATCCGAATTCGGATCATGTTCCATGACACATCCGAATTCGGACCACTTTCATTCATTCCATGCCTCACATTTCGGACCACATCCGAATTCGGTTCCTGTTTTCAACTCATCCGAATTCGAACCCCACTCACATCATTCATGCATCATTCCATTTCGGATTGATCCGAATTCGATGACACTGTTCATCCGAATTCGGACCATCCGAAATCCAACACTTAGGATTTTTTTATTTTTCATTTTTTTCCATTTCTGCATTTTCATATAAATTAAAAATCAAAAAAAAAAAAAATATATATATATATATATATATATATATATATATATATATATATATATATATATATATATATATATATAGTTCCATCCAAGTGCACCATTGATTAGAGTTAGGATCAGTGTTTGAGTGAAACGGTCTTATCTAACATCGGTCTCTTAACGATTGACTTTGGACTTTGTTAGTAGAATTTTATTCTACTAATAAAGACCCGATGATAAACAGATCAGACAATTTCTATTTCACACTCATCTAAGACTTCACATCAATGCTTTATCATATCGAGTCTTATGATTCTAACTGTGTTGCACTTTGCAGGAAAATGGACCCCACAATCGTTCTTACCATTCCCCATCCGCCAATTCCGAATAATAACGCTCAGTTACCCGAAGAAGCCATCTTGCCGAGCGCCGAGTTTGTCGAGTTTATCCCCCATAACTGGCAACTCGACGTCTCTATCCTTCCAAAAGAATCCCAAACCCTAGCTTTTGACATTCTCACCCACCATCCCATATACTATGCCCTTTCCACAGCCATCGCTGTTCCCCAGATTTACCTACAACAATTCTGGAACAGGCTACAATTCTTAACCGACCCCGAACCTCACTTCACCTCCACCGTTGACTGCGTTCCAGTCAAAGTCACAACCACAGCCATTCGTCACATCCTTCGTTTTCCCATCCAAGACTACATTCCCTCCATCGACTCGTTCGATCCAAACCCATCCGTCTCAGAAGCCCTTTCTGAAATTCAAAACCTAGGGTATGACGGATCCCTTACCAAACCATCCGACTTTCGCACCAAGAACCTTCAGTCCCACTGGAGAATTCTCTTCGATGTACTCAACAAGTGCCTGACAGCCAAACATTCTGGTCATGACTCAGCATCGGCCCAGGTTTTAGGCATGTTCGCTGGCTTTGCCTACGACCGACACGTGGACTATGCGGCTTTTATCTTTGAAGAATTAAGAAGAGTCCACGTGGAAAGGAGCACGAAGAAAGGACGCAAGTATGTCCCCTATCA